>JAVJGI010000046.1:153053-224575 GCA_035590275.1 Ibycter americanus | reverse complement strand
CCTCCCGCGCTAGGCCGCTGCCCCGCCACCCGCCCCGCTGCTCGCCGGCCCCGGCCCGAGCCCGGAGAAGACGCTCTATCCCCTCTCCCGCCCCCGCCGCCGCTGCTCTCTATAGTGCGGGCTTCGCCAACAGACGGGAAACGCCGCAATGCTTCCGCTTTCCGGCCTCCCGCTGCAACACCCGCCCCTTTAGCGCCACATGACCGGAAGTGGCGCTCTAGGCACGAGCGGCCCGTTGCTAAGGTACCGGCAGGACGGGAGCAGACCGGGAGGCCGCCGCTGTCACCGTCACCCGCGTGGCCGCGGGGACCCGGGGCGCCCCGTTGTCCGTGCATCTAGCGCGGAGGGAAGCGGCGACAGAGGCCACGGCGACCCCGCGTTCTCTGTGGTTTCCGCCCGGCATCGGGCTTGTCTGCCCTCCCATCTCGTTGCTCTTGGAGGTCTGGGCGGGGCGGACGAATCGGTGTTGAGGGGTGTGGGCGGGACCTCCGCGGCAGGGGGCGTGGCTGCCTGGGGCAGCACCTGTGGGGTGGGCGAAGCGTAATCGCGGAGCCCGGCTAGCTCAGTCGGTAGAGCATGAGACTCTTAATCTCAGGGTCGTGGGTTCGAGCCCCACGTTGGGCGCCCCAAAAACTTTTAAAATTCCCCGCCCCGCCATATATTTTTTTTTGTTGCCCCACTGGACTCTTCCCTCCGCCGGAGCCGTGGAGCCCCCGATGAGACCCCAGCCCTCGGTTCCCGTCGCGCCGGAAGCAGCCTGTACGGTCACAGCCCCGTGGGGCGACGCTGTTTTTGTCCCGTTTCTGTAGTGTAGCGGTTATCACGTTCGCCTCACACGCGAAAGGTCCCCGGTTCGAAACCGGGCAGAAACACTTAATTTTCCCTCCCCCCCTCCCTTTTTATTCTCTCTTCCCCTCCTTCACACAAGCACTTTTAACGCTTACAAACACCCTGCTCTCGCGGCTTGCAGCAGGGCTGCGTGGTAGCCGCTGGGTGACACACGGCTATTCCCCCCGCACCGGGGAGCGGCTGTGCCCCGGGGCCGTGCCGGGCTCCCGGTGCCATTAAATCCCTGAAATCGCGGCGGGAGCCTGCAGCACCCTCGGAACGCCAGGGCGAATGGTGAGGAGCACGCACTACAGGCAGCCCGGCTAGCTCAGTCGGTAGAGCATGAGACTCTTAATCTCAGGGTCGTGGGTTCGAGCCCCACGTTGGGCGCTTGGCTTTTCTTTCCCTCCTCGGGCGCCAAACTACGTAATTCTCCCTAACACCCGCTCGTGAAAGCGGCTGGGCCCCAGTTCGTGTTTTGGAGCTCATGTTCTTATTAAACGCAAGGGGTTGGATTTTGAGGAAAAGAGAATATGGAACCAGTGGTGAGAATCACGGCCCCTCTTCCATCCTTTTTCCTTTATATGTTTTAATCACAGCTCTTCTTTCACCATTTCCCCCTTGTATGTATTTTAATCACAGCCCTTCTTCCATCATTTTTCCTTTATATAAGTTTTCCGAGCCCAGTTCCAATCACACAGGGAATTGGGGCCCCATCACAGCCCATTTCTTATTCCCTTTTGAAGCAGAAAGGCCTGCAGTGTGAATTCCCCTTGCTGCCACTTTTTTTCCCCTCTACACTCATTTCCTGAGGTTTTGGGGTTTTTTTTGCTTCATCTTCCTCTCTGGTTTTTAGAGGTACGTACCGCTTTTTTCACTCATAATTTAGAGAAGTCATGAGGTGGAAGAGCTCACGCTGATGTGCAAAGTCAATGCCTGAGGAAAGCAAGAGCTGCAGCATCGTAGCAGCTATATATATATATATATATCTGAGATATACAAAAAACCTGCTGTTCTGGAGAGACCCCAGAGCTTGAACTGAGGCCAAATTGTTACCACACTCGTGAGAAATGGAAAAGGACAGTTTATTTTACTTTAGCCTTCCTGAAAAGGGCTTGCTGTGATCTTACAGTTAACCCATCCATAGATACTGATCGGTACCGTGTATAATAACCACAGGTACCACACCAGGGGTCAAAATTATGGCTGCAATGGAGAAAAAAAAAAAAAAAGGAAATCAGCATCTTCCCAGCTGAATTAGAGGTTTTCAAATCATCTTGAATTAGTGGCAATGAGCCATGAGATCAAAGGGGCAGCCAAGGCGGCATCAGGAGTGGTGGAGAATGGTGGGGAAGCTGCTGGAAAAAGTGCTCAAGTTTGCTCATCTTAAAAAGGGGGAAGGAGGGAGATAGTGGTGAATTTAGACTGGTCAGTGTAGCTTCATTTCCTGTGATGTACTGGAAAAAACAGCTAAGTCATTCATCACCTGAAAAATAACCAAGGAGGCTTTGCAGCACATTGAGTTCCTTCCTTGTGGGGAGGAGAAAAAAAATGGGGATTTAAAAATCTGGATGGACCAGGATTTTGAAAGTCCTGTACAGCAAACAAGGGGACTGTGGATTTGCTGATAATTCAACGCTGAGTATTGAAACCCGGCGTCCAGCTGCGTGGGTTTGGCAAGGGTCGGGCTGTCCACAAGCCTGTTGTGAGCCTGTTGTTAATATTTCCCCAAAGCTTTGGCCGAAGGAGGTGGGATTGTGGGCTTCACAGGTCAGGGGTGCAGGGGAGGATGCTGAAGGTTGGGATCAGCACTTGCGTCGGTGGGCAACATGGGTGGGTACCAGATGAACATTTATTTAGAATCATGGAATCATTTAGATTGGAAAAGACCTTTGAGATCATCAAGTCCAACTGTTAATTTGCGACCAGGGAATGCAGATCCCATGCCCACATGTGCAGGCAGGAGTATGTTTGACATGGGAAAAGCCTTTCCCCAGGTGGAAAATTGCCCATTGCTGGAGGAGGGCACAGGGGTGTGTGCCATGAAAGCATCTCGACCCAAACCCTTTCAAGAAGAGTTCAGTCTTGGTGCCTGACCTCGGGGCAGGGAACTACCGCAGTGACCCTGACTTACCTCACTGAGGGCGCCTGAAGCACTTCTCTGGCTTTTGGTTTGGTTGTTTTTTTGTTGGTTTTTTTTTTTGGTGCTACATGATTCACTTCCTCTGTCGAGTCACTTCTCGCAGCTCAGGAGCTGCAAGCGTCCTGCGTGGCCGGAACTGCAGCTGCAGAGGTGGCCATGAAGAAAGCAAAGCTTAGATTACTCATTTGCAATTAAAGCAGCGACTCCTTGGTTTGAGCACGTACAGAGGAAGGGAAGAGCTACATGACGATGCGCCAGCATATTGCAGGGCTGTAACCTGATTTGGGTGATTGGCCCCGGCTGAAAATTAAAATATAGACTGAGCTGATTCAGCTTGGGCAGGGTTTGACCCGGAGATCTCTCAGACTGGATTTATTCCTGGTCCTGGTAGTTACATGGGAGCATCCTGCCCTCCTCTGGGCTGGGATCACCTCCTAAACGAGCAGTGCGGATGTGACCTCTGCGATACGGAGCATACAACAGCTGGGCTTGGGTATCGCTGATGGCCCACACAGCTGGGCTCAAAAACACCTGGGAAAAAGAGGGGGAAAAAGGTTTTCCTTGTTGTAATTTTGTGTTTTGGCTGCACAGAGATGCTGCTGAGCAGCAGGGAGAGAGTGGTGGCATCCATAGGCTGTTCTTGCTGCTGAACACTCCCTGTCGTCAACTCATTATTTGGGACTTGGAGGTCATGAGTCAGGAAGAGGAACTTCTTTACCCTCTTCTCTCTGTAGCAGCAAACTCACGAAGACCTTGAAACTCCTTTTGGAGTGACTCAGGTTTCAGAGGGGTGTTGCAAAGCTGCGTTTCGCACAGAAAACAGCCTGAAATTCCCCTTTCTCCGCCCCTCCTTCCTTTTACATCCTTTACGAGTCTGCACTTTTCAAACAAGACCTCCCAGTTCAGATAGTAAAGGCTAATTGAGAAGAAAACTCCCAGCTGCTGCCAAAAGAAAAAAAAATAAAAAATAAATTCAATGAAGTGAAAGTAACCGTGTCATTCTTCTTCAGCCATGGCCGAATGTGATCCACTGGAAAGCCTGCAGAAAGAAGCATCTTGCTCCATCTGCCTGGATTATTTCCGTGACCCTGTGTCCATCAACTGCGGACACAGCTTCTGCCGGGAATGCATCACGCGATGCTCGGGAAAATCAGACCGGCGCTTCACCTGCCCCCAGTGCCGAGGAATTGCCCAGAAAAGAAAATTTAGACCAAACCGTGAGCTGAGGAACCTGGCGGAAATTGCCAAGAAGCTGAGCTCGCGGGCAGGGTACGTGGCCGGAGCGGGCAGCCTGTGCCAGAAGCATCAGGAACCCCTCAAGCTCTTCTGCCAGGAGGACCGGGTGGCCATCTGCGTGGTGTGCGACCGCTCCCACGCTCACCGCGCTCACACCGTCGCGCCCATCGAAGAAGCCGCCCAGGAGTGCAAAGTAAGAAATCACAGTGCAGTGCTTTGCTCTCATTTTTTCTTTTTTTTTCCGGTATGTTTGTTCGGCTTTGTTTATTTATTCATTTTGGGGGGGCTATTTTGTATATTTTTTGGCCCATCAGAGGCTGAGGTCTGCTGGCCAGCAGCTTCTCCACCTTCCCAAGGATACAGGGAAAGATGTCCCATAGAATTTCCCAGAATTTGGGATGTAACAGCTTGGGCTGAGCTGGTCGATCCTCTCTAGCTGGCGTTATTTGGCATCGCTGCCTTTGCTCCAGCCCTGCCTGGGTGTGCTGCAGTTGCTCTGGGTCTGCAGGTGCCCAGATGCATGGTGAGGGGCACAGCTCGGCTTGGGGGCGTGCAGGGGCAAGCAGAGACTTCAGCCTACTGGCTCAGACCCAGCCCACCAGCAAAACCCACTCATAGGGTCAGTCCCAGACAGCATAAATTGATTAAAGCCTGATTTTTTTCATCATGACCTCCAAAGCGGGTTTTAAATTTAAGCTGCTCAGGGTGACCCAGCTTGGATTCCTTCACAAAAAAGCCACCGCTTTATTTGCTGTCACCCTCTCCAGGGACCACAGAGGAAGCTGAGGCTGGTAGTTCATAGAAAATAACCCCAATTAGCAGGGCTGGACCCCCCCCTTCACTCCCTTGTGCACAGGCAGGGCTCTTGCGGCTAGTTTTTGTGCAAGAATTGGATTGGAAATCCCGGACGAGTTGTTCTTTCCGCTGTAAATCTCTCCCTGAAGGAATTTGATTCTGAGCAACTATTTCAGGATAACGGTGGTGATGCTGGGAGGTATTTTTAATTCCCTTGAGGGAGGATGGGGTCAGGAGGAGGAGTCAGAGTCGGTGCTCGTGCGGAGGAAGCTCGGTGACATTTTGTCCTGCCCACAGGGGAAGAAATGACTGGGAATGGGGAGGTGAAAGGTGACATTAGTCATGCTGTGAGCGTGAAACACGGTGGGGTGGGGTGGGGGGAAGGAGAAGTGATGGGCAGGAGGGAGAAAATAAGCTGATAAAAAATAAGAGGGGGTCAGGGGGGGATGTGTGCACTGCAAATGTCCATCGGTATTTGTCATGGGAGGGTCTTTTAGGAGCAGATGTTAAAAAAATGGGCATTTCTAAGGTGTGCTTTATCTCCTTATTAAAAACAAACTCTGGGGACAGTATTCATACTCGTTATTCCTTGGTCTGCAGAAGGAGCTGAAGTTTGAAACGCTGGTTCTGCAGATGATGGGAAGTTGCAGCAATTTGGGGGACCTAATTGAGGGTAAAAAAAATAAAAAATTGATTTTATGCTCACAAAGGGATAAAATGAGTCATTGCAGGGCAGAACAGATTATGGTGAGTGCAGAAAATAACCGGCCACAAATAGACTGGGAGATGGAACTGGCAAAGACCAGAACAGGGGTATAAACAAGGCTGCAATATTAAATACCACCTTTACATGACTCTTCATTCATGAGATGCTTCATAGAAATGGTTTAGGGATGAAGAGGGGCAACAGAGTGAAGAATATTTAAATATTTCTGAGTTCTGGAGGCCTCATGCTCACATACACCAGGAATTTGCTAGAGCAACATTGGAGCTGTGCATCCCTCTCCCCAACAACTTGCAGACTATTTTTTTTTTTTTTTTTTTAATTTTTTTTTTTGTGCTCAGGAGCAAATCCAAAGCAAACTGAAGAGCCTCAAGGATGAAAGAGAAAGGCTCCAAGGATTAAAACTGACCAGGGAGAAGAGAACCCAGAAGTACCTGGTAGGTACTCACCGCTGCTGGATGCATGGATGGGTCTTGTGCAGGTTGAAGGATGTTGGGTCAGCACCTAAATTTGCAGTGAGTAGGAAAACGCCTCCAGCTGCTCCACCCAGACGGGCCCCTCTCTCTTGCACTTGCTCCATCTTGGTGTGGCACCCTGTGAACGAAACGCAGATGTTTCTCGAGGGGAAATCATTAGCCACAAAACGCTAGTGGAGAGCGAGGTGGTTTCCAAATGGCTGAAGGGAGGTGCTTGCAGCTCAGCTGAGCCACCCTTGGGACAGAGGAGACGAGCATGTGGGTCCCCCTGGGGAGATTTACACCATGGGGTGGTAGGATGATGCTCCAGGACTTCATCCCTGCTGCAGATTGCTGCACCCTAGGAGTGCTTTCTACCAGCCCAGCCCTGGAGACGGGTCAGCCACACCAAGCATGAGGTCCAGGCAGGTGCTTGAGTCCCAACTCGGACCCTGATGGGGCTTTTCTACTGCTGTATAGCTGTCTGAGTGCCAGTGAGGTGGTAGCTCTCGTGGCACCTTGGGACATCCAGATGCAGACACATCTCCTTTGGAGAGTGCACCACACGCCAGAGGTTTCCACCGCCACCACCTCCCAGCCCTGTTTTGGGCTACCAGAGGTTGGGGGATGGATCTGTGGCTCTAAGGAAGTGAGAGATGGTGAGTTCCTCAAAAGCAGAAAGCATGGCAGATGTTTCACTGCAGCTTCATGAGAACAGGCAGGCTGCTGGGTGAAGATGAGCAGAGATGGGCAATGGCTTTCTTGCTAAATAAAGTGGGGATGGAAGGAAAGCGCCAAGAACGTGCTGCTGGTTGCTCATGCTCATGGTCCCTAGCCTGGATTTGGATCCATCCCATCCAACTACTGCCCTCAATGCCAACACTTGGGAGTTCTGGGGAATTGCACATGCCAGGGACCATTTCCAACAGCCTCCACAGGATCTCACCACTTCGGAATCCTTCTCTCACCCCAGTGTCCTCAAACACTATCCCAGCAGGATTTGTTCCACCAAACACTTGCAGATGCCTGCATGCAACGCCTGGTCTTTTCCAGGCTGTGGGAAAAACATGAACCAACACTGCCTGCATGTTTCTTGAGCAGAAAAATAAAACCAACTCCCTAAAAAGGTTGGGCATATTTTATGACTCCACAGGGCATCACATGAAGCTCAAAGGGGACCCAGAGCCACGTGCTATGGACTTAGACTGGCCTCCAGACTAAAGACCTTGCTCCTGCTTTATTTAACCGGGTTTTGAAGGTCTCTGATTTGTTCTGTTCTCTTCCCTCCCCATCTGTTCCTTGTAGCAGCAGGCAAGAGCTGAGAGGTGGAAAATCATGTTGGTGTTTAAGCAGCTGCACCAGTTCCAGGACGAGCAGGAGCGTCTCCTCCTGATGTGGCTGGAAGATGTGGAGAAGCAGATAGTGCAGACCCAGGTGGAGAATGACAGGAAGATCTCCATGGAGATCTCCCACCTGGGCAACCTCATCCACGAGCTGGAGGGGATGAGCCCACAGCCAGAGAATAAATCCCTGCAGGTGAGAGCGAGGAGCTGGGCAGTGGAGTTCGCAGCACTTGGAATGTGCTGTCGAGGTGGTGTTCTCTGCCCCCTCTCCCCAACCTCTTTGCCTTGACATTTTGAGTAGTTTACTTAAGATACTGATTTCATGAAGAAGCCGTATTGTACATCGTATATCAACATCGATGAGCTGTGCTATGTCGTATCCAACCCATGGAGAGAAGGACCCCAGAGTTATTGTTTCAGCATCTTGGAAGTGTCCATCATTTCCCTCCCAACCCCAGGCAAAGCCAGGGAGACTGATGCACGTCTTGCACGACTGTGGCAAGAGCTAATAAATGAACCCTGGCTTAAGACCAGGGCGAGGAGGCTACCTAGCATAGGACCACACTTTCCCTCCCCAAGAGACCATGGTGGTCAGTAAATCAGCAGGAGCAGTGTTTGGGAGTGGATGTGATATTCCATCAGCTGTGTTTGGGCATTTCTTCTAGCCAGGGACTAAAGGGGCCATTGGATGAGCACAAGATATCCCTGATCTTGCTCTGTGCTGGCACAAGAAAATCTAAGCCAAGCAAAGCGTGCTTGCAAACAACAGCTGAGGGAGATAGGAGGTAGAAATGGGCCTGAAGATCACTCAGAGTTTAATTCCCATCTTCTTTCTCCTTTAGGATGCCAGGAGTGCCTTGACCAGGTATGTGGCTCTCCCTTTCCAGAGGGAACAGTTGTCCCCAGCACAATGTCACAAAACGGACACGGAAAGGGGAGTGCAGGAGGGGTTGTCCTCTCTACCAGTGTCCCCAGCAGGGAGCAGATGGCCCTGGGCTGGGATCACGTCCCCACCACCTCCTCCCTTCAGCTGGAGGAAGCCAATATCCATCACTGAGGACATCCAGAGCAAGTGTGTCCCCTCCATAGTGACATTGGGACCACTGACATGCCCAGCAATGTCTCCACTGACCCAACCTGATGCTTGGGGAGGAATAAGCTTACCCGGCAGGTTTTCTAAACAGGGTTTCTAGGTAGCTTGTTCGACCAGAAAGGAATACAAAAGTCTTCTCCTTTCAGGTGTGAAGCAAGAACTTCCCAGCAACTGACAGAGAAGTTTCCCAGAGTGGAAGAGAGACTCAAGGATTTATCTCAGAAAAACATCATTCTGAAGGAAGCCCTGAGGAAATTCAAAGGTACAAAAGAAGGGGAAAAATTAAACACCATCCTGCAGCTGGAAAGGAGTGAACACTAGCCAATTACCAGCATAAAGCCCTGGCTAAGGAATGCTAACGCTGAGTTACTCAATAACCCTCTTATCTGGGCCTGGAGCTGGAAAAGGGAGGGCGACTGTGTTCTCAGTTGTATTGGCACACACGTCTGAATGCCTGAGTAACGGGAAGGACGAGAGCAAGCCCCTCCCTTTAGCTACAGAAGGAAATGAATCACATTCTTGATTCCCATCCTATTTAAACCAAAGAGGCTGTAGGTAACATCTAGCCATCCGCAAGGGAGTCAGCGTGAAAAGCCAACATATTGCAGACAGATGGTGGTGTATGCATAGATAAGCCCTGAATGAGCTATTTTGAGACTGTTCTCCGTGTTCAGATAACTGCCCCATTCCCTCCTCTGATCTCCAATTACTAATTGGTGGAGTGAACTCTGAATTAAAGAAATAATCTCATAAAACTGGTATACTGAGTTTGAAGGGCCGTCTATCCATGAGCTGGGCTTGTTCACCTGGTGTTTTTGCTTGTTTTGCAGGAGGAAAAGAGCACTCCCTTCTGTTTACCCCCATCTAATACACGCCCTCTTCCCCCTAAACAAACTAATAGCACTTCTCTCTCCTTCCAGAGAGCCTCCCAGTTGAACTGGATGTGCAGTGGGGTAAGTCACGGGAGACTGGAGGTATACTGGGGTGAGAAAGGGGACACAAGTGAGAAAAGACAGCAAAAGCAGGGAATTCACACTTCCCTGGTGGGTTGGCAATATGAATTTCTATTTCCCTTTGATCGGAATTAAAAATAGCACAACACATTGCAGCCTTTAAATAGATCTGTATGGCATATTTCATGGAGAAATCCTTTACTGAATGGCTTCAGTCAGGCCAAGATTTCATCCCTGGAAAAAAAACCAGGAGGGTCCAGATGGAGAGAAATATCCACCGCCTTCCCTCTGACATGCTGTTTTTCTTCTCTTGCACTTTCCTTCCCATCAGCGAACGTGACTCTGGATCCAGACACAGCAAACCCCCACCTCATCCTCTCCGAGGACCGGAGGAGTGTGAGGTGGGATGAAACACCCCAGAATTTGCCCAACAGTCCCCAGAGATTTGATACCTACTGCTCCGTCTTGGGTTGCGAAGGCTTCGTGGTGGGGAGGCACTACTGGGAAGTGCAGCTGGGGAGCAGGGGATTTTGGGCTGTGGGGGTGGCCAGAGACTCGGCGTGGCGAAAGGGTTGGATTAACCTTGACCCTTCGCAGGGGATTTGGGCTGTTGGCATCTGTGGGGACAAGTTTCAAGCTTTCACCTCTTTTGAAACTGTTCAACCTCTGAATGGGAGACCAAGGACTATCCGGGTCTCTCTCGATTACGAGAAGGGACATGTGGCTTTCTTTAATGCCGATAATGAGACCTTGGCTTTTGCTTTTCCTCCGACTTCTTTCAATGGAGAGAAAATCCTGCCTTTCTTCTGGGTTTGGGAGTCCAGCATCCAGCTGGCTCCCTAAGAGAGCATGGGCAGCATGATGGACATCATATGCTCTGGACAAGCCTTTGGCTTGATCCAGGAAACCACACTATTTTTGGGGGACTCTATGGATGGTAAAGAATAAAGTGGAGCAAATGAGTCCCGGTGTCCACTTGGAATCTCATTTTCATGGGGTTGTCAAGAGCAGCAGACTAAGAAGGGATCATCTTGGGCAGACCTCTGGATTTTTTAACACTTGGGTACTCTCCAAAATTTTGCTGGGGAATATCACCCTGGGACAAGCAGGAAAATGAAGCCTATAATTTGTGCAACAGCCCCTGGGACACCAATTTCACGGCTTTAATCCCTTCTACTCTTCTCCTATCCTATCCAGTCTTTCCTTGCCTTGATGTTCAACGATGTTGCCTGTTGACATTCAATAATGATGTTCCTGCAGTGCTGAAGAAGCTGGCTTTAGTTCCTGGTTTGGTTACTAGAAAGGAAAAAAGGATACCACTGACTTAAGTGTAATATCTGCTGTTTTCTCACCAAGACCTCTTATGAGCCAAAAACCTGACAGTATTGGCAAGAACATAAACATTTTAAGGCTTTGGTGCTGAACCCTATGGCTTTCAGCTGTGTTTCTCAGTTGTGGGGTGGGAGAAATCAGAGGTCGGAGGAGTAAAGATGAACAGAAAGAGCTTGAACTCTGCCTTTCTGTAATTTATATATATACACACATTTGGGCCAGGAAGATTAGTAAGCAGGTTTATACAAATTTTTATATGCAGAATGACTGTATTAAAGATTCTTTCTATATTTCAAGGGCTGTTTTCTCTTTCTTGTTAGAGAGAAACTGGGAAAATGGTGCTGTGCCACCACTAGCATGGCAAACCCTGGTGGCTTTGCTGCCCTCTCTTGACCTGTTTCTTGCAAAGCTCAGATGAAAGCACTTAATGAAGCCTTTCTTACTTCATCACAGCTGTGATGGAAGGGAATAGCAATGACTCTTCCTACTTATGTGCCTGAAAACCCACCTGGACTGGAAATCAGTTGAAAGGCAATGGGAAATGAAGGATGCTGGAAAAAAGGGACACCACCAATTTTTGAAAGAAAAGGCATTTAAAGAGCAGGAAAAAGAAGGACAAATGATCAGCCCAGACTCTCAGCTACATTGCTGCAGGTCAGAGAAACCTGCTAGGACCTTGCAAGGTCCTGGAGGCACCAGCAGTCTTCAGGGAAGTACGAGCATCTTCGATCCATAGCAGTCTCTGCAGGGTGTTAGTCTGATGTCCCACCTTACCCCAAGGGCAAAGCTGATGTCCCAGGGGTCAGAAGCGGCAGAAATTCCTTCTGATAGCCAGGAAGGCCCTGCCCTGCAGTGAATTGTACATTTGAATGCTTAGGGTCACCCAGGAGAGGTTAGGAGTCCTCCCAAACATCTCTACAGATTGCTGTCCTGAAGGGTGCCCAGGTCCTTCCCAAGCCCTGGCCAGGTCCTGTCACTCCTGATATCTCAGAACCATTTTCAGCCAGTGGTGTCTCCCACCCCAGCTGTACCACAACCTCTCTGAGGTGCTAGTAGGGTGCGAAACTCCTGTTCTGGCTGCTGTCAAGTCACCGAGTCCACAGGCTTCCACTGATCTGAAGGACAGGCTCTGGAGACTGAAAAATCCCAGTGCCTTCAGGAAAGGGTAAAAATGGGATGGGCATCTCCAGTTCTCTTCCTTCCCAGCTGTCTAACTGCTGCTTCTCAGCAGCAAAATGCCATCCTCCAGAGACTGAAACTTTCTTACGTCAGCAGCAGATGCCAGTGCCAGACCCATCTGTCTCCTGCTGCGGACCAGCTGGTGTCAGATGTGAAAACTCTTCAGCTGGCCTGCTTGCATTGCTCTGATTTGGCATTGAGCTTTTTTTATCTCCTGGCTTCACACCTCACAAGGTACTTTCCAGCAATGATGCCACTGTCGGCAGCTCAGACCAACCTGAAATCCCTTTCTTCCTGCAACAGAGAAGCTAGAAAAACCCAGGATGAGTTTTGAGCCAGCTGTGGATCAGGAAGCATCATTGGTGTTGCAATAGCAATAAGCCAGATCTGATGGCAGACAACAATGTCATTAAAGAAAGGACTTAGTTCCTTCCTCTCAGGAACAAATTCAGACCCAACTGCAGCTTCTGAAATTAGAGCAAGAGGCATTTCAATCTGATGTGGATCAGCAGTGACCATAGCCATGCATGGATGCTCCAGGGCTGAACTTAAATAGAGCCCCTGGACCATGGGTGGAGGTGGGGGGTCCCAGGTGTGTCTGCTTAGGGCTGTTAATTGCCATTAGGACCCTGACGACCACCTCAACCTCATCCTTTCACAGCTGAAGCAGATCAATAGACATCTGCAAGGGTGATGTGTGATCACATTGTATAGTTTGCTAAGATGTGCGAGATGGTGCTGAGCCGTCATCTTCCCTCCACTAATCCTGACTGCTGATAAAACACTGAGCAGCAAACCAGGTGTAAATACATCCCCTCTTTCCTTCCAGGTACGAGAGGGAAATGTTCAGTTTGGTGGCCTGACCCTGTCTGCCTTGTACTGGGAAGGCTCAAACTGGTCCCTGTACACAGATATGGCCTCATGTGTGCTGATGGAGGGCAACAACTCCCCCCACCCCCCTTGCTAATGCAGCCCCATATGGGGTTGATACCTTTGGTGCACAATCCCGCCGCTGACTCACGGACAACTTGTCACCTCCAGGACCCTGAGGTCCCGTTCCATGGTTGGCCCTGGTGCAGGAGGATATCCTGCCCCAGTTTACATGAGATTCCTCCCCAGCCACTTCTCCAGCCTGTCCTGGTCCTGCTGAAGAGCAGCCCTGCCCTCCAGCCTCTTATCTGCTAACTCACATCTGGCTCAAAGTCAACTGAACTGAAACTGGTGGGAGGCTGACAGGAGGCGAGGAGGAAGCATCGCACGCGCTCACCCTCTTCTCCCTCCTCTCCACACCTCCCGTGGTGGCCATGGCGTGGTGTTAGGGCTGGGAGTTGATTTTCCCCCATTCACTACGAGAAAACAGCCAAGCCAGAAGGAGCAACGTCCTCCTTTTCTTCCTGCAAGCAAAGCTTATTTGATCCTATCCCTGAGACAGGTTGGGAAGAGCCATGGCTATGCAGAGCCCAGTGGAAAGCCTGCACAGTGAAGCCTCCTGCTCCATCTGCTTGGGTTATTTCCAAGACCCTGTCTCCGTCCACTGTGGCCACAACTTCTGCCGGGCGTGCATCACCCGCTGCTGGGAAGGGCTGGATGCACCTTTCTCCTGCCCACAGTGCAGGCAGACTGCCTTGCAGAAAATTTTCCGTCCTAGCAGGGAGCTGGCAAATATTGCCAAAATCACCAGGCAGCTGAGCCTGCGGGCAGGAGGAGAAGCAGCGGGATGGAATTTGTGCAAGCAGCACCAGGAGGCTCTGAAGCTCTTCTGCAAGGAGGACCAGCAGCCCATCTGTGTGGTGTGCGACAGGTCCCAGGTTCACCGGTTCCACGCTGTGGTCCCTGTTGAAGAAGCTGCCCAGGAATATAAGGTAGAGCTCGGGGATGTGCTTGCATCTTCCCATCTCACAGAAAATCCCTTTCCGGGGGCAAAGTGCAGCCATTCGGGTGCATCCACTCCCCGTGCACCTTTGTGGCACGGCTGCAAATAGGGATCTTTGGGTGTCACCCATGTGCTTCCTGTCTGCATTTTATTGCATGGACATTTGGGTTTTGCAACGTTCCTATCAGGGTTTTTCCTCCCCCCTCTTTAATTTATTCATCTTTGCCAACAGCCTGGGAGAAATAAAAAAATCCACCTTGTTAGTCTTTTTCCTCTTTGAACTCTGCTATTGACTTGGTTGTACTGAAATACTAACAATGATAAATATTCAAAACATGTTAAAATACTAAAGAATTGTTTTGTTGGTTTTTTTTGTTTTAGGTTTGTTTGTTTGGTTTTTTTTTCCCTGGTTACATTGAGGGCAATTTTGCATATTTGTTCCCCTATTCGCTGTTTATTCAGTTTCAAATACAGAGAAATAACTGTTTCCTGTTTCTTCCCCTTCCCTGCTCCTTCTCTCTTTTCCTGCTGATCCAGAACTGCTCTCATCATCTTTCTCATTAAAAGCTGAGCACTTGGCAGAGCCGTACAAACACAGTGCAGCATCATGCAGCGTTAACAGGAGGAACTCCTTGCTGCCAGATGTTGCTGATGCTGAAGGTTTCTGTGGGTTCGAGAAACACTTATGTAAATGCACGCTGAATAAATCCACTGAGGGTTATCAAATACAGAGATGTTTATCCCAGAGCCACCAATTTCTGGAGGCTGAAAGTGTTTTTGAGGGAAATCTCACTGCGCGCTTATCTTGCTCTTGCATGCTTCCCTGGATGCTGGCTGTTGATTAGTGTTGGTGTTTTACTCTTCTGCAAAAGAGTTTTTCCCTGTGCTGGCAGCAAGGCTGGTGTTTGAAGGTTGCATTTGCTTTGCACAGATCTTCAGAGCAGTGCTGGGTGCTTGGGGACCTTCTTTCATCCCCCAACTTTGCTCCTTGCAGAGGAGCCAGTGTTTAGGCAAAGCCTCTCCCATCTAAGATGAGGGCAGAAGTAATTTCAGTGGAAAAAGTGTTTGCTCTCAGTTCCTCCAAGACCATCTTTTCTTTTTCTTCAGGAAGAAATCCAAGCCTGCCTACAGGCTTTAAAGGAGGAGAGAGAAAAATACCTGGAAAGCAGAAAAACTGGAGTAAGAAAGAGCTTGTACTTGGTAGGTGCCTTCCAGCAGGAACCTGGGGGAGTGGGAGTCTCTCCACCCACCCCAGCATTGCTGGTGGATTTTGAGGTCAGATCTTGCTTATTTGGTTTGCAGAGTGTTGTGCTGTTTGCTCTGGGCACCAGTCAACCCTGTGTTTTATCTGCCGGGGTTTCACATCAGCTGGAGCCTGCACCGGGGAGATAACATTGCAGCTCCTCTGCAAAGGGAGCTGGGGCGGCGTGGGGCTGGGGGGAGGGGGCAGGCAGCCTTTGCCCTCATCATCCCCTTTGCCCTCATCTCTGATCCTGGCAGGAGAAAACCAAAAACGAAGGGAAGAAGATAGTGCGTGAATTTGAGCAATTGCACCAATTTTTGAAGGACCAAGAGTGCCTCCTCCTGACTCAGCTGGCAAACCTGGACCAAGCCATCACCAGGGTCCAGGAGGCAGCAGTGGCGAAGGTCTCAGAGGAGATGTCCCACCTTGACACCCTGATCTGGGAGATGGAGGGCAAATTCCAGCAGCCGGCAAGCCAATTCCTGCAGGTGAGAGCCCAAAGCATCAGGGCTGGTGGGGAAAGGAGGGACAGAGCAAAGCCTGAGACCTGGCAGCCCAAATTCAGCCCCATGGGAACTCCCTGGTGTCTTCTAGCATTGCTGCAGGTGGGATCATCACATGGGCAGGGTCCTTTTTTGCTTCTCCACCACCATAAAAAAAAAAAAGTAACATTTGTTAGAAGACCCAACTCTTGTAGTTCCTCTTCCCCAACTGTCTCTCCTCTCTCTTCCCACCTCTAGGACATCAGAAGACTCTTGAATAGGTAATGTGGTTCCCTCTCACTTCACCCACACTTGAAGAGGTCTGTATGTCACCTGGGTGAATCCTGAGGTCGGGCTTTCAGACCAGATGGATCCAGTCGATAGCTCAGCCTCCCACGACGACGGTGCTTTGTGTTCAGAAACATCTGTTCAGTGATTGCCCGGGGGAAACAAACTGCAAAGAAACAGGGCAGGGAAAAAGGGGGGTTTATTTGCTCTTGGATAAGTATCCACAGCCCATCCCAAAGATTCGCCCAGATTATTCAATGAGAACAAAACGAGCAATCAAATATATCACACATGGGGTTTTTTTGCCCTCTTTCACTCTCCTTGCAGTTGTGAGATGATGAAGTTCAGCCCTCCAGTGGAGATTTCGTCTGATCTGGAAAGAAGGCTTGAGGACTTTATTCAGAGAAACATCCTCGTGAGAGACACACTGAGGAAATGCCAAGGTAGACCGACCAGGGTTAGGAGAGGGCACGTTGCCTTGTGTACTTGATATCTGGGGGAAACTGGGTACTTGTTGTGCTGGCTGCTAATGCAAAACCCACCTAGTAACAGTTGTAAATAAATGCAGCTGAAACTTTTAACTGGAGAAGGACACTGACAGTTTTTCCTGGGGCAAAAATACTTGGGAAGTGGAGAGAAGAAAAAAAAAAAAAGTTCAGCAAAAGAGTCTCCTCTCCCATGTCTCATGTGAAAAGCAAATTCAAACAAAGCTGCTGATGCAGTTGTTCCCATCACTTCCAAGCTGGTGAGAAAATTAAAGTTCATGTGGGTACAAAGCCAGGGAGAGGATGCTATACAAGGGGAGAAATCTGTTGCAGAATCTCTTGGAGATGAGGTGAACTTAGCTTGGCCAGAAGGTTCATCTCCCCTGGCTTTGGGAGAGTTGTATAGCTATCACAGCATCAATACCTGCACCAGAGCAAGCCAGCCCAGAGCTTTTGCAGCCAGCCAAGCCCTCACACCCTCAATATTTCCCCTCCTAAGTCTCCCATTAGCTGTTTTGCCTTCCCAGCCTGTACGACAAAGCTAAGCTGCAGCCAGTTTGTCTGACACACAAACCTGATACCACAAAATCTCTTTCCTCTTTAGACAGCCTGATGTTTAAATTGCAAGAGCCAAGTAAGTCGATGGTAGCGGGTGGGAGAAAAATGGGGTTTTAGCTTGTGGAAGAGATTTCCATGGAAGAAACAATGCAGTCCCCCCCAGGGAGAGGAAGGAAAGGGTGACAGCATCCTGATGTTGATGCTCCTGGTATATCCAGGGGCTGAGATATGGTCCTAAAAAAGCCAAATGCCCCCATGGGAACCAAAGAAAGGGAACACCCGAGAAGAGCATTTGTGCTTCCCCTTTCCTCCCCAGGAATTTCCCACTATCCCTTCCCCATGCCTCTGCTCTATGCTTTGTCCTCTCCCTCTTCTCCTTCCACCCAGGGGCATCTCTGCTGGGGAACCCCAAGTCTAGTGCCAGCCCCAGACCTCCCCATGATCCCCACGAAACATCCAGAGCTGGGAGAAGCAGAACAGGGCTGGTCCCAGATGCTGGGAGGAAAAGAAACATCTCCAGCCTCTCCTGAGGCCAAGCCCTACCTCCGGTACCCTGGTTCTCCCTTGTCCTGCAGCTGATGTGACCTTGGACCCAGCCACGGCTCACCCCAACCTTCACCTCTCCAAGGACCGAAAACAAGCCAGGGGCCAGCTGACGCAGCAGGACCTCCTGGACAACCCGGAGAGATTTGACTTTGAGCCCTGCGTGCTGGGCTGCCAGGGTTTCACCTCGGGGAGGCATTTCTGGGAGGTGGAGGTGGGGCAGGGGGGTGTCTGGGCCCTGGGGGTGGCCCGAGCATCAGTCAAGAGGAAGGGACCGATGAGCTTCACCCCCAAGGAGGGGGTCTGGGCGCTGGAGGCTTATCACTCCCTCACATCCCCCCGTGCCAACCTGCGCTTGAACCAGCTTCCCAGGAGGATACGAGTCGCCTTGGACTATGAAGGGGGGCGGGTAGCATTTTTCAGCACAGATGATGACGTTCCCATCTTGGTTTATACTAGAGCCTCATTCAATGGGGAGAGGGTCCTCCCCTGGTTCAAGATGGGGATAGGGGCTCGTCTGCAAGAAATCACCCAAACCCCACCCTCAGAGGACCAGTCCATGACCAGGCAGCTGATATCGCCTCTGGACTGGGTAGGGTTCAGGTTTCCCCTCTGGATCTGTCCTTGAGACGTCTGCCAGACTGACCTTAACAAAAGGGACGTGTCCTGTGTGATGCCAGCTGTTTGCTGTGGTTGCTCAAAGCATTGTGCTGAAGGAACTTGCTGCTCCTCTCCCAGTGGAGACGGACACGGGAGCTTCGGGATGGCACCTGTATGATGAGCGTGGGGAGGTGGGTACACCAGTGAGGAGGAAAAATCAGCCAGTACGAGGTGATGGAGTCAGCACATCAGAAGGAAGGGAACATTGAGGGGTTGGTCAAGGGTGGGGAGCACTCAGAACTTTGAAATGTGGTCTTTTTTAAATTATTTTGCCTTTAATGGACTGAATCCTCCCTGGTTTATATCTCTTTCCAAAGTGTTTTCTTTCTGACATCAATTGCAAGGCACATCTAGAGTCTGTTCTGCCAAGGGAGGTGGCCTTTTACTACAAACTGGCTTGGTTTGGGGAGCCGGTCTCTGTCTACATTTCTGATGTTTATTTTAAATAAAAGAACATTTTGTTTTGCACGCTCCACTTTCTGCCTTGTTATGGTTGTATTGTTCTGGATTTCTTAGCCTTTGGGTCAGCAGGATTAAGAAAAGCTGCACAGGATGACACCTTGCTTACCTTTCCGTCTCCTCATGGTGGACCTCCAGTCATTCAAGTCCCCTTTACAGGCAGTGAAGGGAAACAAACACACCTGGAATGTGATTTTCCACACCATTATACACGTCCAGCTTCCTGGATAATTCCTAAGAAAAGCCTGTTTCTCACCATTGGCTATTTGGGAGGAACAAGCTGAGATAAATCGTATAGGAGGCTCCTGGTTAGATGTTCCTTGACTATAAAAGCAGGTGGAGTGGATCGGTAGAATACAAGTTCTGGCATTATTGCCAGGCTCACTTACATTGATTCCCTCAAAACCTGCTGATTTTCTTCCGAGGAAACCCAAAAGAGGAAGAAGCATCACTGAAATAAATACATGTTATTGATTATAGAACTGAGAAGAGGAACCAGAAGCGAGAGTGGGAGGGCGCAGGCAATGTGGGGCTCAGAATAACAGACGAGATATGAGTGGGCACCCCGTGATGAAGCCCCATCTCACCATCCCCACGGGTCCCACTGGGGGCAAACTTACGGCTGGTGTTTCGGTGCTCTTTGTTGCATTGTGACATCTCCCCTCCATCATGCTCCTCAGTCTGGTGCATCGCTGTCACTTGGTCCCATCATTTGGGAAACACAGGGGATCCTGCTGCAGCATAGACATCTTCTTTCTGCAAAGCCAACCTGAAATCACTGCAGGAGCTCAAGCATGAGGATTTATGAAAAAGGGGCAATCAGGGCTATTGGGAAAGGCTTTTGAGCAGCCAGCCTTGAGTATTTTTTTTGCTCTTTCTCCCATCTCATCCTCTTTTCCTTTGCCACATCTCTGTCACGGAGGAGTATGATCCTGTATGCTGGGTCCACGTCCAGACACGGATCCAAACCCAGCTGGGAAAGGCAGAAGGGAATACGAATAGACAGGCTGTCAGTGCAGGAAGGACCAAAGAGGAAAACCAAGGTGAATCAAGGGAAAAGCTCTTGAGCTGGTCTACAAGGATAAATCTGTGGGTTGCTGGAGGTCCCCAAACCACCATGGTCCCACCACGCTCCTCCCAGAGGAACCTCCTGAGAAACACTAGGCACAAAGACCAGGTCCCAGTAAAACTGTGCTTTCCTTAGAGGTAGAAATCGATGTTTTTCTGACTCCTTCAGGACCAGAGGGTCCCTCCACATCTGTGATCTCCACCCAGCTCCCTCCCAGCTCCAGCTCTCTTCCAGGGTGTCCCTTTGCTCTAGAAATATGCAATGCAGATGTCTCCACTCCAGCTGGTTTTCCAGGCTCTGTAGACGCTTTTAGGGTGTGACTCATTTGCCTGACCATAGGCACCTGATTTTGAGATGAAAGGAGCTGTGCCCTAGGCTCTGCCGATGGTGGGGAGCCACTCTCTGCTGAAGACCAAAGCAGCCCAGCTCAGATGGAGGTGTCTCATTAGATGCCAACATTCACTTGGTTGCACCCACCTCCTGCGTCTGGCAGGACAGATTGCCTTCCAGGTGCTCACCCCAGGCCATGCTTCCCTGGGAAGTGGTTGCAGGGTGTTTGCTTCCAGTCCTGCTGTTCCCGGAGAGAGCAACTCCCCCCACAGCTCTTCCGGATGGGAATAGTTTGCTGGAAAGGAGACTTGCACCTCCAAACCTGGCCAAGCAAGTGCAGCTAGGAGGGTTATCGCAGTTGGTAGCCCTTCAGCTGGGTCACAGTGACCCTGTCTCTAAAACTCCCAGTTGCTGCCATGCAAAAAAAAAAAAATTATATTTAGCCATGGAGCTTAACAAAGGAGTGGCTGGTTATAAATGGCTTAGAAACATTTCCCTGTGAGCTCAGAGCCAGGACAGTGCTTCCTAGGGGGCATGGAGAGATGGATGGCTATAGGCACATTCACGGCAGGGGCACCAAACACCCCAGCTTGTGCCCCTTTACGCACGTTGAGGTCACAGCCCCTCTTCCAGCACCTACAAGGTTCTGGTTGAGCATTTCCCTCCCTGTTTTCTTATGTTTCCCTATCCATGGTCCCACCAATCCTCAAGAACTCCTCATCTTCCTGGCAGCCTGAATGTCTTTTGCCTCCAGCCCTTTTCTGGGAGGGTTGATGGTTTTACCTGGTGCCCAACCCTAAAAAAAAAAAACAAAAAAAAAACCAAACAAAAAAAACCAACAACAAAAAAAACAAAAAACGACAAAAGAAATGAGGTGACAGCCCTCAGCAGCTTCCCAGAATAAAAAGCTGGAAGATTGACAAGGGAGAAAGAAGACGCTCCCGGCACATCAGGCCAAGGGTATCACCACCTCCTGCCCAGGAGCCATGGTGCGAGGAGCTGACTCACGGACTCAACGCACCCGTGCCGCAGTTTTACACAGGACTGGGAGGGAACAGGAAGAGAAAGATCCAGCCTCACCAAAGGGATAGAAACAACAGGGTTTTTTTTTGTTTTTTAAGTTCACTTTGGGAGAAATTCAGGCAGATACTTAGTTTTCTGAAGGAAGAGAGAGAAGGTCTCTGAGGAAGGACAGCTACTCTGGAGTGCAGAAAACTGGAGGATCTGGTAGGTGTCAGCCTCCCTGACCTCTCAAGTCCCTGGGCAGTAATACACCAACTTTAGGGTAATTTCTTTTTGGTTGCTTGGCACCACTGCTGTGCTGCTGAAGTGCAGGAATATCATGGCTTTCTGCCCAAGTTCACGGAAGTGTGTTTGTGGCTTTTATCAGCACATGTTGCTTTTTTGCATCAGGTTTGATTATTTTTTTTTTCTACCCAAATTTCTCCAGGAATTCAAGACAAATTAGTAGGGATTTGGGTTCATGGGTGATCTTGTCCTGTAGGAAATGCCTTTCCATGAGCTCCTCATGCTCTTTCCCATCTCACTGCTCCTTTGTTTGCATCTTAAAAGGGAAGGATAGAAGCTGAGCCCTGGTAGACTGCGCTCAGATTTTAGGCACACTACAGGTCCCAGGAGGACACAAGCTCTCCTTGCTTTCACAGCTGGAAGACCTGAAAAATGAGATTGAGAAGAGGCAGGCAAAAAATGCCACCAAACTCTCAGAGGAGATTTCCCAGCTGGACACCCCAACACAACGGCAAGAAGAGAAGAATCAGCAATCGGTGAGTAAATTTGTGCAGTTTACAGCTTTTCAAGGGAATGTTGTAGAGAGTGTCCTCCCCACCATATAGCTACTGGCTTAAGTACTTGGGCTTTCCTAGTTCCAGCTTGCTGCTCTTCCCTCTGTAGATATGAAAACCCCAAGGGGATGAGGAGAGGGGGATTTACAGCCTGGAAAGATGGAAAAAAAGGGAATAAAATCACTGTCTGTGGGAGGGAATAGTGAGGGCTGGTGATTCCCTACAGTATGGGGAGCTGAGCATGACAGTGTAGGGAGTAAGAACATCACCAGCCTTCACCCCATCTTTGCAGTACCTGAGAGAGGGGAGCAGAGCAGCCCAGAGCATCAGGTAGGTCCATAGGCAGGAGCTGGGAATGCAGCCCATAGGGCGAATCAGCAGGGTCCGTGGCCACGTTCCTCCAAGGCATCTTGCAAAAGGACTAAATGCCCCAGGACTGAGCTTAAAGAGAGCCCCTGGGCCATGGGTGGAGTCTTAGGTGGGGCTGATCAGGGTCATTAATGTCTATTAGGGCTGCTGGGGGCCCTGGTAATCTGCAATGGTCTAATGGGATTACAGAGCAGACAGAGCTAGTGTCTCAGAGGTGTCCAGTGAAAGGATGGGAGGCAACTAGCACAGGTTACAACAAGATAAATTTTTTTCTAGATTTAGGGGGAAAAATGTTTTCCCTGTGAGCATGGTGCCTCCCTGGTTCAGGGTCCCTCTAGATGTGGGTATCTCCATCCTTCCACATATTCAGATCTTTGTCTGGACACAGCACTTAGCAAAGGGTTGGAACAGAAACACAAGAAGTCTATCCCCAAAGAAATAATTCAGCATTGCTGCAATTTAAGGAGAAAAGCTCACACTGAGCTTCCTTTCTGTTTCTCTCTTCTTTTACTAGGACGTGAAAAGCACCATCAGCAGGTACGTGGACTCTTTAAAATGCTCTTTCATGAGCTTTTTAAACACCATCACCTCGTTTCTGGTGGCATCAGATTTCCTGAAATGAGGACAATCATTCCGAAAAGTGTGAGTTGTTTGTGGTTTGTTGGTTTTTTTTTTTTTTCCCCAGGTGTGGGAAAGTGACTTTCCAGCTGCCAGTAGGTGTTTCTCCAGAGTCAGAAGAGAGAGTTTGTCGCTTCTCATGGAGGAACAGTGCTCTGAAGGAAACTCTGAAGAAGCTACAAGGTACTGAGAAGGGCTTGAGGAGGGGAAAAAAATAGACTAGCCATATTTTGGGGATAGCTGGAAGAGCTGAGCTGCCTGCAGCTCATTGTGGATATCCTTTGGGAACAGAAATACTGAAAAGAGAAACCCTGAGATGGAGGAGAGGAAGAGCAAAGGGCTTTTCCTGGTCAGAAGAAATGACAATTTGAAACCCACTTAATGCCACATTTATCGCTCTCTTAATTATGCATGTTTTGCCCTAATTCCTGAAGGATGCTCATGGATGAGGTATGGACTGCTCTCTGGTTCATCTCCCCCTCCAGCCTAGCCTTTCCCCAGACTGGCTTTGGCTGAGCGTGGGAACACCAGAGCAGCCGTACCTGTTAGATGAAGGTGCACCTAGACCAAAGTAGCCAAAAATAGATACTAAGGGAAGAATATGAAAATTAGGGCAATCCAGCAAGTTTTCTCAGCCCTGCAGCTGGAGCCTCTGCATAATGTTGGAGGAAAACCCACCCCAGGGTAGAGCCCTTGCCTTGAAACCTAACTATTTCCATGAAACAAACATGGAAACAGACTGACCTAATTCATCACCCTGTCTTCAGGTTTTAGCTTTTTTTTTTTTTTTTTTTTTTAAACCACAGGCTCAGCCAAACCAGTCTGGTCTTGTCCTGCGGTTGCTGTAGGAGACAACCTGCTCAAGATTTCACTGGTTTACATCCCACGGATTGCTTCCCTTCATTTTTTTTTTGCTTCCCTCAGCTTTTATTTTTGGCCCGATGTAGCGTAAAGTCTGCAGGGATTTCTGCATGAGTCTGTTACCATTACTGTGTGCCTTGTCTTTTTGGGTTAAAAACAGCTTTTCTACTTCAAGTAGAGCACTGTTCCCCATCCTGGGGATGCGTCCGTCTTGGGGATGCTTTTGCCCCTTGGATGCCAGCCTAGGTCCTGCTGGCCCAAGTCCCCTGCATCCCTGGGGGGCTCAGCCCTACTTCTGACACGCCTGTCCCCCACCCCACAGCCACCATGACCCTGGACCCTGACACAGCTCATCCTGACCTCATCCTCTCTGAGGACTGTAAGAGCGTGAGACGCGGGGGAGGACGACGGGACCTGCCCGATAACCCAGAGCGATTTGACTACTGGCCCTTCGTGCTGGGTTGCCAGGGTTTTGTGGCCGGCCGACACTGCTGGGAGGTGGAGGTGGGGGATGGGGGGGACTGGGCTGTGGGGGTGGCCCGTGAGTCCATTCGTCGGAAGGGGCATCTCAGCCTCTGCCCCCAAGGAGGGATCTGGGGGGTGGAGAAATGGGGGGGCCAAGTCCGGGCACTCACCACCCACAAGGTCACCCTCCTACCCCTCCGTTGGGTGCCCCGGAGGGTCAGCATCCACCTGGACTATGCTGGAGGGACGGTGGCATTTTTTGATGCAGATGAGGGGGGACTCATGTTCGTTTTTTCTCATGCTTCCTTCACTGGGGAGAGGGTCCGTCCATGGCTCTGGGTAGTGGGGGCCAGGTCCCAGCTCAGGCTGTGTCCCTGAGACATGGAAAGCAGTGTCCCCCCCACTTTTTATGGCCTCAGGGGAAAAACCACACACCCTCTTTCTACCCTTGGGATCATGTGGAATAGGAGAAATGCGGACTTTGGCTTTTGCATTTCCTTCTTCCCCATGAAACTGGGTGACTGATGCGCAGGCAAAAAAGAAAAAGAGATAAACCTGAGAAAAATGAGGCAAAGAGAGTAAAAAAGCTCTGGAGAGGGGACCCTGGGGCATAGAAATGTGAAATAGTGGGAAAAGGGGAAAAATTCAGAGTGGCAGCAATGAAAAGGCAAGTTTTCCCAAGGTTTGCCTGCTTAAGTATGGATGTCCCCATCTGAGACAGTCACCTCCAAACCAAGGGGTTCCAAACTTTCCCTTTTTTTGGTTCTTCTCTTTTCCCAAACCTCCCAGTGGGTGCAGTTGCCCTAAACCAGACAGCTGCTCACTGATAAAGGATCCTGTGGTGACCAGGTCAGATGCAAACATCTCTATGAATTTCTCGTATCAGATGATGTCAACACCATTCTTCGGGGCTGCAAGATGGGGTCTCACCAAGGTGAAGGTGCTGCTAATGGGAAGTTCACACATGGCAAAGCTGTTCCTGAGCCTCAACTGTTTCCTCTCTACTCCTCCAACAATTTATGTTTGAAACATCCATGATGTGTGGTGGGACAATCTCAAAGGTCTTCTCCAAACTAAATGATTCTATACCACTAGTAATAAAAAAAGACATGATTTTCTCCTCTATGTCTTTCCCTCTGGCTGGGACTGCCAGCAGACAGGAGAGCAGCGTGGCACATGGCTTCCAGGGATGGCCCTACGTCACCTGCATGGGGCTCGTGGATCTTTCTAGGTGTAGGCACAGCCAGCTCACCGGCTTTGCGCGAATACTAGGAATGGGATTTAGTCAAGCAGAAGTCCAGGTTCCCCCCCTTGAACATGACATCCAGAAGCAGCAAATAACCAGACAGAGAAGCACATCACAGCACATAAATCTTTTTACTTCATCTAAAACCATAAGAGAAGAGAGAGAAGCAGGCAAGCTGGTGCAAGGTCCATTTGTCAGCCATTGATGCCCCAGGTTGGGGTCACCATGTGGGACACTGACCCACAGAGACACTCAACCCTTCAGCGTCACTGATGATGGAAAGAAAGGCCAGAAAGGCCAACTAGGACTTTATAGACAGAAGTCCTCCAAAGTTCTGGAAATAGGGATGTTTGAGACATGAAGCTTGTGTTTGGGAGAGCTTCAGGGACACAGTGTGATCTGGGACCCCTCACTCCACACCAGGAACCAGGGATGAATACTCTCCCCTTGGAATGAGACTGCTGGGAAAGTGAAGATCAGGGCCTTCCTATCTGCATCAAAAAATGCCACCTGACCCTTTTCATAGTCCAGGGAGACCCGGACTCTTGTGGGGACCTGGATCTGGTATAGCGGGATACGCTCGAGGGAGGTGAGCGCCCAAAACTGACCCTCACAGAGACCCATAGACCAGAGCTCCATCTCAGGGCTCACAGCGGTCTCCTCCTTCCTCTTCAGGGACTCCCTGGCCACCCCCACGGCCCAGGAGCCTTGGGATGTCACCTCCACATCCCAGCAGCATCTCCCCAAAGTGATGCCCTCGCAGCCCAGCACATAGGGATCTGTGCCAAACCCCTCAGCAGATGGGTCCTGCTGGGCATCTTCCCACCTCACGCTCCTCCCGTCTGCAGACACGACAAGCTGGGGGTGAGCCGTGGATGGATCCAGGGTCACCTTCACTGCAAGGGGCAGAGAGTAGAGCATCAAAGGAAACCAAACCATTTCTCATGGCTGCAGGTTCTGCTTCACTTGCTGGGGCTGAGCAGGAAGGTCCTGTAGCACCACCCATCCCATGGCTTGGGATGTTCTGCCCTTGCAGCAAGGGCAGATGTTGTTTTCCCCATCCCACATGACTCAGGGTGAGCATCAGAAGAAGCTTCCCAAGGGAGCAAGTGAACGAGCTCCAGGAGAGATAAGTAGGAGATGCCTCCCCCGCCTTTTTTTGTGCCCAAAATGCCAAACTGCACATTGGTCCCTGAACATACTGATGTGAGGGGCAGAGCCAGACTTCATGCAGCTTAGCAGCTCCATTGAAAGAAGTGAATCCAACAGCATTACGGTGAGGATTCCCTGACCCCACCCCCCCACCCCACCCCTTCTGGTGTTTTTGCCTCCCCTCCCATTCATTTTGTTCAGACACAGCAGGATCTTCCCCCAGACAACCCTCCAGCTCATGGCCCATCCTAGGGTGGGCTCAGCCTTCCCTCGGTCCTTCCCACTCCCTCATCTCCAGGAGGTGTGGACTTACTCTTTTCAGGCAGCTCAAACATCAGGATGTCTAAAGAGGGGAGAAGAGAGACATTAGTTGATATAACACGCAGGTATCAGCGTGAGCATGAAAACAGAGAGGTTCTGCCATGCTGAGATCACACATACAATCACATTAATTTAATACAATTTATACTTCAAGTAAATAAATATAATTCATGTTCACACAGGTATTGCTCCATCTCCCCACCCCAGCCCATGCTCAATACCTTGAAAGCTCTTCAGAATCTCCTCTAGAGCAATATTTTTCTCCCTGAAGTGACTGATTTTCTTTTCCTGCTCTGAAAGAAGCAATGGGGGTTGCTGGAAATTTTCCTTTTCAAACCTAGAGAAGGAGGCGAAGAACGAAGAGGTGAGGATGCATCTCCTCCGAGAGAGACCAAGTGCACCCATAGGCTGGAGGAAGCGCTGCAGGCTATCATAAACCTGATGCACAGTCAACAACGGGTAGAGACACCTTTGCTCAGAGATCTGTCCACAAAGTCAAATATTTGGCCTCTGGGTGAGGCCAAACACAAGGTCCACCCTCCTCTTCCCAGCCTGGGGTGAGAGGAGAAGCTCAGGAAGCCCCATACCTGCTCAAGGTGCTTCTGATGTCCTGGAAAGGAGAGAGGGAAGAGGGAACTCAGTGAATGGGTCTTAGTAGCAAAACACCTACTGAAACACCAACAGCATGGATTTGGCTTCAGAGAAGAGCACAGTCCAGGTCTGCCTGCGTCAGTGGGCAATACCCAGAGCCAGACCATAGCTTGGACCCAGGCGGTGATAACCTGACTCCATTCCCTTCTCCTCACCTGCAGAAATTTACTTGCTGGTTGCTGGCACTTCTCCTCCATCTCCTGGATCAATGTGTCTAGACAAGAGATCTCCTTTGTCAGGCTCGTGATGTTTTCTTCCTGCATTTTCTCAATGTCCCTCTCCAGGTCACCCAGCTGAGCCAACAGATCACGGGCATGGTCCTCCAGGAAGAGACGCAACCCTTCGAACGTGGAGAAAACCCTCTGCCGCTCGGCTTTGGTCTTCTCCTGCAAGGAGGGGGCACAAGGGAAGAGGTGGGTGGCGAAGGGTGCAGCAAAGTCCAAAGCATGCCAGTGACTGCACATCTAGAGTCAATGTCTCTAGTATGGTATATCCTATAGAGGTATATATTGCTTTGCACTCAGCAACTGAATCCCTGGCAGGGGTCCAAGCTCGATCTGTTAGTTTTTCCTACAAGGCAGAGAAAAGTCAGGCAGCATTTGGTTTGGTACCTGGAGAAGGACCCTAGGCCCAAGGCAGAGCAGGACAATCTCCCACACAGCATCTCATCTAAAGCCAAAGGGAGACATACAGACTCTCATCCCCCCTCTTGAAAACATTTACCAAGTACTCCCAGTTTCTCCTCATTTCAACATCTCGAAAACCCAGGAGTTTGTCCCTGTCTTCCTTCAGGGCTTGTAGATGAGCCTGGATTTGTCCCTGAGGGAAGAAAAAAAAAAAAAGAAAAAAAAAGAGTCCATGTCTCTGGAGATTGGGATAGCCTAAAAAAAAAAAATCCTCAAGAGAGGGGATTGCACTGTGGTCAACTCCAGACCTTCTCCTTGTGTCCCTCTTGGTCCAGAAGGATCCTGAGCTCAAGATTTAAAGCTTTCCATGCTTTAAATTCCACATAGTGCGGAAAGCTCTCTGCACCAGCCCTTGCCTGCATCTGATCCTTTCTCTGAGCTGGTATAACCCACTGATGCAGCAAGACAGCATGTTCTTTTTTATTTGCCCATGTTCCTGCTGATTTAGAGAGCATCCTGGGATCAGCAGATGTCTGGAAAGCACCAGAGCTGGACAAAGGTTTGAATTTTGCAGCAGGGAAGAGAGGATGAAGACTTCATCCCTTCAGGCACAGAGCATCGGGTTCTCAGATGAGAACTGAGACCGCAGAAGCACCGGCGCGTGGTCTACACCGTCATTTTGAAAAGGGCCAGTTCGCTCTGGGGGAAGAGTGGAGGCAAACACCTCGCATTTTCTGCCCCCAGCCTACTGCCCTGGGTGAGGGCAAGATGTTTCACAGCCTGATGGTGACATGCTGCTAGGGGAACATCGAGCCCTGACGGTGCTGGCCTGGCTCCTAGTGCACGCCTAGGTGGAAGAAGTCCCCTTTACCTTGTATTCCTGGACAGCATCCTGCACTGAAAGCATCGTGTGAGACCGGTGCAGCCGGGACTCCCGGCAGACCACGCAGATGAAGGCTTCATCATCTTTGCAGAAGACTTTCAGAGGTTCCCGGTGCCTCTCGCATCCTTCCTCCTCAACCGTCTCCCCTCTGGCTGCCTGCAAACTCAACCGCTTGGCTATTTCCAGCACCCGCGCCAGCTCTCGGCTGGGCCGTAGGTTCCTCTCCGGCGCTGTTTCGTGGCACTGTGGGCAGGAGAAATTTGCCGTGGACCACTCCCAGCAGCGGGTGATGCACGCCCGGCAGAAGTTATGGCCGCAGTGGATGGAGACAGGGTCTCGGAAATACTCCAGGCAGATGGGGCAGAAGGCTTCGCTAGGGAGCCCTGTGGCGGGGCTCGGCGCAGCCATGGGGCCCCCGGAGATGTGAGCTGTGAGACAGCAGCCACTTTCATTTTCCTCTCAGCAAGGGAAAGGCGTTTCCCTTCCTGCCGCCCCCGGGGTGGGCAGAGCCAGAGCTGAGCCTGAGTGGGAAGGAAGAGAGTGGGTGATGGCCAAAGTCCTCCTGGTTACATCCCCCAGGGTGGTCCCCATCCCCAGACGGCTGGTACCTGCACTTTCGTGGTACCCCCTGCCTCGCAGGGAGGAAGGCTGGGGAAAGGGAGCCCTGCCAGGTCTGAAGATGAGACCCACACCCTGGCAGGGAGCTGGGCACAGGAACAAAGACCATTTGGGGAGGGGGCTTGGCATGGAAAAGATGGGGAAGAGCATCCATGGAAAAGGTGAGGCTTGGGAAGGAGGTTGCATGTCACAGGGAGGGTGAAGGAGAAGGAACAAAGCCAGAAGTGGGGGCTGAGGGGTACCCACATGAAGTGGGAGAAGGGTCCCGGGGGGGGAGAGAGTTTGGTCCTCCCCTCAGCAGCAAATCAATGCTGCTGGCAGGTATGGGGCCAGCATTGGTTCTGCCTTTGCAGCAAAGGGTGCCCACGGCGGGGGGAAAAGCAGAAAAGGGAGGTGGGAAATGGGATCCCATCCAGATCCCTCTGAGCCTGGGAAATCTGCAGCCACCTCTTCCCCATTTCTGTCAGATCCCCCCTCCCTCCAGCTTCAGGCATCAAACTGCTCCCTGCTTCTGCATTGCAAATCAGGACCAATTCCCAAGTCCCGGCTTATTATCATAGTATTTCTCCAGGCACTGATAGATGCCAGCATCCCAGGGATTCCACTTCCAGCACAAAAGGGGCTGGATGCCCCAGCCAAGAGCAACCTCATCCCCTGGCTCCCCGGTGGGAAGAGCAGCACTCAGTCCTTGCATCCCTCTGGGGAAGTCTTGTCTGCACTAGGTGGGGCTTTGAACCCTTTTAACATCTGAATCATCCCTTTTGAACTGACCCATTTGTAGCTCTGGCCACCACCATCTCGCCTTCCCCACCTCTGCACAGTCAGGCATCAAGCAGCCTGGAAAAAAAAAAAATTCCTTTCCCAATGGACCTATTTTTCAGCTCAAACTGTTCCCTCATCTGGCTGATCCCCTGAAAGCCAGATCTACAGGGAAGAACCCGCCTCTTCCCCTGGTCTGTATTCAGATCTAACCCTGAAGCTGTGGCGAAAGGAGGCAGAAGCAAAACCACACAATGCAAAGAAAGGAGGAAACTGAGGCAGGGTAGTTTGTGCCTGATGGTTAATTCTGGTTGCCCCGTATCTACCCCTTGAAGCAATTAAGCAGAATCGCACAGAAAATCCCCTGATTATTAATTTTCTTTTTCCTCTTGCACAAAGGCATTGAGCAAATGTCCTCCTGTCTTTCAAAACAGAGCCTCCAGCTCCACCTTGGGACCACACTCACTAACAGTCCCCGTTGGTTACACACAGCTAATTAAGGGCTCATTTGGAGAGGAGTGTATTTATTTTTAACTTGTCTCATGCCCAACCCAGTTTACCACAGAGACAGCTGTAATTGTAAATGTAAATGTAAAATGTAAAAAAAGATTTTAATTGCAAAAAAAAAGCCTCAAACCCACCTTTAGGAGCTGAACAATGTTACCCACAAAGTCAAATCAAGCCTTTGGTGAGTTTTGCCATAAGTTTTAGGTTTGATATCAAGGGAGATGGATACACCTAAGTACGTCCCATCTTCCCTTCTCTATGGCCTGTGATATTTAAGACCAAGTTCAGCATCATCTAGACACAGCAAGCGATGCTTTGCCCATGTCCCAGTCTCTCCCTTAGCACACCCCCTCAACACCCCTATTTTCTCCATCCTGGCAGCACCAAGTCTCTGCTGAATTTTCTCAGGGGATAAAATTTCCTTACCGAGGGCACTACAGTAAGGAATCACCAAGGGATGGATCAGCAGAGTCCATGGCTGTGCATGGGTCCTCCCCCAAGGCGGCTTGCAAAAGGACTACCCCCCAGGACTGAGCTTAAATAGAGGCCCTGGGCCATGGGCAGGGGGTAGGGGGGTCCCAGGTGGAGCTGCTTAAATGCTCATCAGTGGCCCCAGGGCTTGGAAAAATCAAGTTTATGTTGATGGGTTTGGAGATGCTTTTCCAGGCACACCAAACTCTGCTTCAAGCCCAAAAGAGAAAAGAGCAAAGCTGCTGCAGGCAGTTGCCACGAGATTACTCCAATTGTGCGGTGCATGTATCTAACTGGGGGGGAAACGCGACTTTTGGTGCTGGGACAGAGGTGATGATGCTCCCAGGGCTTGTGGGACAGCAGCAGGAAGAGCAGGAGAGAAACCAATGCCCTAGATGCAGAAGCCAAAGTTAAGCAGTTCCTCAGGGGTATCCATCCCAGCACCAGTCTCTCTGCACATCTCATTCACCACTAAATCAACCCTTCAGTCCAGATTAACAACAACAACAAAAAAAAAGGTGCCTTGAGTATGAAACCATACCACAGGTTTCAGTCTGAGTGTTTGTGTGCACAGAGCTCTGCACTGGAAAATCGTAACCTCCAAAAACACTTGCAACCAAATAACGGCGGATGTGTTATTTACCGATTTTTCTCAGAAAATGTGTCACTTCATTACCCAGCCTCAGCCCAATGCAAATAAGTTCTGTTCGCTTCAGCATGCAAAGGGCTTCAGAGCGGGAGCGGCTCTTCCACATGCCATAGCTTGGTGGTCTGTGGGATTAAGTGACTTAGGGGTTTGTTGTCTAAGAGGAAGAAGAACAGTGTTGCTGTTCCTCCAGGAGAGGAATGGAGGAAAGGAGGACATTTACCTCTTTGGTGTTATAAATCCCAGTTTGGGATGAAGTCTTGATGGATCTGGGGGCTCGTTGCTACAGCCCAAGGCAAGGGGCTTTGCAGGAAAACTAGAGATGCTGAGGATTTAAAAAACTGATGATGCACAAAAAGCATCCAACTGACTGTGCAAGGTCAGCGCAGCTGGAGGAAAGTGACATTGCAAATCAAAAAGCAGCTGTGGGAGGGGAGATTTCCATTGCTGGAAAGATTTTCCTGAAATGTCACCTTTTTTCCTCAAAATGCAGTGGCTGAGGGCTGAAGGATGCTCTCCTGCAGTGCAGTGGGATCTTGGGTGAAGGAGAACCTGTTTCTGAGCAGATTGAGTGAGGGGTATGGCTGGTCTGAAGTTATTTCATTTACAGCGTGGAAGAAAATCCCTTCCTTTCCTTAACTGCAGGCAAGCTTGGAGGAAAAGGCAAATTAAAAATAAGAGGGTGCCATGGTAACTGGCTGCTGCTTGACTCCAGGCTCAGCCCTGAACCATGGAAGAAACTGCATCTTGTTTAAAAGGAGAATTGAAAGCAACAATAGAAGTATTTATAGATGCACGTACACACGCAGAAGTGAGGATGCTGGCGGGACGGCGGTGACGCCAGCAGTGAGGTGTGCTAGATAGTAAAGAGCTGAAATGAGCAGCGAAGGATGTGCCTCCGTGGTTTATCGCGAAGAAGGGAGACTTATTTGTGACAGGAGGCTTGCTTAAGCTCTATTCCCATGGTCATGCCCTTCAATTAATAAATTTAATGCACGTTTATTAATGACCAATGAAACCAGGGTGGTTTCTGGGTGCCAGACCCCATGGGGAGGCTCAGGGCAGGGGCTACTTCTCAGTTTGCCTGAGTATGTTTTTTTGGGGAGAAGGGTGATACAGAAGTTGCAGGTGGATCTTGAACAAGCCATAAATTATGAAGGATGCTTATCTTCCATTTAATCTCTTTTCAACCCACCAGGGTCCCTGGGGAAAGAGGGATTCTCCCTTCCCCTCTGCAGCTTCTCAGCACAGGGTTTTGCTCCGCAGCCGTCGCAACCTGGAGAAAACCTGGTTGCATCTTAGCAGTAAAACTCTTCTGCCACTTGCTTTCAGCTCCCTCGAGGCCCGAGACACCTGCAGGAAGGGGAACAGCCAACGGGCGCGACCCGCTGGGGCGGAAAATGAAAGCTACCCCGTCATCCTCACCGCCAAGACCATGGCTGCAGACAGCCCTGCCGAAAGTTTCCGTGATGAAGCCTCCTGCTCTCTCTGCCTGGGCTTCTTCCAAGACCCTGTCTCCATCCATTGTGGACACAACTTCTGCCGGGTGTGCATCACCCGCTGCTGGGAGGAAGCTGAGGAGAATTTCGCCTGCCCTCAGTGCAAAGAGACAGCCCCGCAGAGGAACCTGAGACCCAACCGGGAGCTGGCAAAAATCATCGAGATAGCCAAGCGGTTGAGCTTGCAGGCAGCCAGAGGAGGGGCAGCGGGGGAGAGGCTGTGTGAGAAGCACCAGGAAGCTCTGAAACTCTTCTGTGAGGAGGATCAGACCCCCATCTGCCTGGTTTGCAGAGAGTCCCAGGCTCACCGGGTCCATGCCGTGGTACCCATCGAGGAGGCTGCACAGGAGCACAAGGTGGGACGTGCGTGGCGTGGGGGTCAGGCAGGAGGAGGGGACCGGGCCAGGGAACTGCCCTGTGGGTTCCTCTACTTGCAGAAATCTGGATTTCTATTCCTTTCAATTTACTTTCTGCGTCGTGGCTTGAGCATTGGATTACAGCCACCTCAACCCCACCTGCTCTGTGCACCCCTTCGTTTACATTGCTGGTCACCCTGACTGTCCTGAAGCTTCCATTCCTACATCATCATGGTGTCCTCATGTAAATCCTGTTGGAAAGGACCCCAGGAGATCATCTAACCCAAGCTCCTGCTCAAAGCAGGATCAGCTATGCTGTCTCGGACATTTGGGGCGCAGGACATGCTGCATGTAGATGTACAGGACAGAATTTGGTCTTATGGTGCTGGTGTGCAAGGCAGAGTTGGGTTTTTCCAGCACGTTGGTGGTCTGAGCTCCAGTTTCACTGCATGCATGTGCTGGCTGTTGTGAAAACTGATTTTGCTGAAGGTGGGAAGAAAAGCTTGTTCTCACTGCAACTGCGTGATGTGACCTGGGTCTCACCTCACAAGAGTGATGGAAGGTATTGGTCTCCCCACCATGAACTGGCTTGAGTGTCCCCTCCAGGATTTGAGGTTGTGACCAAAAGCACATTCCTGGGCAGCTGAACTGAGTAAACAGCCTGAGCTTATAACTTATGGGTCAGCCGAACCTGAGCAGACGCCAGCAGGGTGTCCCCAGCCATCTAAACCTCCTTTTCTGCTGATTTGGTCCTTTGCCCGAGTCTTTTCCAATCTATGCTGTGAATTTCACCCTGGTTGTTGGAGAAAGCAAGCTGTTCTGGCTGCCCTGCTCTCCCAGAAATCAGGGTTTATGAATTCCTAGAGCCAGATTATTGTGTTATTAAGCAAGGAAGAATTTGAGTTTGTAGGGGATAAACTTGGGTAGCTGGGATGAGGGTAGAGGGCTGGACCAGCTAGAGGAAGAAAATGCACCAACAAGGTGTTTCTTCTCCACTCAGGAGAAATTCCAGGCTCACGTGCAGATCCTGAAGGACAGGAGAGAAAAGCTGCTGGGGCTGAAGATGGCTGAGGAAGGGAAAAGCCTGGACTTCCTCGTATGTGTCTATCCCTGGGTGGCAATGGCTTTCTCCCTCTCCTTTTGGTTGTCCCTCTGGCCATGGGGACAGATGTGGAGACACAAGATGTGCCATGGCCAAAGATCACATCTCCACAGTCCCTTGCACATGCACGGGAAGGTCCTCTCCATTGGGGTGAGGTCTGGGCACAGGTGACCGCCTGTCCCTGGCGTAGATTAAAAACCACTCCCTTTCCCCCCATGTTTCCTGCTCCTTGTATGCCTTGGAAGGCTGGGAGCAGGTGTTGGATTTTGCCAGGTTATTGTTGATCATCACCTTCCTCCACTTGCTCACAAGTGGGGCATGTTCCTAGATTCCCTCTGTTAATACACACAGAAAATGGGGTTAACCCAACTGCTCATTTCTTGTCTTGTTTTCGCTTTCCCTGACCTCTTTCTCTGACTAATCTGTTTATGGTTTTATTTTGTATCTTCCCTTGTTGTTCAAAGGTCTGGAGCACTTTGGGTACAAAGATTGCAGCCCGGGGGAAATGTCTTTTGCCAGCAACTTCAGCCTAGAAATGGCAAAAAAAAATTTCATCTTAATTATTCCTCTGCTCTGCAATGGGCACTGGAACTTATGGCTGAGTTACGAGTCATCATGTCAGATCAGTGCCGTTGCAATTTTTCTTGACCATTTCTGTTCCCAGCCCTGCCTTTCCCTTGCGTGCATCGGTTCTTATTGCAGGAACAAGTGGAAACGGAGAGGCAGAAGGTTGTGTCTGAAATCAAGGAGCTGCACCAGTTCGTGGAGGGACAGGAACGTCTCCTCTTGGACCGGCTGACAAAGCTGGACCAGGAGATCACGAGGAGACAGGAGGAGAACATCAACAGGCTTTTGGAGGAGATCTCCTCCATCAGCAAGCAGATCTGTGAACTGGAGGAGATGTGTCAGCAGCCAGTGTGTGAATTCCTGCAGGTGAGACCTCAGGCCCCTCTGAAGACCACTGGCTTTGGACACCACTGGTGTCACCAGTCCAGGAGTCAAATTAATTCTAAATACTCCTTTTAAAATGCATCTCAAAGCTTTTTTTTTTTTTTTTAAATTTTCTAATTATTTTCTACAATGATCACGACTGCCCACTTGAATATTTGAAATCAACCACTGTCTCTTTAAATCACTATTTACACGGGTATGAGATTCATCCATCTGGTTGAACATGTCTACATCCAAAACAATTGTCCAAGTTCCTTCATACGCAGTGGAGAAACACTCAGGCACTCATCTCGTCTTTAGGTAGTCACCCAAATCCATCTCCCGAACCCACCTTCAGGCTCTAGTTAACACCTTATTTGAAACAGTTAAATATGCTGAAGCAGTGGTGTGCATTAGAAGTAATAACACCTGTACTGGAAGAGTGGGGACATGAAAGGTGGTGGGTGATGGCAGATAAGTATGACGAGCTGCTCATTAAGTGATGCTGCCATAAGCTCACCTAAGTCCCCAGCAGACCTGCAAACACTCTGCAGGCAGATCAGTGTGAAGGGACTCGTTTCAGACGCATAATTTAGGTGGAGCAGTGCCTAGAGTAGATCACCCCACAGTCCTGCGGTAGCTGCTTGTTGTTTACCATCATGACTTTGCTCTGGCCTAATTCTCTATCTCTTATCTTTCCCTTGTAGGACAGCAGAAACATCTTGAGCAGGTTTGCGGCTCCTTTCATGCATTCTTGTGATGTTAAGGTTGTTTATCCCTACGGTGGTGACACCAATGGACTCCGAAACCCTAGTAACTTATGATCCCTGTATGCTAGGGACTGCAGAGACATATAGGACACAACTAAGACACCGCAAAAGGTCCAAGTAGGATGCTGAAGACCAGGGAAAGGTATCAGATGGGATGATGGTACCTCCAGCTCTGCTGCTGATTTCTTCTCTATAGTCCATGCAAAACTACCTGTTCCTGGAGGGCTGAGCTTTCAGTCCTCGCAAGCCCATTAAAAATAGCAAGCCAGCAGCTAAAAATATGCTGATGTTTAAATGCCAAGGAATGCATCCAGGTGGAAGGGAATCCATTATGAACTTCCAGCCCTATAGCAGACCTTTTCATGTCCTCTTTGGATGTGGATCGAGAAGGTGGGTTATTGGAAAGACAAAAGTGAGCAAGGAAAGGCATTTTTTATTGCCTGCGGTTCCCTTGACGTAGAGTGCTACTGGTCATGAGAAAAAGCCTTTACTATCCAGGGACTCTTCACTGGTCTTTGGGAACAAGGTGCATACTCTAGGTCAGCAAACTCTTCTCTGGGAGCTTATTAATGACTGCCTCAGGACCAAGCCTTTGCTCTAGTCCTACCATTACTTATTGCCTTCTAAGAAAACCCAGTTGAAAAGTGGTCAGTGCATAATGACAATTATGACTGAAGGAAGTATTATTAGAAAGGTCTTCCTTCTTTCCAGGCTTGAGAAGGACAGTGCCCAGAAGCCAGCAGAGACATCACCTGAGCTGGAAGAGGAACCCACTGGTCTTCCTCAGAAAAATATTGCCCTCAAAGAGATGCTGATGAAATTTAAAGGTACAGAGCGACTGGGGAGGAAAGGGTTTGAGATTGTGTGAGGAAGCTAGGTAGAAGTCCTGGTGAAATGCTGTGGAGGGAGACTCCCATTGCACCCTGCAGAGCTGTAGCCATATTAGCATAGCAAGAAGTAATTACTGTGGTTGATTACGTGAGAGAGGGCGTTTTTCCCTCCTGGCAGAGCTTGCTGGGGTGCTGGGTGACCTCATGAAGGCTCAGTGTCACCTTTGGGAATCACCTCTCTGAATGAGACCAAAGATGAAAATTGCAAATATTTCCACATGGGAACTTAAGAAAGTCATGAGACACTTGAGGCTTTCTTCCCTCTTTTCAATGGCCAGGAGACCGCCAGCAAAAATTCAAAGCCTTACTTTCACTCTAAATCAAGTTCCCTTCATGCAGCTGTCTTTTCCAGCCTTGCTCATGGGCATAAAACCATTCCTACTCAGCTCTGGCAAACAGGGACTGGGAGCTGGAGCATCCCAAGGGGAAAGATGGGGAAAATGTGTCCCTAGTGCCCTTGAGGAGTGAGCTGCACTTGTGATGCTCATCTTCTCTCTATCCCCAGTAAGTCTGACATTGGATCCAGAGACGGCGCATCCCCGGCTGGTCCTGTCCGAGGATCGCAAGCGCGTGAGATGGGAAGACACCCGCCAACCTGTACCTGACAACCCCAAGCGCTTCGACTCGTCTCGCTGTGTCTTGGGCTGTGAGGGTTTCAGCACGGGCAGGCATTACTGGGAGGTGGAGGTGGGCGATGGGGAAGCCTGGGCAGTTGGGGTGGCCAAGGAGTCGGTCAGGAGGAAGGGACGGATCAGCATCAACCCCAAGGTGGGGATCTGGGCGGTGGGGCAGTGTGGGAGCCAGTACCAGGCTCTCACCTCTCCTACTGTCCCCATCTCCCTGCTTGCTGCCCCCAAGGTGATTGGGGTTTACCTGGACTATGAGGCAGGGCGAGTGGCGTTTTTTGACTCCAATAATGAAGCACCAATCTTCACCTACCCCCCGACATCCTTTGCAGGGGAGCAAATCCTCCCTCTGCTCTGCCTGGGGAGGGGGTCCCAGTTCACGCTCTCCCCTTGACCCCACCATGGGACAGCATCCGCTTGGGTGTCACTGTTGCCAGGGTCTGGGGAGATGGTGGGGGGGTCATCACCCCAAAGATGGCTTTTGGGAGCACAAAGAATGTGCTGCCTGGGATGGAAAATTCTCCTTTCTCCATCATTTACATCAACAAGAAGCATCAGTTGGTCCAGAGCTTGTATGGGAGAGGGGCTGCTCCACTCCCCAAAATAATCTCTGTCATCGGACAGCTCTGCCAGTGATGCTGCCCTGGTGCATCCATGCCCATAAATCCCTTCCAAAAACCTCTCTGTTGGAGGACAGGGATAGAGCTGAGCCTAACACACGCTGAGCTGGTTCCCAGTTCCTCTCCCTCCACCCTCCTTGACTGATCCCGCATCCCTGCTGTTTGCTGGACCCTTTCTTTGCCTTGCTGAGCTTTCAGCTGTGCAACTGAGTGTAGATGCTGTGGATGACAATGCGAAAGCCTGAAGGACTTCATGATGGCTTCAAGTTTTACGTGGACAAGGTGGTAATAATCAAGGGTGAGACAGGCAAGACCTGATCTGGTGGAAGGGTACTTTAAATCATCCAAAGTACCTCCGTCCCTGTGAGCTTGTGTTGGATCGGTGCTTAGTGCTGCCTGATGTCCACACCATTGGCCGTTGTAAGGACTCACCTCTTCATATGCAGCCATCCAGGCTACGGTCCCTCCAGGGTCAGTGGAGAATGGTGGCAAATTGTAATTTATCTCACCTAGTAATGGCTCGAAGAGTGCATGTAAGAGTATGTCCTTCTCCCCACTGATTACACAGGGAGCCCAGACTGACTAGGTTGCATGGACACATGCCTAAACCCAAGAGAAATAAATCTTCCCCAAGGCAGAGATGACTTTAACCTCTTATTGAGCAACAGCTTCGGGCTGAGCTGTTGGCTAATGAATATTTAGGGGTGTAAGGAGGAACCTGGGAGGGATGGAGGGTCTTCACAGGAGCATCTCCTGATGGATGGAGTCAGTGTTTTCAGAGATCCAAACCACTTGTACGGATGTGCCTTTGATCGCTTGAAAAGCTTTATTTGCCTCTGCTGCCAAGTGCAAACTATGGAAATGAGAATAAGAAATTGCCTCCTTTGCAGCCTGGTGTTGTGGTTATTTTGTCCTGGCACTTCAAGGGCAGCGACTGGGAACCTCTGCAAAATCCCCAGCTGGGCAGAGCAAGGTCTTCTGTTAGTGATAACTGTTCCTGCATCCCGCGATCGCACTTCTGCTTAAATTCCCAAGAGTTGCAGTCTTTAATTCATAATTAGGAGCCAAAATGCATTTCAGCAGCTTGGCCCTAAGTAGCAGCAGATGATTGAAGATGTTCTCACAGCCCTCCACACAGCCAGGTATATGCAAAACCCTTCTGGAAGCTGCTGCATGCCCCACAATTAATATTTTTTTTTTTTTTTGCATGCAAAGAACAGCTCTGCTTGTTTGCTTTGCATAGGCAGGAGAATCCATAGCACGAGCAGCACAGCCAGGGTGCAACATCGAGGTGGTGCGCCCCAGGGAGAGCACACGCAGGATGAGCAACTCCAAACTGGTTCCCAGTAACGAGCTGCGTGCAAGGAGAGCAAGGGGTGGCCCTTGCTTCCTTTACCTCAAAGAAACGCCTGGATTTGGGTAAATTGGATGGCAGGGTGGCCATCATTCCCTGAAGGGAAGCCACGGGATGGCTGCTTGGGACAACCTTTCCGCATGAGCTGCATCGATGGGGGGGTGAGGTGGAGTGTGCGGTAAAAACAGGGGAAAAGGACCGAAAATAAAGGGGAAACAGGTCAAAGAATTGCAATAATTAGTCCTGAGCGCGGTCCAGCAGTGCGCGAGAGTGTGTTCGTGGCCTCCCTGGTGGTCTAGTGGTTAGGATTCGGCGCTCTCACCGCCGCGGCCCGGGTTCGATTCCCGGTCAGGGAAGGTACTTTTTTCCCCGCTACGAGACCGCTTTTTTTTAAGAAAAAGCCTTTGCTATTATAACAAGACGCCCCCCCAGAAACATTCATTACCTCCTCTTTTTGCCTTTATACCTCCTCACGCGTGCACATCTCCCTCGGCAGGATGTCCCCCCTTCCAACCTGTTACAGGCATCCCTAAAGCCACTTGGCAGCTTGCTGCAGCCCAGCCGCACCACTTTTATTTAGCAGGGGTATTACTTATTTTTTTATGAGTGCTATTTACTAGTTAGAAATTTTCTTTAATATGGGTAGCACCGAGGAGTATTTATCTGAACCGTGCAAAAACCTGGGAGAAATTGGAAAGGCAGTATTTTAGGAAATGGAAAAAAAAGGGGCGGGGGGGAATAAAAAGAAAAGGAATAAATAATAAAAAAGATACATTAAAAAATAAGTACAGAAATAAGTAGAAAAAGGAATAAGTGAAAAAAGGAATAAAAAAGGAATAAATTAAAAAAGGGATACATAAGAAACAAACAAACCCCCCCCACCAAAAACAGCCCGCCAGAACAAGGAAGGGAACAGAACAAGTAAGGGGAAACAGGAAAAGGTGAATGTTTCTGCCCGGTTTCGAACCGGGGACCTTTCGCGTGTGAGGCGAACGTGATAACCACTACACTACAGAAACGCTGCCGGCAGCGCTTCCCTGCCTGCCCGCACTCTGCCTGTACCTGCCCGCACATTCCGCCCTGCCCAAACAGAGCCCCGAAACACCCCAAACCCGCCTCTTTCAAGGGGCTGCTCCTAAAAACCCGCCTTATTTTGGGGGGCTACTTGGCTAATTTCCAGAAAAGCTGGTTTCACCGCCGAGGAGTGCAAAAAAAAAGCCTGGATTCGGTAAAAAGAATAGCAAAAGTAGCTCTTCTGCAGTCCTCCCACTCCGTAAGTGGGTTTTTGCGGGGTGGTCACAGCGCTGGGGTGCCTTCAGGCCGGAGGGAGCGGCTCAAAAAGGAAAAGGAGGGTTTTTTTTCAGCAATGAGCCCAAGAAAAAAGGCACCTGTCAGGAGTGGGATTTGAACCCACGCCTCCACACGGAGACCAGAATACCCAGCTGCAGGAAGGCAGAGCCTTGAGTCTGGCGCCTTAGACCACTCGGCCATCCTGACGGTAGCAAGTTTTAGCTAAAAAAGGTAATATGCCGATGCTAAAAATTAAGGTGGTTTTTTTCTCGTTGTTTTTCGTGTTTTGTAATTTTTTGGGGAGAAGCGCTTACAGTGATTAACAGCGGGGGAGCACTGAAAAATCGGGAATTATTTTCAAACGAGTCGTGCTCGCTTGAGGAAAAAGTTTTACCGCCCAACGTGGGGCTCGAACCCACGACCCTGAGATTAAGAGTCTCATGCTCTACCGACTGAGCTAGCCGGGCGCTTGCGAAGTGCCTTTCCGTCCTCATTTTGCTGCGGGATTCGGGTGATTCCAGCCGCTCGCTCTTCCCCGCCTGTGTTCCGGCGGGGAGGGTGGTGAAACGCCTCAGCAGAAAGATTTTTTGGGAAAGGCTGGAAAAACTCCTCACCCAGGGCCCGCGATACAATTCTGGCAACATTTATGCAAATTTATGCGATTTTTTTTTGCCCCCGTAATTACATGGAATGCTTCCCGCTCGGATAAATAATAGCGACAGCAGCAAGGAGGGGGAATTCCATGTGAATTCCATGGAAAAGAGTCACCCCCCCACCCCCCCGTGTTTTGGTACCAGAGGGGTTCAGGATGGGTTACAGGTGAAGGCTGGGGGACCCCAAAGCACGAGTGTAGTGGGTTTCTGTAGTGTAGCGGTTATCACGTTCGCCTCACACGCGAAAGGTCCCCGGTTCGAAACCGGGCAGAAACACTCAAAAATTTTCACTTTTACTCCTTGTCATTAAATTTGTGGAACAATAATCGCCCAATGTCTGGAATAGCTGCACTTGGGAAAAAAAATAATCTTTATTTATAGCACAAGTTCCAGAAGGGGATTTATGTTAATCTGTACATTAATAGTTTTATATGTGGATACGGTGACAAGTGGGGCAGGGGGTTCAGCACAGCCTGGAGCCTCACTCCATCATGGAGGCATCGCTGCTCCTATCTCCTTTTTGGGTAGGAATATGCAGGAATCTGTTAAAGTGTCTGTGTCCCCAGACAGCCCCCCCGACAGAGGGAAAGGGAGCAGATAAAACGCTCTGAGAGATTCAGTCCCACCAGGCCATAGGAATATCATTCTTGCAGAAATAGTTCGCCTGCTTTGATGTTCCCTGGATTTGGAATTGTGTCTTTTACTTTCTAGGGAAAGGCAGAAATCTAGCAAAGACGGGAAGGAATTTATAAAATCGACTTAATTTTTTAGAAAAGATCAATTTGCTTTTCCCTGACCGGGAATCGAACCCGGGCCGCGGCGGTGAAAGCGCCGAATCCTAGCCACTAGACCACCAGGGACCTGACATCTACTTAAATTTTACCCATCTGATCTTTTATCTCTGCACATTTGGCTGCTCCAGTTGCTGCCTCCCATCAGACCAACAGCAGCTGCTTTGCTCCGGCCGCAAAACTAATAAAAATTAACAAACGTAATTAAACCCAACAAAATTATTTTTTAAAAATAGCAAAAATAATTAAAAACATTGCTTTTCCCCCAAACCAGCTCTCCCTGGTGGTCTAGTGGCTAGGATCCGGTGCTTTCACCGCCGTGACCCAGTTCCGATTCCTGGTCAGGGAAAGTGTCTCCAGGAAAAAGCTAACTCTTTTAAAAAACAATTTTTCTTCCTCGGGGGTCCTGCAGGCCTTCTCTATGTTGAGCCATGGCCCAGATAAACTTCCTCTTCTTCGTACCCTCGAGTGCGGGTGGCTACAAAAAATGGTCATTTTCTGATGGTAACAGCTAATTTGAGGTAAATTTCGGTAGAAAAGGAGCTGGGAGAAGGTGGTGGAGACCTATGTCCATCCTGTCACCCACAGCACCCCACATCCAGGTTTCTGTAGTGTAGTGGTTATCACGTTCGCCTAACACGCGAAAGGTCCCTGGTTCGAAACCAGGCAGAAACACTTAATTTGGGGACTTTTGCAAGTGTTTTTAAAGCATCTCCTTGGTTTTTCACTCATTCATAACCTTCAGCAAAACACTGCTTCCAAACTGCAGAGCAGCAGGGCTCCAAATCAAAAAGCATGAAGGGCCGTCCCTGCTGTTGAAACCTTAATTTTCTATATTACAATGCACACCTATATAGATAACTTTAAATGTATGTGTAATATACATATAAATGCTTTGATTCTTGAAAAAAACGCATTAATATTCAGCAAAGGAACTGACTCCTTTTCTTCCTCTTGGGTTTTACTGTGGAGGAACCCAGCCCAAACTCAGATTTGGTGAAATGCCTGATCACGGTCTCTGGATGGGGTGGCAGAAACAAGCGGTTTGGGGTTTTTTTTGTGTTTTCAGGAAAAAGATGAGGCTGTTTCTTCCCAGTCGTGAGCCGAGGACCTTTTGTATGTGAGGCAATTGTGCGACTGAGCGTGCAAACCCCTTGCAGGCAGCAGGGCAGCTCCATGCTTCGGGGTGATGTCCAGAAGCTGGAGAGCAACAGGCAGAGAAAATGGGCTCAGACCAGGTGGTTTTGGGGTCTGGGCTGAGGGCAGCAATACGGGAGAGGGGTGCATTTGCTAGAGGGTTTTGAGGTGCTTGGGAGCACCCACTGAGGGAAATGGGGTTCACCCTATCCCAGATATGATGCAAAACTCCGAATCCGTCCCGTTTCTGTAGTGTAGTGGTTATCACGTTCGCCTCACACGCGAAAGGTCCCCGGTTCGAAACCGGGCAGAAACATTAACTCTTATGGTTTTTCCCTCCCTATCTTGCAGATATTAAAGGAGTTGGGTCATTCTGTGAGAGGATGGGTGACCATAGAGTGTCGTTTAGCTCTGGGTTGGCCAACTGGAGAAGAGACCATGGCCCTGCCCGTTGCACAGCGGTGGCTGGTGACTCCTACTCCTTTGGGGTATCTCTGGGGAAGGCATCGTCATGGTACATTTTCTCCCTGAAAAAGCAGTTTTAATTGGAGAATTCCCTCTGGGTGTCAAAAGCATCATGTGTTGAGTTTCTCTTGGTTGTGGCCATTGCTTTGACCACCCTCAAGAGATCATGAGATATTTAAAAGACACGTGGACGCTGTGCTTAGGGACATGGTTTAGTGATGGACTTGGCAGTTCTGGGTTAACAGTTGGACTTGATGATCTCAAAGGTCTTTTCCAACCTAAATGATTCCATAATTCTATGATTCTATGAAGAAAGGTGGCCTGGATGGGTGTTGGTAAAGGGAGAGGGATAAGCTTTTGTGGCTGGTGGTCTTGGAAGATGAGGTGAAAAACCCCAAAGAAGCAGAAGGAGGAATAAAAAGGGCAAATGGATGTAGGGAGCATCACTAGGAATGAGGAAAATTCAGTGAAACAGCTGTCATTCTGGTTTCCCACAAATATGGCCCCTAAGAGACACACATCAGGTTTCTGTAGTGTAGTGGTTATCACGTTCGCCTAACACGCGAAAGGTCCCTGGTTCGAAACCAGGCAGAAACACCTCTTCTTTTCAAGGGTTTTTTTCCCCTCTTCTACCTTTTCCCATCCCTCTCTGCAATGCGCTCACACAGGACACCCGTGTTCTTGGAGATTTAATTTAGTGGTTATTTGGGGGTGGTTTTCAACCTGAGACTAGTGGAGATGGTGGGATGACTTCTTCAACCATGCATGTCTTTTACATCTGTAATTTTAGACATTTGCTTTCCACACGGATAGAGAGGAATAATTTGCATTTACACCCTGCTGCTTCATCAGATAGATAGAGCTAAAGCAGACTCTGCTGTCACATCCTGAGCTCACGCGGAGGGATATTGCTGTGCCCGTGGCGACCATCAGCCCTTCTTCCTAATGTGGAAAGGCCAGCAGCGCAACTGAGGGCACTAATGAGCAGTAATGGCCCTGGGCAACCCCACCTGGGACACCCTGCCCCTGCCTGGGAGCTCTATTTAAGCTCAGTCCTGGAGCATTCAACCCTTTTGCAAGCTGCTTTGGAGGAGCATCCATACATGGCCATGGATACTGCTGATCCATCTCATGGGCTGCATTCCCAGCTTGCCCTCAGCCCTGCCTCCTGCCCCACACACTTCCCTGCTGCCCTCACTCAGGTATTGTGGGACAGACCCTGAACAGAGAGCCCAGGGTGGGAATTATCCAGTGTGGGGGGTTTATATGCCAAGGGGGTAGAGTTTTTCTGCTGCATGATGAGCAGCTTGGTGCTGTCCCTACATGATGTTGGTTTTGTTACTGGGATGCTGCTATTTCTTTGACTTAAATATTACTTAAATATTTTGCAGCTCTTGCTCTTGTGTCTTTACTTCTCCATCCAGCTTCTCTCTTGCCCAGGTTGAGCTCCTTCCCGTGCTTGTCTCATGGCTTAGCTCTATTCCTGGATGTTGTACCCACAGAGATAATTCTGCTATCCTCAAAACCAAGCGACCAGTTTGTTCCTTTCCCTGCAAAAAGCATTTTGCATTCATTCATCCCATGAATGAGCTGGAAAAAAAAAAAAAAAAAAAAAGACTGTGTGGAGGGGGAGACTTTGCAGTCATGCATTCCTGCTTCTGGATGGAATTATTTGTTCTTGGGACATGACCTAGAACAGCAGCCAAATCTCAGGCTCTGCATTCAATTAACTCTCTGGAGCACAACCCACTGTCGTTAAATCTGGTCTTTCCCCTCCTTGACGCATCTGCGCTGACCTACATCACCACGTAGCTTTTGTTAAAGCTCTTTGCTGTTCACATTCCCACTCTTCCAGAAACTCCCATAAAGGGCCTGGCAGGGGGAAATGGCAGCACTTTTTCTACTGAAGTGTTCTCATCCTCCTCCCATCTTATTTCTGCTCCATGTGTAGATATGTGCCAAAATAATGGGACCTGTAATGTGGTACGTTAGGAGCTAAAGGGAGTCTCTTCTGAAAATGGAGAATTCCCTCAAAAATCAGGAGATCTGTGTGCAGTAGCTGGGGAAAGAGGCCTGTGTAACAACTGGACTGTGTTCAAACATGGGAAAAATGCCTAAAAATCAGTAAGTGGTCTGAAATTCTCATGAATCTCAAGGATCATACTGATCCCCTTGCAGCAATATCATCATCCACAGCTCTGCATATTTTTATAGAGCTACTGAGATGCCAGGAACCTGCTCTTTTTCACCCATTGCGCCCAAGAAATGGAGGAACTTGGGGCTTCTGGGCGTTTTCCACCCAGCTGAATGCATTGAGATGAATCCAGCAGCTGGAAATTTAGGAAGGACTTCCAGTTCTGATGGGAGCAGACAAACAACCACGTGTTTGGGGACAGGGTGTCCCCAGGAGGAGGGGAAAGAATGCATTTGGTGGCTGCCAGTCCTTTTTGGGGTGACTTTTGGACTCCCAGGTGCTGGAGAAACCACCGAGAAGGGCTTGCCGCTGGATGGCAGCAGAAGATAAACCCAAGGGTGTGTTGGCTTGGGGGGTGTGTGTGTGTGTGACCTTTTTAGCTGCTAAAGGAAGAGGAAAACACTCTGAGACCCTCCTGTGCGTCAAATGCAACCCAGATCCTTTGTGGCCCCTGTATCTGGCGTTATATCGGGGGGAAACGCACCAGTGCAGCTCCCTGGTGGTCTAGTGGTTAGGATTCGGCGCTCTCACCGCCGCGGCCCGGGTTCGATTCCCGGTCAGGGAAAAAAGTATTATTTTAATTTTTTTTTTTTTTTAAATTCGCAGATTCAGCTGCGCCATGCGAAACATCCCGGCTCCCCCCGCCCCGTCCTCCCCCGTTGTCCGAGCGCTCCCGGACGTGGGTGCGGAGTCTGGCTGGGCACAGACCAAATGGGACTTAGCACTCCAGCAACCACGTCGTGAGAAAGAAAAGGAACCTGCCGGTGTGGAGCTTTTCCTGCTGCATTCTCTCTCCTGAGACGAATGCCCTCACACAAAGCTCCCCCACCGCCAATTCTCTGCCTCTGTCTGGGATGATGCTCAGAAGCTGCACCACACTTACACTTGTAAAGCCCGGCTAGCTCAGTCGGTAGAGCATGAGACTCTTAATCTCAGGGTCGTGGGTTCGAGCCCCACGTTGGGCGGTCGTTTTTTTTCCCCTCGGTAAAAATTTCAGGGCTATTTCCCACACGATGGAGCACTCACACCGAAAGAGGAGCTGTCTCCCAACAAATCCAGTGCCATATGGTAGTTAGAGTGGCTCTCCTTCTTTCTGAAAGGAGGAAAGTTGCCTTATCCACCTTCTCTCGTCTCTTTTAAGTTCTCCTTCAACCTCTAGCACTTCAGAGTGATTTCTACTTGCCCTTGTCTCAAGCCCTAACATTGCATTATTCATTATTGCTTTAATGCAGTCTTTGAGCCATGTAAACCTCTCCAGGTTGGAACTGGGCAATAAACTGGAGCAAATCCAACCCCAGGTGCTCTCAGAGTGCCTGATAAATTCCAGGAAATCCACATTCTTCACTTTACAGCAAGTCTCTAACACACAGGGGGAAAAAAAATATTTACTAACCTATTTTTTTGTGTTTAATGCCTTAGATTGAGAGCATCCCTTCTGATTTAGACCAAAGCCTTTTGCTCCACAACAGAGGATGCACCACATGTGAGAGCAAGGTGAGTGGTGCTGTACAGCAGAGATGAAAACAAGCTGAGCTTTGGACTGGGAAAGTATTATACTGTGTTTCTTTCCAGAGTTATCCGGATCAGGATGTGCATTGAATTCATACAAGGACGCAGCCCTCCAGGAACTTCTTCCACTTGCTCTTTGGTTCTGGCTGCCTGGAGGAGTTGAGCTTGGCTTCTTGCTCAAGAAAATGCAGGTATCATCTGTACTTCTGCTGTCAGCACAAGAGCAGCTGCATAAACGTTGTGTTGGGTTGGTACAGGTGAAGCCAAAGGACTTGGAAATAACTGGAGGCAGGTAGGCAGGTTTCTGGGAATCATGTCCTAATTAAACACGTCATTACTTAAGGCCGTAACCATGCAGCTTCAACCCTCCAGAAAAGAGATCTGACTGTGGGCAACAGGCTGTCTTATGACCCATATATCTCCAGCATGGGTGGTCCATGGGTTCTGTTGGTTCTTGCAGCACTTGTTGTGTTGAGCAAGCATCCACCCATGGGGCTTGTCGACTGGGTTGACCTGTGTCCCGTCAAGGCCGTGGCACAAGCTGGTTTGCTCCATGCAAAGTAACAGAACAGTTCACGCAGCTCTGCCACCCATCTGTGTCTTAAAAGAAGCCAGCCACCTGGTCTGTAGGAGCCTTTGACTTGAAGGTGTGTGAAAAGAGTGTATTTTAGCTCTTCCAGGTCCCATGCCTGGAGCAGCTCAGCTGAGGGAAAGGCTGGATAAGAAAATCAAAACAAGAAAAATACAGGCAAGGAGGGGGGACAATAGGAAGTACTGAAAGTCTTTTTCTCTTCTGCAAAGTCCTACTTGCTTAGGAGAAATGGGCTTCAGGATCAGGTGAACATCTCCCAGCCCTTGGTGCTTTGGTGTTTTTTTTTCCTCTTCTCTGTTCCATGAATAACTGCACCCAGTGTGATGAATCAGTGTGGTTAAGCACGATGCTGAACAGGGAGGGGGATAGAGAAGGGAGGAGGGAGGGTGTGCTTTTTGGCAGGACCCCCACATGGGATAAGACACATCCTTCTACCCCTGTTATTGGAGAAAAACCCAAATTAGCTGGTCTCAAAAGGGGACTTGTGAAGGTGCTGCCTTCACAAGCAGAGAAGGGCTATAGGCTTACTCGTAGGTCTATAAAATCCACCTCTTCGGGTCTTTCCTGCAGAGTTAACCCTGGGTTGACTTCAAAGTTGGGAGCTGAGAGTGTTTCTCTGCACAAAATGAAATTAAAGGGCCTGAGAGCCTGTCGACTCGCCCATGTAATGAATGACTCCATGCCATGGAAGGTCTGTCTGGGCTCGAGGAGGAGCCATGTTTGCCCAGGTGTGAGCAGAAGCATTGTTCCCACCAAACAATATCCCCCACTGGCTCCGAGGTCGTTCAGGTCCTGCGTCAGCCCAAGAGCAGGGAAGGAATAAAGGCAGCAGGGACGCGTGGCTTGTGGATGCCTGGAGCTCAGAGGGGAAAGCAGAGTCTGGTAAGGGACCTTCTCTTGGGGTTTTGCTTTGGGACTTCCCTGTGTCTTCCTTCTGTTCTTTGCAACCATTGGCACCATCCCAACACACTCTCTTAAATCTCCCAGGAAAGAGCTTCCACATATTTGAATACCCCTTGTTTTATGCTCATAAAATTGGGCATTTTGCTAAATCAGCATCCAATTTATGCTTTCTGTGAGAAAAAGTGGAAATAGAAAATTTTGGTGTCCTGACTAGCTCAGTTGGTCGAGCATAAGACTCTTAATCTCAGGGTGATGGGTTCGAGCCCCCATTGGGTGTTTAAATGTTTTTTCCCTTTGGTTTGCCTACACTGCCTGCTTCTGCATACACACAATTGCTGGTGCTATGTCTAAGCCAGAGGTGGAAGCATCTTAGGAAATAAATAAATGTGGTGTTTTCCCTCATAAGATCATTTTATTCACTTGGAGATTTCTGCCTTGAATGCATGGTTGTAAAAATTGATAGAGGAAAACAGATGGAATTGCCTATATTTCAGCTTTTTAAGGTGCTGGAGGATTATCTAATAATGTGCTTCAAGTTCCTCTGCTGGTTTTGCCCCAAAATGGACATCAGAAACCTCTGTACTGTGAGGTTTTTGCCTGATCGGTTTCCTCCTGCTAGAAGGCTAATAACTGAGGAAACTCATTACAGGGATGAATAAACTGCATGAGCTATTCTCATTCATAGGTAACCCTGTGCTGGGCTGAGGTGCAGCTGGGAGGTCAGGATCTGTCCCATTTCCCAAGATGAAGGTGCTCTTCATGGGGCTGACCCTTGCCTTGTGCATCGGCGTCGGTAAGTGGAGGGTTACAATTAGATGGGATTTAATAAAGGGAATATCTGATGGTGGTTGGATGAGTCTTGCCAAGCTCTTGATGTCTGCAGCATTGTCACTGTGTGAGCTGGGTGTCATCCGCTCTGAGTCTACAGCCAGTGGCGAGAAATCTCTGTGACTGTTTTCATCATTGCTTGAATGAAAATGATTCGCTTCCCAGGAGAGCTATTAAACCCAAAGAGACCTCCCCTGGGCCAGCACCTTCAGCGGCAGGTTGCTGGATCCTGGGCTGGATGTGCACCTGCTTTGCCCCAGAGAGCTCTTGTGATGGTCTTGCTGTGGGCGAACCCATTTCAGCTGGGTAAACAAACCCCACCCCAGAGCCCCCATCCACATTCAAGTAGTTTGGTTTGTTCACTGGAGGCTGTGTCTGTCTGCAAAGCTCTGCCCAGAAGGGTTTACTGTCCATCATTTGCCTCTCCCGACAGATGAAGGCTCTCATTAGCAGGTCTGTTAGTGATGGCGATACTTGGTCCCTTCCCTGGTGGGCTCTGCATCTTCTCCGAGGTCATCCCCATCTTATCATAGGGGTGTTTGAAGCAAAACTGCCGGTGGCTCTGCAGAAGGGAGCCCCACGTTCATTGCCTCTTCTGTCTGCTGCAGCCCAGGCTCTTCAATGCAAAGTCTGCAAGTACAAGATCCCCTTCATCGGGTGTTTCCGCGGAGCGAACGAAACGACTTGTGAGCGGAGAGAGAAATGTGCCATCATTAAAACCTCCCTGGGTACGTGGGGGTGTGTGTGTGAGTCAAAACCATGTGTTGCCTTTGGCTCAGCGGGGGTTGTCCTGGTCTTTGGAAAACCAGTTTGACTTGCGGAATGAATGAGGATGGGACAATGGACCTGATGGGGGGAAAGAGCTAATGCAAGGGGCCAAATTCCTTCTCTCAGTGGAGGCTGCCCGATGTGTGGTTAAAAAAAGTCCCTTTTAGGTAAAGGAGAGATTCATGCTCGAAGAACCCATGTGAGTTTTGTCTGTATGCACATGCCTCAACGAGCCCTTTGTCCTAATTAAAACAAGCAAGGTGTGACTTCATTTGGCTGTGCTGTTTAAGGGGCTGGTTTCCCACCTCTTCAAAGCCCACCACTGATCTTTTTTTTTTTTTTTTTTGTTTGGTGCTGCTTTCTTCTAACCACGGTCCCCCTCTCCCCACCACCTCTACAGGGAAGGTGACCCTTTATTACCAGCAAGGCTGCACCTCCGTGATGAACTGCGGCCGAGAACGGGCATCTGACGCAGAGTCCCGCCTGACATCCTGGTATTCCTGCTGCGAGACCGACCTCTGCAATGAGGAATGGGATGAGGACCCCATAGACTAGCCTGCAGCAGGGGCAGGATGGGGGCAGCTGGTGCGGTCTGGCCATTTCAACACTGAGTCCTCAATTTAATCCTGAACCGTTATCCCCCGAAGTTCGGATGCTTGGACCCGCTCTGTCTGCAGGGCTCCCCGATGCGTCTGGCCTGATTTTGTTTCAGCTCTAGCAATAAACCTGCAGGCTTATAACTGGCAGCTGAATTTGGCTCATGTGCATGTTTTCCTTCTCCAGACAGACGCTCCTATTAACAGCTCTTCAGACTCAGCATTCCTGGTGGTCTGGAAGCAGCTTGTGGCCCTGAATATAATCCTGCTGCTAAAACCTCAAGGGTAAGCCAAGGTGCTTTCCCCTGGTTGCATCCCGTTATACCCTACAGTGCAGGGCTGGGAAAGTCTTTGCTGGGAACTTTGCACCAAGGGTTGCAAAGGGAAACATCAGGGAGCTGCTGGAAGCCAAGAGAAATAAAGAACGTGTATATCTAATAGATATTAGGTGTTTATATCACCTGTGCTAACCCAAAATTCCAGGCAACAGAAGCCAAGTCATCGTCTAGGGCAGACAATAAATGGTCCTTCAGGAGGTATCCAACTCCTACTGTTGACTTTGGATGAAACCCAAAGGAACAGCTTGATCTGTTCAGGACACCTGTAGCTGCTGCCTGCAGCTCAAAGGCCCTGAAGAGGAGAAAGCAATGCATTATAGGCAGTTTTTAAATAAATGGACTTTTTTTAGCATCACCCATATCTTTGATGGCAAAACTTCTATGGCAGGAGAAGAAACCATGAGCGTAAAGTGTGGGAATTCTGTAGAGGTGCTGATTCTGCTGTTGTCACTGCCTGCTCTAAGAAAATGGATATTTTTGGACCTTTTTCATCTTATTGCAGCAAAAGGGAGAGGAAAAAAAGGAAAGGAGGGTTTATTTTGTCTGATGCATTTGCAGCTGGGAAGCTCAGTGCAGCAAGAAATTACTTAGCTGAATGACAGATCTTATTTTTCAATGAGGATAAAAAAAATCCTGTCTGCTCCACTGGGCAGCAGAGGGAAGGGATAGTCCTTTTCTTTATTACTCCCCGAGGAGTATGTTTTGCTGAGGAACTGATGGCTGCAGAGATTCCTGTGCGGCTTGGGGCTGTAGGGACTGCTTCTTTGTGTGGATACAGGTGTCTTCTGAAGCCAGGTTCAACTTCCAACCAGTTTCTGGAATGAAGAGTTTGGAGGAGACCTACTCCAGCCTTGGGGCTGAGCCCAAATCTCTGTCCATCCAGCCTTGTAGCCGGCTCCAGTTTCAGGGTAAGCAGGGGGACCTCCAGTGCAGGACGGTGTCTGCTCACCTGTGTCCTACCTGGAGGCACAGGCACGAGAGCTTGAATGTTCTTGGACTTGCCTAAGGTAGGACAGAACTCCAAAGGGTGATCAATTGTTTGGTACCAACAGTTAGTCCTGCACGAAACCACATTATTAGGGTTGCATTTTTTATCTTCCTGCTCCTCCCTGCTGTTTTGGGTGTCCCAGCCTCTCTTCACCTGAACAAGCTTCCCGTGGTAGGTGGGAGATGTCCTGCAGGAGATGTTTCTGACCTTCTCTGCATGGTGCTGCCCCAAATATGAGCTGGGAGATGAACCATTCATCGATGGCTTTGGAGGAGGGATGAAAAGCTTCACACCTTCCTGAGGCCCTGCTCCTCTGGAAGCAGTGACGAGGCATTGGAGAGGGTTAAAGGGCTGCAGAGAGCCTGTGGAGAGGGTCTGGACTTGGAGACAGGTGGAGGGAGGTGCTGGAAATGCGATCCTGGCTCTGTGCAGGGAAAAGAGCTTTGGCACAGAGGGAGAGAGCAGAGCTGAAGCGTCTGGGGAGGAGGAGGAGGAGGGAAGGAGGTCGGTAGGTGCCCAGGATAGATGCAATGGGGGAGGGGAAGGAATGGTAAGTGAGATGGAGTGGCGGTGGGTGTGTGACAGAGGGGACAAATGGGGCAACGGAGGGCTAGGAAGGAGCAGGAGCTTGAGCAGCACCAGAATGTCAGAGGCATCCCGGACTCAGGCTGGTTTCCTTCGTCAGAGCACAGTGGAGCGACTGCCGCAGGCTACCTCCCGCTGGGACCCCTCGGCCACCAGGCTCGTCCCCCACCTGACCCCCACTAGCACCCTCCCGACGCAAAAGGTTGGGCGATTTGGGAGGATGCCCCTTTCCTACACCTCTGCTCCGAGGTACGCGGGGTCACCTGGGGCCACAGGGAGGGCAGGGGGATGCGCTTGTCTGTCTGTCCAGGCACTGTCTGTCCTGGCTTTTCCCCCTACATCCACCTTGTTCTCCTCCTGCTTTTCCCACTGGGCTGCCCATTGTTTCTGTTGAGGTGTCGCTCCCTTTCTTTGCTATTCATGCATCTCTGGATAGCTTATGGATTTCTCTCCAGCTCATATGCCACCACCTCTTCCTTTCTCTCTGCAGAAACGTGATGAAAAATGCATGCATGAGATAGGAAAAGCGTACAGTTTGTGTTTATTTACAGATCAAGACAAGTGGAAAGTGGAAGAGAAAACTATTTTCCTTCCATAGGGAGCGATGTGCATGTGTGTATAAGTATTTATCGCTGTATATGAGAAGGGGTGGGTAGGTAAAAATACACAGAGGTGGAAATGGTGGTCTGCAGAAAAATTCCTTTCCCGCAGGGAATTGTGTACATATAAATGGGTATAATTACATACGTGGTGTATATATGTGTACATATATATGGACCTCCATATATATGAGTCTCTGTCTGAATATATACATATAAATATATATATATATTCTGCTACTTGCCCGAGTCATTTGTCCTGTTATTTCTGATCATAAACTGTGGGTCATAGCAAACACCAGTATTTAGACTATTTTCCTCTGAGAAGATGAGGGATTCCTTTCCAAGACCAGAATTGTTTTTAAACTGACCTGAAAAAGCTCATTTCTAGTCCCAAATGAGCAAGTCTGGATTAGCAGTAAACACATGCATGAAGTCTGATGCCGCCATTTAGCAGATGCTAGAAAATGCAAATGCCAGAAAAGTTCTAAAGTTACAGAAGTTCAGGTGGAGGACGGATACCCCTCCTCCGTGTGGTTTTTTTCCCCAACTGCAGAGATATCAGGATGGATGCAACCTGTAATACAAATCAGAAACCCGTTGCAAACTACTGGCATCGGCACACCAAGACTAGTTTTGCTAGTGTAACTCCTCCAATGCAACCTCTGGGGTAGGGATGTATCTCCCCTTAGCTCTCGATGTCTGCAAGGGAAAGATCTTGACTTGGATGTGTCAGATCAACTGGGCTGACTCTGAAACCAGCATTTATGGTCTGTGTTCAAGTCCTCATTAGGAGAAGATGAATCAGTCTCCAGAAGTGCCTACACTTCTCCGTTGATGGTAATGTGACCCCCCCAAGTAACTAGATGACTGTCACTCACTTTTTATCTCCATAACCAGAGCTGTGATGAGCAGCTCAGGTGGAGACAAGCATGTTACAGACAAACCCCAGCCACAGAAGGTCCTCATGTATTAATTATCATTCCCATTTAATGCAAGACCTCCAAAGCAGCACACAATCTTCCTGGAAGACAAAAAGTATTTTCTGAGATGCAGGACCCCCATCCAGAGCTTAATCTTTATGAATTTGGGAAACCCACCCCCCAGATCTTGATATGGACTTTGTGTCCTTATGTATTACCTTTCTCCTGTTGCTTTTTATGGCCCCTGTTGAGCTCTGGAGCTCAACCAAGTCATTTGAGTCCCCAGCTGAAGCATTGAGGGTGAAATGGGTCTTTAACGAGAGCTCAGATGGTTACCTGGATCAGAGCCTAGAGCAGCTGCCGAACACAAGCCTCAGGACTCAGATCTTGCATTTGGCACATGATGAGCCGAAAAGCAATGAGACCCAGATCTGGTGGCTGTATCCCAAATGATTTCCCTTTTCCCACCTCCCTCCCTGAAGAAAAAAATAAAGCCATGAGCCCAGGATCTGTGGGGCAGCAGAGGGTAGGGATGTATTCCTGCTTTCTTCTTCTTCCACCTATGTGTTGTCCCCTAACGTCGAGGTCTTCATTACTGGTTTAAAGAAACCGGACACTGCAGAAGTGACCTCGGGCAGCAGGCTCGTTCCTGGAAGAGGAACGCCCACTCAGGGCTGGATGCCAAGCATTCATGTTCCGTGTCCAGCCCTGGTGAAATCAGTCCTTGCCCGTAGGAGAGAGGCCATGGCGGCCGTGTTTCTGCCTGGCAATCTCCAGGATGAAGCCACTTGCTCCGTCTGCCTGGAGTTCTTCAAAGACCCCGTGTCCATCGAGTGCGGGCACAACTTCTGCCGGGCGTGCATCATCAAGAGCTGGAAGGACCTAGAGATGGACTTTCCCTGCCCGCAGTGCCGGGAGGTCTTCCAACAGAAGAGCTTCAGACCCAACCGGCAGCTGGCAAACATGTCTGAGATCATCAGCCAGTTCACCCTCCGTGGGGCCAAGGGCGCCGAGGAGGACGGGCTCTGCGCAAAGCACAGGGAAGCCCTCAAGCTCTACTGCAAGGACGACCGGAGAACCATCTGCGTGGTGTGCGACCGGTCTCGGGAGCACCGGCCGCATGCTGTCGTACCTGTCGATGAGGCATCTGAGGAGTACAAGGTACGTCTGTCTGTCCGTCTGTCTGTCCGCCCTGAGGAAGACCCCCCAGGTCTTTCTGCCCCCCCGGCAGTATGCATTGTGCCGTGTACTTGTGCGCGCTTGGTCACCTGGGTGTCCCATGCTCAGCTTCATGCTCAACCACCCTGCCAAGACCCGGTTGCTGCTTTCTAGCTTTTCAAAGACCTGGAAAACCCATCTGCTTTCCAGATATGCAAAACCCTCTCATGCATTCACATCATCTCTGCAGCTGGGGAGAGCGTGGGATTAAATGAAGGGCAGCCGGGAGGCTGTGAGACAGAGTTTCTTCTGTGCAAGCTCCTGCAAACGCCCTGGGCTTGAGCCACGTGAGTGTCACGCTGCAAACACTCCCTGAGGGCACCCACCTTATCGGCAGGGTGACAGCTGGCAGAGCGAACACCCACGTCTCTTTTAGGTCTGAGCAAGCATCCAAAGGTGAAGCTGAGTTGATTAAAGCCAGGCTGAGTTTTGCTTTGCCGAGAGCAAAGGCCAGGGAGGTAGCAGCAGCAGACGATGACAGGAGTGCCTGTACCCTCCCCTGCCATCCCCCATCTCCTTTCTTTGTGTTCGCTGCACGCCTGCGAGCTTGTGGCAGTCCTTGGGGCTTGCAGATGTGGGTGACTGGGTGAGTGTGGGCAGTGCTGAGCCAGCGTGCTCTCCCAGTGAGAGTGCTCCTCTGGCTTCCTCGTGATCCTGCTTGTCTTTGCATGGCTGCAAAGAGCAAACTGTGTGCAGGCAGAGTGATGCAGCAAAAGAAATCAAATGCAGCAAAAGAAAGAAAGGAAACCCACTAGTATCTTCTTTCTTTATTCCTAGGAGAAAATCCAGGGACGCTTGGATTTCTTGAAAAAGGAGAGGCAAGAGCTGCTGGAGTTTAAAGTGAATGATGATAAGAAAACCCAGGAGCTCTTGGTGCGTACCTGCAATGCAGCGGTCTGGGGTGGTGGGGGCAAGGGTCCAGGCTGGGATGCATGGAGGGGGTTAGGACCCACCAAGCTGGTCCACCTCCTCCTTGCTACTGCTCTGTTAGTGCCTGAAAAGGGGAAATGGATGTTTTTCTCCTTCTGTCACCATCAGGATTGGCAATGCATCAGGCACTGTCTTAGCTGCCCCAAGGGATACGTGCTGCAGCATCCCTGAGACTTAGGCTGGCTATAAAGCTCTCCTTCACCCTTCCTGCCTCTTCCTCAGCCGGTTATCCCTAGGTCAGCAAAAGGCAGCACAGCATTTGCTGTAGGGAAGCCCCCGTCCCCCTGGCTAAGAACACCTCCCCCAGACCATCACCTCCAAGACAAGTGGCTTTGAGTGGCTCGTGTCCCCCTTACTGCAGACAAACACCATCAGGCCACCCTCAACCCATGTTTCTGGTCTATCATCCCAGTGCAACAGGGTTCTTACCACAATCTGCTGGGTTTTCTGGTTGTTTTTTTTTCTCCAGCTGGCAGGGCTTGAAATAGCACCGGCCTGCCAAGAGCCACAGTTTCAAACATGACGAAAAAGGCAAAGTGTGAAAGGCTGGTTTTTGAGGGCCAGGTGGACCTGTTGAACGTGTGCTGGAGGGCAGTGTAGAGTGAAGCAACAAAAACACATTCAGCCTTGCCCATGCTGCCAAAGGGCACATTTCCTGGTGCAAAATGTTCCCGTTTGCCCCTGAGCTTTGTCTCAGAGGGGACTTGTTGGTCTGCTTATGATGACAACCCAAGTAGGAACGGGGATATTGGCAGGGGTGATACACAGGGCATCACAACAAGGCAGGGACTGGGGTTTATCTGAGAATATAGATGCCTCCCAGGGAGGGAGAAATGCTGCTCTGGGTGGGTTCTCCTACACAACCCCTTCTCCCAATTTGTGTGGTGGGACCAGCAGATGATGACAGGGTCAACCTCTTGACCACCAGTCCCCACCTGTGCTTTGCTGAGCGCTGATGAACTGCCCAGCACCCCAAGGGAGAAAAAGGAAGCCTACGTGTCCAGTGTAGAAGAGCAAAACCACTGGAGATCTGCTGTGGAGGCGAGGTACCTGCCTCAGGCATGGTTTGGTACCTCTTAGCTCCAGAAAAGGGCCACAGGGCTGCAGCTGCTTGTGTAGCATTTGCCCATGGGCTTTGCTCTCCCATCCCCACCCCTTCTCAAGGTCTTTGTCCAGGCATGTCACACACAATATCTCCTCGCCCCTCCCCAAGTGAAGGCACCCAGTCTCACAAGCAAGCCAGCAAGCAGCAGCAATGACACTGGCAGGTGCTCCAAATTAACCAGGTGGCCCCTCTCTGCCCCAAAATCATTGCACCAGCTTAAGGCCCTTTGTGCTGCGTTTCATTCCCAGAAAACCATTGAGAACGAGCGGCAGAAGCTGCTCTTGGAGTTTGAGAGGCTGCGGCAGTTCCTGCATGACCAGGAGCACATCCTTTTGGGGCAGCTGGAGAAGATGGAGAAGAACATCGCCAAGAGGCAGAACGAGAACATCACCGACCTCTCCAAGGAGATCACACTCCTCAACAAACTCATCACAGAGCTGGAGGAGAAAATCCAGCAGCCCATGCTTGAATTCCTCAAGGTGAGAGGTTTTAATATGTTTCTGGATCCTGTAGAGGTGTTTTGAGGATAAATGTCCTTATTTTTTTCCTCACCTTTAATGAGCAGATGGTGCATAGCAGTGTCTGAGCACCCTGAGCTCTGCTACACCAGCATGCAGCAACACTCTCTGGCTCAGGGACATCCTGAAACAGAAATGTACTCTTCACATTTAATCGCCTCTGCTAGATTTTTCTTCCGTTAATTTGTCTGGACCCTTCTGTCACCCATAAATCCCTGTTTCAAGGTGTTCAAAGCTGAATTAGACCTTGCATGAAGAGCCACTGTAGCAGTACTGGCTCGATCCTTAAACCAAGCAACTCCTTTTGCAAATCCAGGTCTTGATGAGTTTGCAACACGGAAGGTTTGTGGCATGCCAAGTCACAGGTGTCCCACTCCTCAAGCTTAAAGGCGTTGGCGAGGGCTTGGAATGTAGTTGAGTATGGAGGCACGTGGAACTGGGCTCAGCAGGACAAGGCTCCTTGCCAATTTTTGCAGCAGAGCCCTGGCTGTGGAAGGTTGGCCTGAAAGCAGAGCTGGGTTTTCAAGTCAAAATGAGCTATTAACCAAGCTGGAAAGTATGAGGGAGAGAGCAGATGGAGGCCAGGTATTGATTGCATTGCAAAGCAGGAAGCTGGAGCCAATCCAGCCCTCCCTGCTTCCCAAACTCTCCTTTGCAGATGAAGTGGGGTTGGAAAAACAGAGCCGAGCTGTCCACCCCAACATCGAACAGCCCTGTCCTTCACCAAATGGCAAAAGGCAAATGAGTGACCTTCTTTTAATTGACAAGGCTTTGATTAAACTAAGTAGATTGTGCTTCTGGTGCACGCGGATCTGCACGGAGTTAAATGCCCTCCAAGGCAGCATTGAAAGCACTGTAAATATTTGCAGGTGGTTTCAGTACTTGGCTATGTGTGAAAGTTTATTTCACGTGGTCTTTGCTCTGCCGTCACCATTGCATGCAAAACCCACCCTGTAACAATAGGCGATATGCTTTTAAAAGGCCAAGCTGGAAATTCTCAGCCAGCTCCTTTTCCATTCCCTGGGAGATGGGTATGGCTTTGTGTTGCCTTTGAATCACATCCAGGGTGCTCACCATGGTTTATGCCCTTCTTTATATTATTTTAAAGGCATCAGAAAGGGCATATAGTGGCATGGACTGGACCTAGTATGGGTTTCATCGCAGTGATTTTTTTTGTCATGTCACAAGTAGTTATTGAGGGTACTTTAACCTATAGTTACCTCCATAATCCACCCTTCCTGATGGCAAATAGTTTTCACTGTTGGGACATCCATGCCAGGGTGGGATGAATCACCCCTTGGAGGCACCTTACACTCTTCTTGGTGGTGATGAAACCATGGGAGTCCAGATATTATGGAGACATAAATATGCAAGTTTAATGCCAGCTTTCTAGGTGGCCACATTATGGTAGATGATGTCCCTTTGGCTCTTAGGCAGGTGGATACTTGCAGGTGTCCTTCTGTATCTCAAGACTTCGCATGGGAGAGGTTGATAGGACCTTCTCAGAAGTGGGTGACCAGCAGAGAGACCCTCAAACATCTCAAAGGGTACCAGATGCTTACACCTGGGTTCACAACAACAACAACAACGGTCAAACGCTGGAGTAGGGATCAGAGAACCTTTTGTAGTCACCACGCCTGAAGATACTCCCAACTCACCTGGGCAAGGCCCTGGATAACCTGACATGCTTTGAGCAGTAGGATGGATGAGACACTTCCAAAGGCATCTTCCAGACTAAACCGCATCATTATTCTGTGGGCATAAAGCTGGAGTACTGTACATAGGACCATCTGGAAGGCTTGCTCCTGCCCCCCACCTCAGAGAAGTGGCTGGGTCTTTAGTTGCTGCAGTTGGGTGGGATTTGGTGGGACTGTGGCTTTCCAAAGCTGAAAGCAAACATCTGAGGCATGGATCCGTGCCTATTTTTTCCAGTCATAAGGCATGGATGTCCTGACTGGGTTTAACGAAAGGGAATTTCTTTCACGCTGAGTCAGGGGAGACGTAGCACATGTTGCACAGGGATTTCACTCGGTCTCTCTTTTTCCTTTCTAGGATGTCATGAACATCATAAGCAGGTATGGAGCACTGCTTCTCCCCTTCTTTCATGCTTTTTCCCTCCGCCAGCACTGTTTAAAGGTCAGTGTTGTCAGTCCTGATGCCAGAAGGAGGCACCGGGGCAGACAGAGCTTGCCTCCTACTTGGCACAAGCCTTGGGTCTCTTCCAGCTTCTTGGAAAACTTGGCATCCTCACAAAGTCTTTTCCAACCAGGCAGTTCCTTCAAAGGTCAAGTGAGACCAGAAACCCCAAGTCATCTTATTTGCCTGATGTGCAACTCAGTCAGGGCAATGGTTTAGGCACTGCTTAACCTCCAAAAATGACATTTAAGCTGCAGCAGGAAGAGCCGAGTGGGGATGACCCAGCACAGACACCCTTTCCAACAACCAGCCAAGAAGGTTTTCAAAGTTGATGGGCAAATCCTGGTATCCTCAGCCCAGACTGAGGGAAATCCCAGTATGATCCTCGCCATGTGATGCTGAGCACTTGGACAGAGTGCTGGTGGGATGGGGAGGGAGCATTGCACACTGTCAGCAGCAAATGAAAAAGAAAGGGCAGGAAGAACAACAATATGTTTATTTTTTTATTATTTTTTGCTTTGCAGAAGTGATGACGTGAAGTGCCAGAAGCCCGTACCAGTATGCACGGATATGAAAATGCACATCTGCAACTTTTCCCTCAAGACGGTTGTCCTTGAGAAAGTCTTAAAGAAATTCAGAGGTATGTGGAAATGAAGCTGGGGCATTTAAAATAGGCCTGGCCGTTACCAGGCAGTGGGGAAAAGGGATGAGGCATGCTGGGGATGCTGTGCATGTCTTGAGGTTCCGCAGCACATGCCTGGCCAGCAGTATTGAAATAGAATAAATTAAGTTGGAAAGAACTTCTGGAGATATGTATGAACAAGAGGAGACTTGCCATGCCAGGCAGCCAGAGAAGAAGATGCAGGATTTTTTAAAACAGGGAAAAACCCGAACCTGGCACATTTGCTTTAGTGCAAGAAAACCTGGAAATTTTGGCATCTGGGATAGGCTGAGGCCGGTATAACCAAAGCTTTGCAGGGAAAAGCCAACCGCATGCAGTAACGCGGCACAGCCACGCGGGGGCGCTGCGGGATCAGGAAAGGCAGCCAGCACCGGGCGGCGGAGCTCGGCGCCAAAAATCCCGACAGGAAAACGACGCCCTGGAGCAATAATTGCCTTAAAGCATTGTACTAAAAGTTGGAAATTCATAATACAACGAGGAGAACAAAATACAGCAGGGCATGATAAGTAAGGCTTAAACAGATCCTGCATTCTCTTTATGTCCAGCAGCTTTTTTTTTTTTTTTTTTTTAAATATTAAAATATATTTAGGATTGATTTCCCCCGTCGCTCGTCCCCATTGCACAAGCTGGTGGGAGCTGGCATTGCTCCATCCTCCGCTCTTGCTGCCTGTTGAGTCCCATGTTGGCAAAGATGGCACTTTGGCAATGTGGTGTGAGTGTAAAAGTCCCTGTAAAGGAGATTTTTGTGGTTCCCTCTGGTTCTCTCAGTGCTGCTATTTACTTGCCTGTCTCTTCTTTTCAGAGAACCTGCAAGATGAACTGGGAAGAGGTGAAAAAGGTAAAAGGAAAATAATTAAGGCATAGCACCCTGGAGCAAAGACTTTAAATTGTGGTTGTATTTTGCAAAGCTGGTTTTGCAAAGCCAAAGAAAAGGGGAAAAAAAGAAAAAAACCACTCTAGATTTTTTTTTTTAATTTCTTCTCTCTCGATGATTTCCAGATCCAGCCTGCTCAGTTCGAGAGTCAAAAGACGATTTTTCTAGCTGACGCCGGGGATCTGACAGCTAAGCTAGGTCCTTTCTGCCTGTTTACACTTAACAAAACTACAGTGCGGAACAGAAAGAACAGATATTTGAACCCCCAAATGGATTCGTACCCTTTCAAGCCACAACTTGCTTTAAGTCTGCCGGATTTGCTCTGTGGCCTGTGGTCGGCGTCCTATTTCCACCAGAGTTTGGGATGGAGGGGTGCGAGCGCTCCGTAATCTGCTCCAGTGCAAAGTCAGATGACTTAAATTCCACAGAAAGTTGCTGGGAATTGTGGCTGTGGGCAGACAGTTGCTTTCAGATCATGCCATGCTGGAGATGGTTTGCTCACCAGCTCTCAGGCTGGCAAAGGAGTCATAAATTTGCAAGCGGCCAAACCCAGATTGACTCTTTCAGTGCTGGACTAGCTTCTGCTTTGCTTCACCGCCGGCAGTGGGGACAGGGGAATGCCAGTGAGCCAGGAAACCACAGTGATGGGCTCTGCCGTGGTTCTGACGCCAGCCTGATCCCTCTGACCTTGCACAGTGATGGTGCAAGGCATGGACAGATGCTGTTGAAATCTTCCCCCATCTTCCAGCTCCCTTGATGTGAAGGTTGCACAGCCATGCCCAGAGCAGCCAGAGTTACCCCAGCAAAGCCAAGCCCTCTTTTAGAAGAGAAGGCTTATTCTTGCTTTTAGGGTGGTGGTCTTCAGCACAGGGTTTGCAAAGCCCTTGGGGGAGGCAGAGGAGGACAAGCCGTGGGCTGGGTCCTTTCCAAGGACCATCCAGCTTAGAGGAGCCAGGCTCTGCTCACAAACATCCCCAGACCCTTCTGGAAAATGGGTTGGCAAAGCAACCTGGAGAATGCCGAGGGGCTGGCAAAGCAAAAGAAGAAAGGCTGATGACCACCGTTTAAAAGCAAAGTGGCAGAGCGACCCTCACTGCATGTCCGTGGTGGTGTGTGTGCATGTGTAGAGGTAAAACTCGGCTGGTGCGCTATACCAGCCATCCCTCGGAAAGCAGGTTGGGCCACAGCTTCTGCTGCTGGGGGATCAAGGTGTGAAGACGGGACCCACTGAAACCTCATAGTAGTTGTTGAATCCCACTGGTCTGACTGCCTTAGTTCATCTTTTCCAAGGGCTTTGAATGCTGGTTTGTTTTTTTAGTATGATGCCTAAGCTCCTGGAGTCATATTATATTTTTTTTTAAATCAAGCCAAATCATCAGTCACAACCCCTGCAGCTGGGTTGAAGTTCAAACCCAAATCCTAATGACTCCAGAAGCTGGAGATGCAAGAGGAAGGAAAGAAAATTACTTTTAAAGATTAGCATCAAGAAGATTTGCTCATCCAATCCCATTTCCCCTAGCTTTTGCTAAGGGACACTTTGAAAGCACCCATCTCTTGGCCTGATGCAATAGTGCAACATGCAGGAGATGTTATTTTAAAGCCAATCTCCCAGTTTTAGGGAGGAACATGGTGCTTGAGTTTTGAATGAAAAAAGGGCTGCCTCATTCCTCTGGTTCCTATCACTTTTCCGACCCCTCTGAAACACCAGGAAGCTTTCAATCCCATCGTGGGTCTTTTTTGGACTTCATATGCAATTTTCAGGCATCTATGATTTCAAAAATCTATGGATTTTGAAAGAGCATAAAGACCTTTAGCTAAATTAACTCTGGTGCGGCATCCAAGACTTTCCAGCTCTGAAGGTCCCATCTTAGATCCCCCCCAAAGGGTCTCATCCATTCATGGCAACTTTGCTGACTACAACCACAATTTGAGGTCACCAACGCGCTCGCTGTTTCTTTTGAGCCTGGTTTTGGAAGGGGACAAGATGTTAGTATCAAACTCCATCTGCATGCAGGTTTCTTCTGAGCTGTCCAGTGTGATCTGGTGTGTAAAGATGCCCTTAGGTCACGGCTTTCCATGAGACCTTGTCATCACGGGGTAGTTTGGAGACAGGTACCCAGCAGTTTACGATCTGAGGGGTGTGCATATCACATCTTGTGTGTTGTGCATCAGATGAGCCAGAAACAAAAAGTAAAAATTGATTTATTTGGGAAAAGTCTCCATCTAAGGTCCATTTTTACTGTATGTAATTGCTAATCGTTTGCATGTGGCTTTATCGTGTTCTTTGCTCCTAATGTCCTTACATTTCTTATCAGCAGCAGCATGAGTTTTGCCCTCCCACGAAGGGAATTGGGGTGTCCATCTGGGAGGACAGATGAGTCCTCCTTGGTCAGTGTTTGAGGGATGTTGGCTGGTGGCGTTGCTGAAGGATCACGAGCTCAGCAAAGAGCCAAAGACTACAACGCAGTTGTAGGTCTCCCTCTAAGACATCCTGAACCAGATCTTGGTGCTCACTGGCCATGATTTGCTTTGCTGTGTTGTTCTTCACCTCTACCTGGTGGGGCTTAACCCCTAGTAGGATGTGAAAAGGTGAGGTAGATGCTTGTCCTGTGTCTTTAACTGGAACCTTTCTCACCCACCTCCAATTTTCTTGCACATGTAGCTTGTCCCTCTGTGCTGGTAGAGAGAAGCAGCATATTTGTTAACATCTAAAATTACTCCTCTTAAAATTAGTCCCAAGCCTTCAGGTTTCCTGGAGAGTCGATGGTGAGAGGAGGCGTCTCAAGAGCCTCCAAGCTAAGCCAATCTCTGAACTTGGCTTTCCTTCACCACAGACCATCCAGGGAGCTGAAAAGGAGCAGTTATGGAGGTTGAGATGTGATGATTGAGGTTGGGATGTGGTTGTCGAGGTTGGGATGTGATTCAGCAACTGATAAAAGCATCCCCAGCTTGAGCTTTTAATTGCTAACGTTCTTACTGAGTTATTATCACTGTCACTGCTGTCACCAACAGAGGACCTGACCCTGGACCCCGACTCGGCAAACCACCTCCTCATCCTGTCTGCAGACCTCAAGAGCGTGAGGATGGGCTGTAGGAAGCAGGAGCTGCCCGACAACCCCAAGAGATTCGACACGAACTCGCGGGTGCTGGCTTCCACCGGCTTCAAGTCGGGAAGACACTACTGGGAAGTGGAGGTGGGGGCCTCGGACGGTTGGGCCTTTGGGGTGGCCAAGGAGTCCGTCAGGAGGAAAGGTCTGACGCAGTTTTCCCCCGAAGAAGGCATCTGGGCAGTGCAGCAAAACGGAGGTCGCTACTGGGCGGTCACCTCGCCCCAACGCACCCCGCTGTGCCTCAGCCAGAAACTCAGCAAGGTCAGGGTGTACCTGGATTACGAAGGGGAAGAAGTCTCCTTCTACAACGCCGACAACATGCAGCACATCTTCACCTTCAACGTTGCCTTCCAGGAGAAGGTGTTCCCTCTCTTTTCCGTCTGCTCCACCGTCACCTACATTAAACTGTGCCCCTGACTTCTCGTGGGCTTTGCTGAGGACCTGTCTCCGTGGTCTTCACTGGATGGTGCCTGGGCAGCAGCGATGAGCAGGAGGGATGCTGCAATCAACCGCGCAGCCTGGTTCATAGGCAAGCTGATAGATGGGTAGCCAGGTAGTCAGGGAAAAATATCACAAGGAAGGTGTTCCAATCGGCTTAAAACAGCTATTGAAATCATCAGCAGTCCCCAGAAGGTCGTGATCACCGTCTTAAACCCATCTCTGAACCAACTCACCCCTTAAGCAAGAAGGAAACCACTGGTAGCTGGTTTGTGGCTCCAAGTCAGATAACGGACGAGTGTTTTTCTTTTCGCGTGTGGGTCTAAGGATCACTATTAGAGCTGGTGGAAGATTTGGAGCGGAACCTCCACCTCTTTACAAGTGTCAATGTCTTAAAACCAAACTGTTTAGTGGGGAAATCCCCTGTGGGAAAGGTGGAAAGAGTAACACCGAGTAGGACACTTTGGACATCCATCCAAAGCCACAATAGGCAAAGCTCATTTGTATTTGATCAAGTAAAATCAAATTATAAAGTTTTGTTCCTCCTGAAGTGAGTGTAATGGGGGTTTTCCCATTGTTTTATTATACTGTTGCTCCCAACAAACCGTAGTCACCATCTCTGTGCCAAAAGTGGAAATCCTGCCCAGGTGCCTTCACTCCTAGAAGATTTAGGAGGAGGTATTTAGGCTGATTAACTGCTCCTGGGGAGCGATTGGATTTCAGCGAGTCAGGATGCTCAGTGAGGATGCTCACAGCTTCGTGCTGGGCTGTGTGAGTGGTTATAAAGGTCTCAGCTGGAGTTGCAGGCTTTTTCCCTCTTGCTCCTGCTGGGAAGAAAGGTCCCCAGGGTGAAGGGTGGGTGCCTGGTTGCTTATTCTAGCTGGTGCTCCTAGAAACTGGGGTAACAGCTGGACCTCAAAGGCTATTTCTGTGATGTTGAGATGGTGGTCTGAGCTGTCCCAAGTGATCTAAACCATACAACTACCAAGATCTGGCCTGCCTTGGAGTTAAGTTGGGGTTGAAGAGGTGCTGTGGGCTTTTGGTTGCCCTCTCCATCAGCTTGTGTAAGTGCCCGTACTTCGCTTTTCTGTCCATGGCTCCTCTGGGGAGGAGAGGGAGGTATTGCTGCTACCCTGGAAAAGGCTGAAAGGTGCTTTTTTTTTTTTTTTTTTTTAAGCAACAAATATTAATGTTGCTCAGGTGTGTTTGTCCTACTGGATGTGAGCAAGAACTATGTTTCTGAAATTTGGTGCTCCTGTGTAACTCCTCCTGAGGTCCCCTCTCTGTAGAAGATGGTGTTTTCAAAATAATCCCTCCGGGCTATTTGTTCTTCACTGTGGGGGTGGTGAGGTGCTGGAAGAGGTTGCCCAGGGAAGCTGTGGATGCCGCATCCCTGGAAGTGTCCAAGGCCAGGCTGGATGGGGCTGTGAGCAACCTGGTCTAGTGGAAGGTGTCCCCATGGTGGGGGGGTTGGAACTAGATGGTCCTTAAGGTCCCTTTGAACCCAAACTGTTCTACAGTCCTTTGCCTGTAGCAGCGTAGACTTTGGGTGCTGAATCATGTGTTTCCTCAGGCTCTCTTTACTGCTCAGCTCTCAGCAAAACCATGCATTTACCTTCATCTCCTGTTTTCTTTTTCTGGATTTCCTCACTCTTTACCAAGCCAACAAAAGCTCAATGTGCAGCTTGCTTTGTTCACTGTTGCTTTTGCCAAAACAAAGCAGCCTTTAAAAAAATAATGAGCATATTATTGTCTGAAGTGATGAAAAATATGGTATCTGGTTTTGGGGTGTTGTTGGTTGGCTTTTTAACATTTTCTAGAGAACATGCAAATACTTTTTAGGAAATACAGAGTTGGGATGAGGTGAGGAGTTTTTTTTTAATGAAGAACAACATTTCCTGGTTGGTTCTAAGATGAGAAAAAGGCTTTTCTACATGTCGCTGATCTTCATATGTGCTCAAACTTACTGGAAAAACCCTGATAAACTCCAGTAATCTGTTAGCTGAACAAGTGCTATTCCTACATTTCGGAGGTTTAAACTCCTCCTCTGCAGTAAACCTGTGTCACAGCAGCAGAATAAAATGACAAGGCTGTGGTCCTCTCCCAGGGCCCACAGATCCTGTGTGTGCAGATGGGTGGTTGCCCCCAACACCTTCAGTTGCTTCCACCAGCTGGTGCCCTTGGTGGTGAAGACGTGCTGCCCATCGACCGCCACCTTAGAAAGTGGTCTGACCGATGCAAAAGGTGGCGTCAAAACCCAAACCGACCAGAAGAGAGGTGAATCTGTACGAGAACATCGCAATGCTGCTGACTTGAAGAGGTACTTTACTCCCAGCTTTACAGGTGTATCTTCCCATGCATGGCTGAAGGTTTTCTCTGTGCACAGCTGAGCCCTTAGCTCTATCCCAAATGACGGAAATCTGGCCAGGAACTACTGGAGATGAAGCACAATCCATCTTCTAGGAGATGAATTAATGCAGGATCAGGTGAATTTCAGATGCCATCAGTCATAAAAAGAGCTGGGAGTGACTGGTTTAGGTGCAAACATCTCCATTTTCAGCTGGTGGGTTGTTTCCTACCCTGTCCACTTTTTTTTGTTTGTTTAATGATTTTGGCTTTAAATCCACATTATTTAAAGCTGCAGCAACTCTTATAAAGGTCAGGCCACGAACAGGTGAGCAAAATACCTGAATTTCCTGAGCTCCCTCCATTGTTGAAGCTATGCCACTGTAGAAGTTATATCAATAAATAAAAATACCGTGGCTCCTGCTAATAACTTTCTTGTCCTAGGGATTTCTTATGTTGTGACTTGGTGTTTGTCTTGTCTGTACATGAGAAATGTGACTTCTACAAACCAGGGGGAGCAAAAAGCATCACCTGAGTGGATTTGAAACCTCCCAGATTGTTCCTAGCCAGTGCGTTGGAAATAAAATGTGAAGGTGCTACCTGCGCTCATCTTCTCCTGTTTATTATTCTCAGCTGCTAACAGGCTGGAGAACATCAGGATTGTGGATTGAAGGACTGTCCTGCTTGGAGTTTAAGTGTAAAGAAAGAATTTAAGTGAAAGCATATATATATATATCTATATATATAGGGGTGGCGTTTGGTGGTTTTTTTCCCCCACATCTGTTTGTTAAGCACAAACCCAGCCTTTGCATATTCCTGAAATTAGGTTTGCAATAGAAAGCCGAAGATAAAACCAGAGCTGACCTTTGCCTTGGGACAACCTTAGAGCAGAGAAATGGGCATCACCACCCAGGTTATTCTGGCAGCAACGCAGAGCTTTCCTCGCTGCCTCTACTTTGGCCAAACCTCCTGCAAAACCAAAACAAAAAAATCCCAAAACTAACAACAACAAAAAGATGCTGGAGGCGCCAAGGGCTGAATCCCAACTTTTTGTGTTCTAGGGATGCAGGATAGTTTCTGGCCATGCCATACTCCTTGCTGCTGCTGGTTGTCCTTGTGTTTAGAGGATCTGGCCCAGGCTGGTGCCTAGAACAGGTTTTGGGGTGTGATGGAGATTTGGGGCGATGCAGCCAGTTTCGGGGTTCCCCCCGGTGACCACCGCGGAGCTGGTTTTTAGCGGGCCGGCTCCATAGCTCAGGGGTTAGAGCACTGGTCTTGTAAACCAGGGGTCGCGAGTTCAAATCTCGCTGGGGCCTCGCAGGCTTTCTTTGAATTTTTTTTTTATTTCATTTCCGCCTCCTAAAAAGCAGCGTCGTTTTCCTGCATGCGGGGGCCGGGCAGAGCCGGGGACGGCAGCCGGGGGTGGCCGGGATCCGGGCGGACCCGCTCCGGGCAGCGACAGCAACACCCAGAGCGAGGTAGTCAACGCGGCTCGTTGGTCTAGGGGTATGATTCTCGCTTTGGGTGCGAGAGGTCCCGGGTTCAAATCCCGGACGAGCCCTACTTTTACTTCCCGCCTTCCACCCCCTCATCCTCTCTTTTCGCTCTCTTTCTTTGTTTTTCTTTTTTGTTGTTGTTGTTTGTTTGGGGTTTTTTTTGTTGTTTTGGTTTTGTTTGGTTTGGGTTTTTTCCCATTTTTTATCATACTTTCAAAAATAAATATTTTAAGTAATTATTTTTTGCTCAGCCTTCCACAGCTTTTTGAAGTCCCATTCCACCTGCAGCACTCTCAGCAGCTCCCTGGGAAAAACCTCCCAGCAAGGACTAAAACACCCAGGTTTCAGAACCTTTTTGCCATTACACAGCTCAGGCAGGCGTCTGAATTTCCCTGTTACTTGTAAATCAGCCCTCCCCTGCTAAGATTTTTCATTACCCTCCCAAACCACACAAAGAAGAGGCACACAGCCTCCCCAGGCCTCCGCTCTCGCATAAATAATCTCATGGTTTGTGCACAGCAGCGTAAACTCAGCATTTCCCATTGCACAACGGCTCTGGATACACAGAAACTTTTCAGATCTTTCCCTCATGGGCTGTTACCTCTCCTGTGCTGATCTTGGCTCAGTCCCCGTGCAAAAAAATAAAAATAAAAATTTATTAATAGCAGCCGTGAATAAGCAGCTCCTGCTGTGTGTAACTCGAGAAATAAAAATTGTTCAGGAGCTGGGGTGAATCAAGGTCAGGACACGAGGTATGTAAGTGAGAGAAACAAGAGAAGCATTTTTCCTCCCCCCCCCACCCCCCGCCAGAAACACACAAAAATCTGGCCTGTTTTAACAGCTTTGCCAAAGAAGGATGAGCAGGAGCAAGTTGCATTAGAACCCTCTCTTCTCTCTGTAAGGAATGTACTATTAATTATTTCCCAAGTAATTTATAGGGAATAATAAAGAATACTGTTTCTCAAGCAAAAGCCCAGAAAAAGTAATCAAGGACAGCCCAATGCCTGCGTATGGCTGTGTGCACACCCTCACTGCCACCAGCCTCACAGGAAGGTGGAAACTGCAGAGAAATAATACAATTATGGCCAGAAATAACGCAAAAAACCTACGTTAACAAACCTTTTTCTGCCCCTTGAACCCACTGAATCTCCATTACACCCCACAGCAAGGAGTTCCCCAGCTCAGCCAAACCCTGCAGCTCCTTTTGGCCATGCTGGCTGCTGATTTCTTATCCTGGGCACGAAAAATTAATTTTATTCCCATTTTTTCCCATGCTGAGTGTGATGTTCTGAGCCCT
>JAVJGI010000046.1:143053-150553 GCA_035590275.1 Ibycter americanus | reverse complement strand
TTTCCTCCTCATCATCCTTGTCATGGTCCTGAGGCCACCGCTTTGCACCGCTGAAATTAAGCTGAGCTTTGAGCCAGGATAATTTTTCCTTCCTTCTCTATTGTTTGTTTGTTTGTTTGTTTGTTTTTTTACGGCTGTTGGGGTGTTAAAAGCAGGTCAAACCGCTTTGTTTTGGAAAAACTAATGAAATTTTACTTTTGCATCATTTTTCTGTAGTTCCGGCCTTTTCAGCATGTCTCTGTGGCGCAATCGGTTAGCGCGTTCGGCTGTTAACCGAAAGGTTGGTGGTTCGAGCCCACCCAGGGACGAGGGGGTGTTGTCTTTTGCTCCCCACCGTCCCTGTAAAATCATGAGCGATACCTGCAGAGAGGGGAGATGCTGCTAATGGGCGTTAATTGCCCTGAGCAGCCCTGCCCCCCCCATGGCCCAGGGGCTCTATTTAAGCTCAGTCCTGGGGCTGTGGCCCTTTTGCAAGCTGCCTTGGAGGAACATCTGTGCTTTGTTCAGGTACTGTGGGATGGAGCTGTGGCTGGTGGGTGCTGCCGCTTTCGGGGGGGGCGGGTCCCGGAGCTTCAGGAGCCACCAGTTCTTGCTGTGCCCTGATTTGATGTTGCTCTAGTGAAGAGCTTGCAGGTCTGAGTTAGGATGAAGACATGAGCTTAAAGCCTAAAGAAAGCGTTTGCTTTGCTAAAGCAGTTGGTTCGTGGGAAGGCAACTGGTGTTCTGCAAAGGCTGGGAACAGTGTGCAGTTATAAAACGTGAAAGCTGGAGTCAAGCAATATGATAAACTGAGCAGGTAAAAGCCTTCTATTTCCACTTTTTGCAATGCTTCAAGTTTTGCATGATATTTTTCCCAGTGCTGCACATTGAGACTGGCTCTGTTCTAAGCTTAAGGTGAGGTTTGTGGCCTTTTTGATCAATTTTCTGCTGCGATGCAGCTCCTTGCTTGCCTTGATTTGAGGTTACAGGCGCGGTCTTGCATCACACCGAAAGAGCAAGCCCGTGTCCCACATGGCCACGCTGCTTACGGCGGTACGGCATGTGTGTTTGTGGCAATTCTTGAGTAGACAGAGGAAACCTGAGAATGATTAGCCATGCATTTTTACATTTCAAAACACCACTGGGGCTGATTGGGAATTCCTTGAGTGATCCCAGCTCATTGCAAGGAGCCGCCTGGCCAAGGTCTTAGCATGCTAATGGTGATTGCTCTGTACTAATTTAATTATCACCTGTATTTTATTGTTTTAAGCTACTGCAGATCTTTGTCTCTGCAATGCCTGGGGGAAATCTGCTGGGTGTAATTAGGGCCAGTCCTTCCCTGGGTGTAACCACCAATTCTATCCCTGCTTCCTCTAGGAAGAGCTGAACCTCTGGTTCTTGGGCTGGAGAAAGCCATGAGCCATTCCCCTCCAGCTATGTGGAGTCAGAGGCTGAGGGACAGGTTTGTGATTTATAGGAAGCGAAATGAATTACACGTGACGCAGCTGAATGACTGCGGCAAAGGTCTGGTGTGATGTACTTAGCAGCTGGTCTTGTTTTTCCTTTTGCTTATTTATCAACATCCTTCCAATAATCTGAAAAAAAAACCCCACCTGCAACACAGATTTCCAAGACTATGAAATTTAGGACAACGATTAGTGAGAGGAGAAACTCCAGTAACAGCCATTGACATCTCTGCGCGCAGGCTGTATTGCTTTCGGGTTTGCTTTGTGTATTTGTGATGTTAAATCTGTCTCTGCAGCTCAGTGTTGGCCATGCTTTGAGCTCAGCTAGATGTGAGATGGGTAGAAGAGACCGTGGAGGTTAGACATCAGGATTGCATCCTGAGCTGCACCTGTGGGGGTTAGGAGTGGTGGCGCTGGGCTGTGCAAAGGAGAGGATGACTCAGAAGCAGTGAGTTCTCCCAGATTCTGGAAGGGGAGGAAGATCCAGCTGATGGCTGATGAGCTTCTAAATGGCTGAGGTGAGGGGAGATGACTTATATGTGATGACACTTCTGTCTAGGGGGAGATGGAGGCTCCTCAGACACAAGGAACGGAGAAATATCCACCTTTATTCCATTTTAGTCATTTCCTGAAGTGCTCTGTACATAAATAAACTAGAAAACACTGCAGTGTGTCTGAGCAAGGGCAATATTAGAGTCATGAAAGCTACTTAGATATTACTTTTTCTAGTATTCCCTCCTATGCTCATTAAGTGTTTAAAAACTGTGTAGATGTGGCGCTGAGGGGCACAGTTTAGTGGTGGACTTGGCAGTTCTGGATTAACGGTTGGACTTGATGATCTTAAAGGTCTTTTCCAAACTAAATGGTTCTATGAAGTGTTTAACCAGGTAGCTATTAGTCCAAGTCAGTGTTCTTTCAGTTTTGTTCTTTAACGCCTTGGCTGCTGATGTCCTCCTGCTGGCTTTGCTTGGAGAGAAACAGATTTACACCACCAAAAGTGCCTTCAAGCCAGTGAGTTCAGTGCAGGAATCCTGCTCAGAGATCTTCCTTCTGCAAGAAGCTTCCCGGCTGCTCCCACTGTCCCTCCTCATCCAGCATGTGGGCTTCGCCGCTGTCGTGATGGATGTTGCTCGCCGCCCTGACCGCCGCTTTCATGGCAGTGTCGATCCAGGCGTGAGGCTGAGCCGTGTGTTCTCCTGCAAAATGCACCCTGCCCTCGTGCTGGAAGAGAGCCTGCGAGTAGTCGGTGAACTGGTAAGGGGTGAAGGCAGCGAACGACCCCAGGGAGTGTTTGTCCAACTTCCACTTCTGCACCACGTACTGGTCACAGGTGTACTGTAGGTACTCCTTGCTGACGTGGTGGATATCTGACAGGTCCTGGAGGACCACGTCCAGGCACTTCTCATCTGTGAGAGGCAGGAAAAACTCAGAATCGTCATTCCAGGTGTAGGAAGCCAGGATGACCCCCACCCCGCTGGAGAAGTTGTGGCTGGGGTAGTAGATAAACCGGGAAGGGCGGTCGGTGATGGACTGTCCTCCTCGGATGCCATCCTTCTCCCAGAACTTCTCGGAGCAAGCCAAGATTATTTTGGAGGCACTTCCATAGTGGATGGAGCGCAGGGCGTGGGTCTTCAGAGGAGAGAGTGGTGGCAGGAATTGGATGTGCCTGGTGGCTTTGGCGGTGGACGTGACAAGGACATAATCTGCAGTTACTATGGATGGGGCCAGAGTGTCTGGAGCATGGTAAAACACACGGACTTTTTTTCCCTTGGTCATGATTTTCTCCACCGTGCAATTGAACTGGATGACATTGGGCAATGCTTTGTGGAAGGCTTTGGGCAGTTGGTCAAAGCCCCCTGTGATTTCATCAAAACTGAAAGGAAGAAGAAGCAAGAGGTGAGGGAAGGACATTGGGGTTTAGCAGCTGTAAAACCTGACCTCTTCTAGAGATGCTAACAGAGCTTGGTGGCCCTTTCAGTCAGGAGTGGTTCCCATTCAGACTTCTAAATGCCACTGGAATTTCCTTTTCTGAGCGGATGGCTGTGGAACAGCACAAAATGGGATTTGCCATAAGAGCCGTCGCCTTACCTCTCATTAGAGAAGACTTCAAAATCCCACAGTGAGGCAAGGAAGGACAGATAAAATCCAGAGTCCTCATTCAACAAGTCACCGATCATCTGTACCGCTCCTCGGCTTAGATTTCCTACTTTAATCAAATACTCCTAGAAAAGCCAGGAAGAAGACATAGCCTGATGTTAGTGCATGTATCCCCTTCATACCCCACGCCAAAAGTCCTGCCCTGCTGCCTTGTTCCTGTTCCTGATCTGCCTAAAGCCTGGACCAGAAGTTTTTGGTTGGTTTTTTTTTTTACGTAGCTCTGTAGGTTCTTGTAGGACATCAGTGTCTCCTCTGGTTTAGCACAACAGAGGTTCTGGAGATGAATGAATAGGATTTGTGGCTTGGTGCACCCACTCTGAGACAGCTGGATCACATGAAAATGCAGCGGATTGCTCAGTAATTCCTCCCCAGTGCTTGATCATAGAAACGTAGGACAGTTTGGGTTGGAAGGGACCTTAAAGCCCATCTAATTCCAACCCGCCCACCATGGGCAGGGACACCTTCCACTAGACCAGGTTGCTCAAAGCCCCGTCCAGCCTGGCCTTGAGCACTGCCAGGGATGGGGCATCCACAGGTTGATACTTCATCATGTCTGATTAAGAGACCCATGATGGAGGAACATGGAATTTGGATGAATTTCCAGAGCAATTCCAACCACCACTGCTTTTCATTTATTTCCAAATGATGGGGCTGCTCCATCGGAGTCATGCTTGCTCCTTTCTCAGCATTTTAAGTAGAAGGCAGCATTGGGCAGGGAAAAGGCATCCAAAAGCGTCAGCTGAGGAAGGGACTAGAGTGATTCAGATCCTTTCTCAAAGCAGGGATGGAAGCTTAATAATCAGTAGGGGGCATTAAATTTACCCTCAAGCCCCAGCCCTTTACCTTGGTGGAGAAGGAGTCATGTTTAGTCAGATATTTCTTGCAGTCTGTAGTCTGGAACGTCTTGAAAGCCTGAAGGGGAAACATTGATAAAGTCATGAGAGAATGCGTTTCCCAAAGTGTTGCCCAAAATTCTGTTAGGATTCATCTAGGATATTCAGTCTTGGGGTTTGGTAACCCCTGGGGCTGAGCTAAAGCTAGTGGATCCAACTGCCTGGACTTCAAGTTTTGGGACGTCGTGCTTTGGTGTGGCATTTTCTGCTTCATCCAAGTCTTGGGGAATCTGTTCCAGGGAAAGGAAGCCTTGTGCACAAAGAGGGCTTTGCAATCAGCTGCCCTCGTTTCCAAATGAGCCTGAAAAAACCTGACTCTTCCCCAACTCATCGTTGAGTCTTTCTCAACCCATTGCGCAGGTGAGGGTCCACCACAGCTCAGAGGAAATAGATTCAATGTCTCTCAGATGAGCAACCTTGCTGGAAGGTAGCATCCCTTCCCCGTGGGCATGTACCTTGTTTAGTGCTTCCCTGTAAAGTTGGCTGGCGCTCTTGCCTCTCTCTGATGGTTTCACCGTGTAGTTTAAGATGTCGGGTTTTCTGTTCACTTCCTCGGTTCTTATCCGAGTGCCATTCACAAAATACCAGGTGTTGTCGTCATTCTGGATGAATGGGTTCAGCTTCAAGCCAAATTGCCTAATGAATTCACGGACAAGCCTAGCGAAGAGAAGAACACACCAGGGACAAGTGCTTGCAAACAACCAAACCCGAAAACCCTGCCATCAAAATGTTAGAAGCATAAAAGGACACTTTCCCACTGAGTGTGTTGGTGTAGCCACGTATTATTTTGACTTGTCAGTGGAGATTGTGGCTATTGAAGGCACTGCCACCTCTAGTTCTTGTTGTTTGAAGTTGTCCTGCCTGCTCCCCAGCTCAGTGCAGCAACCAGGAGGCTATGGAGATGTGCTTTGGCTGATGTTCTCTCTAGCTACTGGTTGCACAAGGATGTAATCCTGAGGAAGAGCAACGCCCTGATGAAGTGGGAGGGCAGGGGTTACCTACAGCTCTGACCCTCCCCTTGGCATGTGGTGTAGTTGGTGACTGAACCCTCTCACAGAGCCCAGGTTGGATGTGCTCTCCATCAGAGCTGATGGGAATTCATCCCATCTTCTGATGTTGTGAGTTCCAGAATAGAGGTCTGACCGTGGACAGACGTGATACTGAGATGAGAGGTCTTCCTTCGTTCTCCCAACCCAAATGCGGGTGACTGTGCTTTTTGTCCCTTACACGCAGATGCTAAGCTCTGGACGAGAGATGAGGCAAACATCTTCCTCCTGCTGTGCTATGCCCACGTCCAAGCCCTCAGCCCCATCTCAAATCACAGCCTCACGCCTCAAAATGGGCCGGTTCCTCACCTGATCATGGCTGTGAGGTGGGACAGCGCCTTACCTGTGCTTGCCTGGCAGGCGCATGGCTCCCAGCTCCACATACCAGTCCTGTCCCTCTGGTCGATACGTCCTGATCCGCCCACCGACCTGATCGCTTGTTTCCAGAATGGTAACCTAAAAATCAGGATGGGGTGGAGATTGCAGATGTTCAGGCAATGATTTGTAAGCAAACTACCTACAAAGCAAGTTCACAGGCAGTGTTTGTAGCCCGTAGGGTGGGACGGGTCCCCTCCAGATGGCAAATGAACCGTATCTAGATCCAAACCTCTCTGTCTTGGCCAAGATGCCTCTACCTGCACGTCAGTTTGTCAGTTCCTAACTTGTGTCACATTTGGACACCTCCTTTGGTGAGAGGGTCCTAGTGTTGGTTCAGATGTTTCTTGTGCTGGAAGGATAACACAGGGTTTTGAAAACAGCCAGAGGAAGGCACCAACCTGTCCCTCCACGCCTTTGAAACCTTCTTTGAAAAATTCATGTGTTTGAATTTTGCCTAGTACCTTGGGATGGTCAACACAGCTTTGAAACCCCTGGACCACCTGCTGCCTTCACAAGGCAGGATCTGAAGGGCTCACAAGTCTTGTGCTGGTTGATCTGCAGCAACAACTGCCACCGCTGGGCTGCAAGTTGCAAAACGTTGGAGAATGGTAGAAGTTGAGGTTGGAGGTGCCTTTAGAAGGGGTCTAGTCCAACCTCCAACTTGGAGCAGTGCTGCCTCCAAGGTTGTCTCAGGGCATCTGTAGCTCTGCCTGATCTCAAAACCCCTCAAGGACAGAAAAAGATGACTGCCTCCTCTTACCTTTGCTGCTTGCATTCATGTGGGGAGCATCTAAAGAAGTTGCTGGCATTCAGCTTCCCCTTATCCCCTCCTGTCCCTGCCTATGGTTTTGAAAATCATGCCTCAATCAGATGAAATTTCTGGAGCCTAATTGCTTTTCCTTCCTCCTCCCACCACTGTGGTCTGCTTCCTTGCATTTCCTTCTCCCTCTCCAGGCTGGAAAATCCTTAGTGTAGGAAAACAAGACTCAATGGCACTCATGGCTCTTGTGCAACTACTTACCGTGTGGCCGGCATCTTGGAGCAATTTTGCTGCTGTGAGACCGCTTATTCCCGCACCGACGATGACCACGTTTGCTGGATGAGTTGCAGGTTCTAGCCCATCTTTGACAATCTGCAGCAATTCCTCGTAGTCTTTGTCATGAAGGCAATATTCAGGGAAACATGGAAACCTCTTTGCGCTTAGGAGGCCAACGAGCAGGAGTATTTGGAAGAGGACTAGGAAGAGGAGAAAAGAAGAGAAGAAAATAATGCAGTGAAGGCACTTGGCAATCAGCATGCAAGTTCATTCCTGACAGTCCAGGAGGGAGGTGACAGCACAGACTGGCTCCAAGTGTGTTGGTGTCCAAATCCCAAAGAGGAATATCTAGCAAATCTTTTTTCACACCAGCTGGCATGGTTATGAAATCCATGGCATCAGCAGGTCTCTCATGACTGCAGCCAGATGTCACGTGGTGTTAATGAATGTCACTTATTTTTTTAAGGAGAAATCAAGCCCATAGGTGCTTTGGGGGGGGGGGGGGGGGGGCGGGGGGGGGGGGGGGGGGGGGGGGGGGGGGGGGG
>JAVJGI010000046.1:111468-123778 GCA_035590275.1 Ibycter americanus | reverse complement strand
CCCTAATTATAAACTAATTCTGCCACCTTCGTGAGTCCAACTGTGCTGTGCTTTGGAAACAGCTGCTGAGAGCTGATCCCCTCAGCAAAGCAGCCATGGGGCCAGTTTTGGGGAGGATTTTGGAGGCTGTGAGGTAGAAGAAAGACTTGTACTGATTAGTTTCTTGGTTTTTTTTACTCTCTCTCCAGGGTGTTGCCCCAGCTGGAAGCAGGTGAGTGAACCTGAGCGCTTGCTGGGTTAACTGGGAGGCTCACAGTGGAGGCAGAGCTGGTGTTGTGAAGATGTACACCCAGTCCAGCTTCCCTTCTGCCTGCTTTATGGTTCTCACCCATGCCCGGGTGTTACCTTTGAGGCACACCCAAACCTTCGCGAAGGGGATTTATGACCGGTGGGGTTGTGGGAGGGTTTGGGTGTCCTCAGACTGCCCAGTAACTCAGCTGGTGAGGGACTAAACCCATGCGGTTAAGGACCAGTATCAAAAGCTGGATCAGGCTGCTCAGGGCTGAGCCTCAGCAAAGCGTGGAGATCCCCCACCAGCCCCACTTCTCTGTGCCTCGTACTGGGCAGCCCCAAACTGGACTCGGTCCTCAGGTGTGGCCTCACAAGCGCTGACAGAGGGAGAGTAATCCAACACCAAACCTCTTCAGTGCCAGGGCAGGTTTCTTCCCTGCCTGTAGTTTGGAGAATGTATTTTTTTCTGGAGGGAATCTAATGCTGCTTTCTCCTCCCCAGCTTTGAGAGCTGGATGTTTTGCAAGCCGGAGGCTGGCTTCGCAGAGTTGGAGAAGAAGCTAAAGAGCTTTTCCCAGAAGAGTGCAGTGCTGAAAGAAGTCTTGCTGGAATTCAAGGGTGAGTGCTGAAAAAGGTTTTCTTTAAAAGCTGGTGCCTCTTCACATAAACCTAACAATTCGACTTAGGAGATGGTTTGAGCTGTGCTCTTACTTTTCCCTTGGGCTTGTTGGGAGAAGTCTTTGGGCTTGTTGGGAGAAGTCTTTATTGTTTGAGCATCTGCTTATCAAAAAGAAAAAGCCCTGCTTGCTTGAAAAGCAGCACATTTCCCTTAGATTTCTGCATGGAAGTCTGACGTAGCCGTACGCGGTTGTTCCCAAGCAGCAGTAAGGCGGGAGCAAGGTCGTGTGCGCGTAGGCGGTCCCCAGGGACTCCCCGTGTGCGAAGGGATCTAAATTTCTTTTTTTCTTCCCTCAGAGAACCTCCGGTTCGAGCTGGAGAATGACACAGGTGAGCACAGTTTGTGTTTTGGGAGTCTGACCTTCATTTTTGCAAGGCTTAATTTGGGAGTTTCAGCTTCCGTGGGGAGGATCTGAGCGGTAGGACCTTCAAGCTAGCCTTAGAGGTCAGGAGAAGAGAAAATTACTGCTGTGCTGCCAAGGAAGGGAGGAAAAAAACCAAACCAGATCCAGCTGCTGGATGGAGTCCATGAAAGGTGCAGCCATGAATGGGTTAGGAAACTGTGGGGTTAGGAGGACTCTTCAGAAGCTGATCTGCTCTAACCGAAGCAAGGAGACCTTTGGCCCCACCGGTGGGTGTTAAATTAGCTCAGCGATGGACTTTGCAAGCTTTGCATTTGCTGCTGGTAGTTCAGGGACGTCGCTGGGCTCTGTCTCCTTGGCTGGGTACAGGACAGACCCATCTTGCCTTTGACAGGCCCTGATCTTCCCCGCTTGCAGTTCTTTTCAGGCTGCGCAGCCCTAGTTCCTGACAGCTCCCTGAGTACAGAAGCAGCCCTTAAACATGAGGATGTCTGTGCTCATTCCTCTCTGGCACTTGGCAGTGACTTAAAAAAAAAGTGATTTCTGCTCAGAAATTTCTATTCCAGAGCAAGGAGGTGCCTCGGATGGGGCAGGCCAGTGGGTTTGCAGTATAGATCTGGCTGTTTCTCTGCTTTAATTAGAAAGTGGAGCCTGATCTTTGTTCCCCTGCGGGTTTGGGTGCTTGAAGCTGTTGGAGGTGACTCTCCTGGCGTCGTCCTCATCTCGTTTGGGGCAGAGATGATGAATCCCCTCGGAGGGTGGCTCCCACGAGGGTGGGAGCTTGCAGACGCTCATGTCTGTGTTTCCCTCTTCCCAGGTGATCTCTCTCTGGACCCAGACACGGCCAACCCCTACCTGGTGCTGTCGGAGGACAAGAGGAGCGTGCGGCTCAGGAGTGCTCCCCAGGAATTACCAGCAAACCCCAAGAGATTTGATTACTCCTTCTGCGTGCTGGCGGCAGAGGGTTTCATAGCTGGGAGGCATTACTGGGAGGTGGAGGTGGGAGATGGCGAGAGCTGGGTCCTGGGGGCAGCCCGTGAGTCTGTGCGAAGGAAGGAGAAAATCGACTTTGCTCCAGAAGAGGGGATCTGGGCGGTGGGGCTGAACTGGAAGGGGAAGAATTGGGATCAGTATCAGGCTTTCACCTCCCCAGAGACGCCCCTGTCCCTGTGCGAGAGGCCCAGGAAGATCGGGGTGTACCTGGACTACGAAGGCGGGTGGGTGGCGTTTTACAACGCCGATAACATGGCTCCCATCTTTACCTTCACAGCCGCTTTCACCGAAAAGATCTTTCCTTTCTTCTGGCTCTTCTATGTGGGCTCCTCGCTTTCCCTTTGCAATTGACCCGTCCAGTTTCTTTAACCCTCCCCAAGGTGACCTGCAAGTAGTGCCCAATCCTGTCCCCTTTTTCCCCTTGCTTTCAGACAGAGGACCCCACAACTCATGATTGTCCCTTGTTCGGCTTTCGGGTTAACGTTTTCTTGTTGCATTTTAAAGTTTTGAGTCTCTTTTACCCTGAAAAAACCTTCCTTTGGGGCATCAACCATTGAGGGTGGCTGCTTAAATAGCCTCTGCGTGGGGTTATTTCCCCGCACTATGGCCTGCTGTGTAAGCAACCCCATGTATTTTTTTTTTGTGTGTGTTGTTTTGTTTGAAGTTGGCTGCCCCATGTAAACAGGGATGTAACCAGGGAGAAAAGCTTCCTTAGGGGTTTATCGCATCCTGCAATGATCCGTAGCCAAAGCCACCTGCTTTTGTGCACCCGGGGGAAGCTCTCGAGGGCTAGAAAACCTGTGTGAGGAGGAGAGGTACTGTACCCATCCCCTGATTTCTGACACTTGCTCTGCAGGTCACCTTTTAGCTTTCCCCCCTCCACCCCATCCTCGCTTTCCTTTCCTCCTTGGGAAAGGGCCGAGCCCGTCTTTCGCTGCTGCTAGCACCAAGAGAGCAAAACCCTGCGATCTCCCTCGTCGCTTCCCCCCTGTTAACGCTGAAGCATCCATAGGGCTGGAGTAGAGCCGAGCGCTGGGAGCCGCAGCCCTGGGGGTTGAGTAAAGGGGAGATGGATGCTTTTGGGTCACCCTAAAAGCTGGGGGGGGGTGTAGCCGGAGGGGAGAGCCCGCGGAGGCTCGGGCATGCTTGGCATTGCAGAGTTTTTGGGGTTGGCTTTGTGGATGTGGGTAGCTCCTGATGGAAACCCAGGCCGTGTCGTGGGGAAGGAGGGGGAAGCCTTGTTTTAGGTGTGATCTCGCGCGTGCTTATAAACCCCTGCCCGCCCTTGTGTGATCCCGCGATGCTGTTACGTCTCTTTGCCCTGTCACTCTGTTTAGTGGGGAAATAAAAGTTGCTGTGCAAAAAAAAAAAACCACCTAAAAAACCCACAAACCTACTACCCCAAAAAATCCTAAAAAAGCCCAGCAATCTGCTGTTTTTCTGTTCTGGCTGCAGAAGGAAAAGGGCACGTACCAACCATCTGTGCACAGGAAAGGAGTGGGTGGAGAAGGGGTGCTGCTGCTACCCTGTGGTGGGCTGGGGGGGAATTGGGGTGCTTGTGCCCCTACCCTGAGCCCAGGAAATCCCCGATTTCTGTTGAGAAGGAAGACCCTGAGCAGCAGGAGAGCAGATGCCCATGATACGGGGTATCACAGAGCATCTCTGTGCCATCACTAACTGCTGTTTACCCTTGGTCTAGGAGCTCTCACGGCCCCAGTTTTGGGGTTAATGCCTGCCTTATCACCTCCTCTAAGCCAACAGCACAGTTGGGATAAGGGGCCACACTCCGGCTCACAGCTGGGATTTAGTCCTTGTTGCAGCCAGAAACAAAGCCACAGATGCTTAGAACTGCAGTGGAAAAACCCACCTCTAACACTCATCTCCCTGGGAATGTGCTGCTTTTTTTTTTATTTTCACCCTCCAAGTGCTACTTGAGGTCACAGCCCAACTTGTAATTCCTACAGGCAGCCCCATTTTGAGTCCCCAATTCCCATGGGTGCTCCAGTGAGCTCCATCCTCCCTGCAGCCCCTTTATCTGTGTCAGAAGCATCTTCCAGCCCACGCTTGCAGGGTTTGAAGTTTTTTTCCTGATAAACCCTGTTGAGCTGTGACCTTCAAGGCTGTGTAAATACTACAGTCCTTTCCAAACAGGCCCAGTAAAAGGCAAGGGATGTTCATAGGGCTTGGGGAACTATCACTGGATCAAATAATGCCCATTTCTGAGGCCAGAACCTACTGTTGACTTCCTGACCTAACTCACCCCTATTTTTTTAATTGCGCTAAATACAGATGACCTTTGGACTGGGTATAGAGGTAGGCTGCACACACAGAAATCTCACTTTTCTACCTCTTGTTTTTCATAGAAACAGTGCTGAGGCGGCTGGCGCAAGTGGGGAAACCCACTTTTACACAAAATAAGTCTTTATTGAGGGCCCTGCCGATGCCCTCAGCCACCTCGCACTCCCTCCTTGCAGGAAGGGAGTTAAGGAAGAGGCTCTCGGCTTGTGGCAATGCTGCTGCGAGCTTGAGGGGAGCCCAGGTTATGGTGGGAAAGCCTTTGGTGGGATTTCCCCTGTCCCTTACATTTTTGGCACGTGGACATGCTGCTGCCACGCGCCGTAGGGTCCAGCATCATTCCACCTTGCTCTGTGGGTCCTCCTGTCCCCATGGGAGGCCAAGAACTGGAGGATGAGTCCTGCTACGAGCCAATGCCGTCCATCACCTGGCCTCGGGGCGCGTCTGGATCCTGCCCGACACCCCTCTGATATTCGGATGAGGCCGCAACAGGAGATGGGGTCTTCTCCGGTTCGCCACCACTCACCGGAGTGTCTCCAAGCCCTGGCATCTCCAGGGGCTCCACGGCCAATGTTCCTGGTACCTCTGGATGCTCCAGCCCTGCCTGCGTCCCTGCGCCGAAGTTGGGCGGTGGGGATGGCACCATCTGTCGCTGGCCCCCCTCGGCTTGCGGGGGTCCACCGGGCACCTCAGGGTGACTTTTGCTTTTATGGGCGGTGACGTTGTCTTTCTTCTCAAACTTCTTGCCACAGATGTCACAGGAGAACTGGTAGAAGGAATCAGCGTCGTGTTTCTTCATGTGCCAGTTCAGGGAGGCTTTCTGGCGGCAGGTGAAGCCGCAGATCTCACACCTGGGAGAAAGCAGGACAGGACTCAAGGTAAAAGAATTTAAAAAAAAAAAAAGGTACTACAGGGATTAAGCACATTGGCCCCGCCTCATCTTGATGCTGCAATTTTAGGTGGGTTTAGCAAAGCCACTGCCCTTAGTTCTGTGTGGCTTCAGCACGCCCTCCAGGCAAGGAAATGCATTGCTCTCATTAAGTCCCAGCTTATTAAAAGCTTCTCCAAATCGAGCCCATGCCCTGAAGCTGATCCTGAAGCCGCTGGATCAGAGCGCAGCCAGCTCTGGGGCCAGGAACCTTCAGGCAAAGCAAAAACAACAGCCGGTCCTCCGGCTACCCACAGCAGGCAACTTGGCTCTCCCGTGGAGCCACGCACCAAGAAGCTAAATTTGAGTTGAAAAGCGACAAGGAGAAACCCTGGTGGCAACCAGAGAGTCCAAGGGTGACGTTGATGGAACTGGTACTTACTGCAGGGGTTTCTCCCCCGTGTGGATACGCCTGTGGATGATCAAGTTGCTGCTGGTACGAAAGGAACGGGCGCAGAACTCACAGATATAGTCCCGCTTGTCTGAGGGGCAGAAGAAAAAAGAAGGATGAGGGGCTGATCCGGACTAGAAGAGCAGTCCGGGGGCCCTTCCTGATGTATTTTAGGAGGCAGGATGCTTTCCCAGCACAGAAACAGAGATTGACAGTAGATCTTGGGAGCAGAAAGCAAACAGGTGTGGTAACATCTACCAGGGATGCAAATGTGAATGGTGAGGAGGTGGGTATGGTCAGCTGTAGCCCAGCAGAGGTGGGAGCAGTGCAGGGGAGGACATATAGGGAGGTATATAACTGTACAGGAGAGGTATGTGCTGGCACAGAGGCAGACAACTCACCGCTGTGCAGTTTCTCGTGCTCCTTGAGGTGCTTCTTGAAGTTGAAGGACTTCCCGCAGCTGGGCTCTGAGCAGGTGAAGGTCTTCTGGTGGACATGCTGGTACTTCTTGTGGTGCTGTCGTTTTGGGGAGAAAAAGGGGGAGTAAGAAGAGAGGAGGTCGGTGCTGAGAAGCTGCACTTGGAGGAAGCCCGAGGGCACCTTCTAACAGTAACATCCCCCCAGTTTTGCTCCGTGAAGCACAAGGTGGGAGATCAAGTGACCTCAGGCACGCCGAGCTGCTGCTGAACACACGGGGCCAAGTCCCGTACCTATTATCCAGCTTCAGAAAGCCACAGGCAATTCAGGTTGCCTGATTCCAGCTCTAGGACAACAGCCAAGATGCCCAAACCCAAGCTTGGCCAGGCAAAACCTGACCCATTGGGTGGGTCACCAAAGCTCCCAGTAGCCGCAGAAAAGACGGGGAGTGGGAGGGATGCTCGGCTGCAACTCCCGGGGCGTGAGAGGGGGATTTAAGCCCAGCAGTTGCCCCCAGCCCTCACGTTCAGGTACTGGCGGTTGGAGAAGATCTTGCCACAGCCTTCAAAGTCGCACAGGAGGATCTCACGCTTCGCTGCCTTCCTGCAGGAGACAAGGTGGAAAACCATCGTCGGGATGAGCAGGGAGGAGAGCCAAAAAAGCTGTGGCTTTTGGATTTGGCACCCCGTGAAGACCTCCTCACCCATCTTCCCTCTTACCCACCCATCAAAAGCTTAATTTAAGCGATTAAAGTCCTCCAGGAGGCTCCTGTCACAGCAAGTGCTGACTTGTCAAGGGTGTCCCACCACGGAAGGGCTGAGCTGCACCTTCTCGTCTTCCCAAGGGGCTGGGAAATGGCACGTCAGCTTCTCCCTTCCCCACCAGCCCCACATACCTGATCCTCTTCGGGCCGATCTGGGCCACGTCCTCGTCGCACGCCTGTGCTCGCCTCTTGCAGCTGCAATGAGAAAGAAGCACCTTGAGCGAGGGTCTTGTCCCCTCTCTTTGTCCACAGGCTCAGAGCCAATAAGCCGTGGTCCTCCAGCCTCGCAGCTGATGGGTTTCCAAGCAAACCCTACATTAAAATCATCCTCTGGGCGACCATTTCTCTTATTTCTTCCATTTTGGGAATTCAGTATTTCTCACCATCAGAGCAGGAAACTGTGTTAACAAATGCACCTTTCAGACGTTATAAATAGGAATATATTCTTTATTACTCATTACAAAAAGTCTTTCACATGGTTTTGGGTATGTCCCAGGACATTTAAGATTGCTGTCAACCTCACGCCAGCCTTGTTCAATCTACAATTTATCCTCAGCTCCGTGGAAACAGCAGCTATTTCTGGCTGACATCCTGAAATTAAAGAAAGCTACGTTAAAAAAGCAGGCATGCTTTTGTGGGGAGGAGAAATAAAGAGATCGTTAATGATGATGCCAGACCACATCCTCAGCACTGAATAAAAATAGGGGCTGGGCATCTTTGTCCACAATCTCTTAAAAATGTTTTATCATCAGCTCGCGATGGCATTACCTTTGGGAAGCGAGAAGAGGATGAACACACCGAAGCCTGGAAGCTCTCGCTTTCACTCATAAAATAGTATTTTATCTCTATTTTTCCAGTTGCTGCAATGAGAGGGGGGGAAGATTAATCAAACGCTTGTCAATACAACTTCTGTAACCAAACGCAGCCTTAAAAAGGGCAGCACAGACCTAAAGTTTAGGAAGGGCTTTGGAGAGGGGGTTAAAAGCTCCAAAACTGCACTGGCTGCCCAGGAAAGCCAACGGCTGCTTTCATCAGCCACTTCTGCAAATCTCTGGGTGCATCTTTGGGCACTAATGTACTTTTGGAGGTCTGAACACCAGGATTTTGAACGGAAAGCACGCAGGACCCAAAGAAATGCCAGAGAGAGGAAAAAAAATAAAAATAATCCCTCTTTTAATTTGCTTTTGGCCTTAACAAGGACTACCTAGAACTAACCCAAACCTTTCCACCCTCAAATTGAATTTAAGACCCTGGTGTCCCCTGGTGCTACATGTCCAGCAATGAGCAGGGAGAGGAGAAAAGCAAATGCCAGATTTACCGTCACATTTTCCTTCACTGGGCCTGGATCTTGGGGAGGGCATTCACCCTTCCAGTGAGCTGCAAGGCAGTTTCAGAGCTGAAAGGAGACGGGAAGGGTGTTTAAAACCAAAAAGCAGCAGCGATACCACGTCAAAGTGAAAAAGTGAATTGATAAAAGCCTTAACAGAGCAGCACGATACTTACGTGGTGAGTTCTGGGGTGTGTGCTTTGCTGCTGGTCCCATCTTTCATAGGACACAGGAAGGCAAGATGCGTTACAAAGCGGTGTTACATCGTCACTCCGGCTAACTCCAATGAAAAAGGGGGTTTTAACGCCCTCGTCGTATTAAAAGTGTAAGAGAATCCAGCAAGGTGATGTCTCCTTGTGCGTCAGACCCAAGAGGCAACGCACGGACCTTCCTCTTGTTTCAGCATTGAGACCAACCTCTATGTAATACTCTTGCATAAAGACCCAGCAAATAATTGAGTTATGATTTGAGCTGATTTAGAACAGAAAAGCGAATCCTGAGCCCATGTGGCTGGGAAGAAAAGATTAAAACCTGACCCTCAGCCTCAAACAGGCAGTAGCAGAGTGCTTGCAAATTAAATAATTGTAAATAAATCATTACCAAGCTATCCCTTGAGCAACACGTGGGTCACGGGTGCTGCTGTTGCTTCTCACATCTCCCCCTGGGCTTGAGCTGCTGGGCAGTATAGCTGGGCATATAGAGTTGCTCGAGAAGCCCTATATCTATAGGTGAAGACAGCAGTCTCTGCTTATTCAGGAGGTGGAGGGGTGGGACACATGCATCTTTTGCTGCTGCAACCTCCAGGCTGCTCAGAGGCTTCAGCACCCACCACGATGGAGATTTAAGGGGTCTTCGTCCCCCTCTGAGGGCAATCCCTGCCCCAGCAGTACATCCTTGCTCCTTGACCACCCAGGACCAGCTCCATGACAGACACAGTGGATGAAACGAAGACTTGTTAAGCCCCACCATAGTGAGATCGGCATGCCAGACCCCCCCTCTGCAAGTTCCAACACCCAATGAGGCCAAGGAACGCAGCTCTGCCCTGTGGATGATGGCACCACCAGGAGGCTTAAACCCCCTGGGGACACGCGACTCTTGCCCTACCCAGAGCTCGAACATCATTTATTGTTGGGTTGGATGGTTTCCCTCTGGTTTCTCAGCATGGAAAGTAGCATCACCTCCAACATACCCCAAAATGCTTGTTCAGTGTCCATGGAGAGATGGATGCCCCAAGACAGGCAGCCCGATGCCCGTCCCCCATGTCATCACACTGGTGTGGCCGTCACGGCTCACCTGACTCGTCCACTCATCTCCTCCGAAGGGGTGGAGCTGGTCAGACTCGGCTCATTTCGGGGCTGCTCCTCCTTTATGGGTTTCTTACGGGTTTTGGTCTGGCTTTGTCGTCGCTGCGGCTCAGAGTCACTGGGGAAGAAGACAACACATGGGGTAGGCAAGATAGTTTAGATAGTTGGATGTGGTAGGACATGGTAGGACACTGCTTGGATGTGGCTGGATTTGGCTGGACACGATTGGACCTGGTTAAGTGCTCCTCACCTGTCCAGAGATGGGTGGTAGTTCTCATCACGCAGGTCATCGGTGTAGGCGAGGTCATCATCGTCGGCAAAGTCCTCGTCCTCTTCTTCTTGGGGCTCAGCCCCCTGCTCCATTTTCTCCTCTGGGAGAAGTGCGCTGCAGGAACGCAATGATCAAAGTCAACTCTGCTGCAACACGTTTTAATCATGGAAGGTCTTTACTAGAACATTGGCTGCCCATTGGAGAACTCAAGGGATGAGATGGATGGGTCCAAACTTGACCTTCAACTCCAAAGAGCCCACTTAGACACTGTGGGGGGAGTCATGCATGCCACCACTCACCTCCCGTGATCTTCTGCCATGGTCCCCGTCTCCGTTGGCACTTTGGGAGCTGCAAGGAGATGATAGGAGCTGCAGTAAACTGAAGTGGGGCTGGTTGAGCTGGGAATGTTGGGAGAGGCAAAGGAAGATGGAGGAGGATGGAGAGTGGGCTGGCAGCAGGGTTGGGAAGCCTGCAGGTGTTGCAAAGGACCTGCACGGTGCCACCCCGCTGACCAGAAGAAATGAGGGTCAAGTTACTCCAAAATACTCTACTGGAAGAAACTCAACCTCTTCTCAAGTAGCTACTACAGGGCACTGCATGGAAAAAAAGAGATTTTTCTCCCAGTCTGGGTGAACAACAAGAGCTGTGGCTCTTGGAAACTGCTGAGAGCTGCATCTGCGTGGGCTCAGCAAGGTCTTCTGCTCAACACCTGTAATGAACCTGAGGTCCCCCAGTTCTACTTTTCCAGGGGAAGGAAAGGGACGGAGAAGATATGGGCTTGTTTTGTGGTAGGAACAAGTCCAGTGGGAGACTCCTTTACCTGTTTTTCCAGCAAAGGCCCAGAGATTTGTTTTACACGATGGTGCTGTCAAATCTGGAGCAAGAGGGAGACAACAGGGTTGGGGCAACATCTGATCCCAGTGAGGTGGTGGTCACTGTGCCCCTGGGACTGGGAGAAGGGCTGAAGATGGGGAATCAAGAAGCTGATGGGGAAATGAGAGTGGAGAAGGGGATACAGAGGAGCTCACCTGCATCGCCATCATCACCACCATTGCTACCAGCTCCCGGTTCCTCCCTATGGTTCCCATCAGCGATGGGCAACTGAGCTGCTCCCTCCAGTTTGGCTTCGCCCTTCCCAGCACTGGACTCAGCAGCCAGCCCTGCTCTGCGGAGCGAGCGCCGGCGGCCGGTGGTCGGTGGGGAGCTGCACCCCGAGTCCCCCTGTTGTTCCTCTCCGTGGTGGCTGGTTGTGGGGGTCCGGTCCCCCGCTGCCTCGGGGACGCCCCAGGAGAAGCTGTGCCCAGCCACACACTCCCACACCAGCTGGGATGTGCTGCCTGGAGCTGGGGGCTTCACGTCGGGGACGAAACCACACTCTTGGCCATGACCATGGGACAGGGCAACCAGGCGCTGTAGGGCATCGGCATGGAGAAGGTTGGGCTCCGGCTCGCCTGGTAAAGGCACAAAAAACAGACAAATCGGTGAAAACTGGCTTTTTAGTCGTTCTCCACCATGTAAAACCAGTGTAGGGCAGGTGGGATATCTGCAAGGGTCACCCTCCACCTTCCCCACCACCTCATGCAGGCGCTGTTTCTGCCATATTAAGAACCCCCCTTTTTTAGCAACCCCCAAAACCTCAAATATTTCCCCCCACCCCAAAAAAAGAGCTGGGGATGCCAACAACCCAAACGCAGCCAAATCCAGGGAGCAATCTGCCCCCTGCTAGGGGGGTGAGCAACTCCAGGTGCATCTCCAGCACCCAGGCGCTCAGCGCAAGGGAATCTTCTCTCTTCACCATAAACCCCTTTTTGGACCCAAAATAATCGATGCCAACATGGATTTGGGGTGGCAGGCACCTACCTGGGCTCCAGACGCAGCCGTGGGAGCTGTACCTGCAGTGGGAGGAGGGGGAGTGAGCAAGCTTAAACCTCTCTTTTCCCCATCCCAACGGTTTTTAAGGGATTTTTAAGGGGTTTGCAGCCCCCCACTCAGACCTGTCGAGGAGGAACTGGGCCAACTGGGAGTGCAAGGCGAAGCCGAGCTGCTCCTTGAGGCGACACCAGCGTTCCAGGTGCCCCCCAATGCGGATGCGGCATTTACTGCGTCGGGCATCCAGCTCCCGTCGCTTCTGTCGTCGGATGCAATCGGGGGCGCGCTGCCGGCCCGGGCGGCCCAGCTCCATGGGGGGGATCTGGGGGGACACACAGGGATGGGACGTGAGAGGAGGATACAGGGGTGGCCAGGCTCCACGGGGTCGTCTAGGGGGGACACAGGGGTGGCCAGGCTCCCTGGGGTGGTCTCGGGGGGCGTCAGGCTCCATGGGGTGGTCTCGGGGGGCGTCAGGCTCCATG
>JAVJGI010000046.1:93465-110957 GCA_035590275.1 Ibycter americanus | reverse complement strand
CGCCGCTCCCACGCTCCCGGGCGCCATCTTGGGCCGGGGTCCCAGTGTCAGGGCAGCGGGGGGAGATGCGGTCCCCATTTCGGCCTTTTTTGAGGTGAAACATTCCTCCTTACAGGCAATTTCACTGCCCCGCTGGGGGTATTTTTCATCTCCCCTCTTGGGGTCTGATTTGGTTGCCATCAAAGAAGGCAGAGCCCAGAACCAGCCCCATAGCCCTTCCCTTGGGGCCAGCCCCAAAGCCGTACCAATAATAATAATATAAATAACAAATATAAACAATAAGATAAAAGCTATCGCAGCTTTAGTGTCACCCCAATGTGGCCTATTCCATGCTCACCCTGTGCTCCTTCCCATTGCTCCAAGGGCTTTTTGCAGTGACAGCTGAGTCATCCCCATTGCCCAAATTATCCTGGTTTTACATGAAATCGTTTTCCCCACCCACTTGAGCATTTTTTTTTTCAGGCTCTGCTCTCCCAGCAACAGCTTAGCTTGTCAACAAAGCTGTTACAAATTCAGCATTTCTCTCCAGGGTATTTCTACCTCATTTTCCCCCAAAAGCTTTTTTTGATTTTTTTAAAAGTTATTTTAATACTTGCTTAAATTATTAAATTTTTTAATACAAATATTTCTCATTCCCTTACCCCAGCATCACATCCCACAGGGTGGCTTCCACACGCCAGGCATCCACCCTACCTCTGCTCAGCTGAAGCCTCGTAGATGGCCTTGATGGTGCCACCAGACGATCTCATCATTGTAAGTATCATTTTTCACCCCATGATGGTTCTTTTTTCCCCTCTTGAGCATCCATCGATAGTGATTTTTGGGATGCAGTTGAGGATTTCAGTGCTTTTGGACCAGTGCCTCCAATGCTGGTGGTTTCTCCCCATGGTTTGTCCGGACCCCAACCACCCACAGCCCCACCACCACCACTCCCTCATTATATACCAATCACCATGCAAATGAGGGGGCAGCTCCCTGCCTTGCTGTTCCCACTTTACAAGAGGATGAAGAAAGGTGTGGGGGTGATGCCCTGGCCCCCCCCGCGGCTCAGAGCTGGGTGGCTTCTTTCTGGCAGATCCACCCTGATTCCAAGCTGTGGCTGTCAGAGCTGATCCTGTTCTCCCTCAGCATCCCACAGCTTTTGTCTTTATCCCAGAGGCTCAGCCGGAACCTGCAGGTGCAGGAGGGAGCCCACAGCAGGGCATGAAGGTCCCTTGGGTGACGGTGGAGCTGCCACCATGACACCCATCCCTCCCCAAAGTGCTTGCTGGTCCCGGTGGGAGCCATTCAGCCAGGTCCAGCCCTTCCCAGCAGAGGGGACAGAGAGGCCGATCCAGAAGTATCCGCTGGGTTTCTGTGTGGTTATATTTAGGAAATCCTGTATCGGGAGAGAGGGCCAGGGGTCGCCAGCCCCAAACCAGACTCCAGCCTGTCCCCACACGGACCCCACGGCTGTCCCCCACGCTCCGGCACTGGCTAAGTCATGCTGGAGGCTTGGGCACAGGGTGCTGACCCCAGGTTTCTGGGCAAGACCTTAGCGCTTCCCCAGGTGCCACCAGCCCCTCGGCTGCAGTCCTGGCACCCATCCCACATCCCCAATGCTGTCAGTCCCTTTCCCAGCTCGTCCTGGCCCCCAGCACCAGCAGCTGGGCACCCAGATTCACACAGTCCTGCTTGCTCATGTTCCAGGGACTGGTCTTGCTGGCCACTCAACAGCACTTGGTCCTGTGCAGCATCCAGCTTGCACCCCTCATGCTCTGGAAGACAGTCAGTGCCACCTTCAGCCACCAAGAAGCCACCTTTGTTGCAGCACTATCAAAACTACCAGGCTGCAACAAGGCTTTTACCATCCCATACCAGCCCTCTCATGGCTCAGCACCACCATCAGTCTCACACAAGGTTTCAAAGGTTCATATACTGTCTAAGCTGTTTCTTCATCCTCTTCATGCTGCTTCTTGCCTCAGCTGCATCCAGGTTCTTCCTTCTCCTGACTCCTCTTCCAGCCAGCCTCTCCTCATCCAGGCCCCCTTCTTCTCTGTGCTTCTCCTGGAGCCTCTCCTTGTCTCTCCTACATCCAGGGCTCCTCTTTATCCACTGCCTCCTCTTCACCCAGCACTCCTCTGCTTCTAGCCTCCTCAGTGCTATTTAGCTACTTAGCAGGAACAAGCCACAGCTGTACATTATCCACATCAGCCAACCCACTGCCCCTGAAGCAAGCCCACAACTGTATATTATCAATGTTAGTTAACCCTCTACAGTTCCTCTACAACCTTGTCCCTTGCACACCCAAAGAAGGACAAGTGTTCCAGTCCTGTTTGCTCCCCAGGAACACAGGGATGCCCTGAGCTTTGCTCAGTTCTCCGATTCAGGGGGAAAGCTGGTAGTGTGGAGATTTGTCATGTCCAGGGCACACTACCTTGCACCTCTGATGAGCAGAGAGACCTTTCCTCAGCTCTAAGCAGACATCCTTCAGGGTGGTGTTTCCATCTCCTATGTTCCTGCTCATGTTTCTGTGGGTTCCTGGGTTCTCTGACTGCTGGTGGAGAACTGCAAGGGAAGGATGGAGAACGGGAGAGGGGCTGGATCCCCCAGGCATGATGCCCACCAAGAGCTACTGGCACATGGCCCAGCAGGCTGCAGGGAAGTGTCTGGGATGGATCCTGACACCAAGCGGGTGCTCAGAGCCCCCCAGACCTCCCCTCACCCTTCCTGTTAGCTCAGCTTACCCCAAGCCTTGATCTGAGCATCTCATGGCAGGGGGTCGAGAATTGGCCTCGGGGTCCCAACCCAGAGCAGAGACCAGACCACCCTCTTTTGGGGTGTGGGGTCACCACCTCTGTGCTCACCCCCCCTTAGAACTGCCTCCACCCCGCTGCTGCTTTGTGCTCGCAACAGGATGTGGCCCCTCCACCCCCTGCATGAGATGGCACAGGAGATACGGAGGCATCAAAGGGGATGGCTGCAGAAAGCCCTGTAGCTTCTGACCACTACGGAAGCGGCCTCTCCCACAAAACAAGCCGTGCCAGCTTTATCCGTGCAGCCCACAGGGGCTTGACACAAGGGTGAAGGGCTATTCACAACCTTCCAACAACCCCTTGCAGCACAGCGCGCCCACAGACACCAATGGTGTGCTCACAGTAGATTTGTTTTGGGGTCTCTCCTGTACTGGGCCCACACCGAGTTCAAGACTCATCCCCAGATTGCTGGTGGCCCCAGATCCACCCAACAATGGGGACAGTGGATCCCGAAAAAGCCGCTGTGCCCTGGCTCATGGCTTGCACCCAAAGTTGCTCCCACATCCTGAGGGCATTCCTTGGGCACTAGACAAAAGTGCCTTTGATTTGTTTTCACGTGCTGCTTGCAAAGACATTGCTTCACTGGTCAGCAATGTTTCCCCTTACCAAGGCCATGATCTAGAACAATGTTTGCCTGTAATATTTTTGACATGCTTTCGGGGACACAAGTCCTTTATTTCCCACAAGCCCAGCGCATTTGGGAGTATTTTCTGATGCTCAAGTTTCTCTGTTGTTCCCTGCTTTGTGTCTTTTCCCCACCTCTTCATCATCTGCTGGTTTAACTCCAAAATGCACCAAGCTGCAGCCTGAGGGAGCAATAATTTTTGGGGACAGTAGCAAAATGCTACATCCATCAAACCCAATTGAAAAGCAAGTGTTTGGGGAGAAAAAAATATCCTTTTTATTTTACCTTGGCAAAGACATGAAGGTTGTTCTTACTTGAAAAATATTTGCTGCAGATTGGGGAAGGTAATAGAATTTGTATTTACAGGGGTGATACTGAGCGATATGCCAGCTGTGTGTCTGTTGCAAGAGCTCTGTGTGTGTGTATATATATATATATATACACACTTTCAGTAGGTACAGAGGTTCTTTCTTTGAAAAGCTGCAGCGGTCGAACACTTTTCAAGGGCTTGTTGAAAAACCTGCAGCTGCTGTTTTCTGTTTTGCACAGCTGAATTCTTTTCCTGTTACAGTGGGAGTTTTTCTGTAAAAATAGCTCCGATGGCATGGCTTTTGCTTCTCTGAGAGGAAACTCAAATCTGTTAATGTTTTACTGTGGAATCTGGAACGAGGCAAGATCAAAACCCGGAAGAGTTTAAAGTCAGTCTTTTTATTTAAAGTTTTAAATTAAATTTAAATTAAAGTCTTTAAATTTAAAGGAATACCTGGCTGTGGGAGGTTTCTTCAGAGTGGATGTAGGCAGGGACATGGAAAAAGGAGGAGGAAAAGAAGCTCTGAGGAAAACAAGAGATTTAGAAAAATGTGCTGTGGCTACCTCTTGCGTTGCTGAGCAAACTCTGAGCTTTTGATGGGATTGTGAGCTTTTTGTCTTTTTATTCTGGTGAGCACAGGAGCATCCTGGCAAAACCCCAGGACTGAGAAGAATCTGGCTGGTCCCCGGTGCCGTGCTGCGGTCTCGGGGTGTTCTTGACCTTCCTTGCCTTGTTTCTGCTGGAGTTGAGGGACACGCTTGTCCCCAGAGGGTATTGCTGTCCCCTCAGAGGCACCAGGGATGGCAGAAGCTGTTCCTGATGCAGGTATGTACGCACCATCCCCTGTCCCAGAAGCTTTAGCAGCTGCCTTGTGGGTGATGGGGAGGTGAGGGGGCGGTTTCTGTGCTTTGGGCTGGGACATGGCTCAGATGGGTTCAAAGGGCCATCCAGCACATCTTGGGGTGACCTGAGGGTCCTGGAGTGGAGTTTGGAGCTGAAAACACCTTATAGTTGAAGAAGTGGGGAAGTAATTAAGATAACGTCTCTGCAGGACAAACAAAGCATGGCACAAGCCAATAAAATCAAGGCTGGCTAGGAAAAACAAAGTGAGTCCCTTTTTTCTGAAGGTGGAAATCACATTTTCCTTCCTGCCATGCGTGTAGACCAGATGAAAGGAAAATACTGCTTTTTCCTGGGACAGATAAAGGTTTCAGTAGTGGGGCGGCTACAGGAGTGGCTTCTGTGAGACAATGCCAGAGGCTTTGGCCATGTCCCGTGGGACCAGTGCCCACTGTCTCCAAGATGGACCAGCTTCTGGCCAAGGCAGAGTTAATCAGTGACAGCAGCAGTGCCCTGTGATTGTGTATTAAGAAGGAAAAAAAAACCGGCCTGCCAGGGCCATCGAGGGAGGAGGGGCAGGAGGAGCTCCAGGCGCCGGGGCAGAGATTCCCCGGCATCCTGTGGGAGGCTGTATCCCTCAGCCCATGAAGGTCCACGGTGGAGCAGCGGGATGCCCGTGGGAATCCTGCGCTGGAGCAGTCCATTCCTGGAGGGCTGCAACGCACAGGAGGGACGCCACACTGGAGCAGGGGGAGGGTGAGAAGGAAGGAGCAGCAGGAACATGTGATGAACTGACCGTAACCCCCATTCCCCAGCCCCCTGCGCCACTCGAGAGGAGGACCTAGAGAAACTGGGAATTATGTTAAGCCCGGGAGGAAGGGAGGGGTGGGGAAAAGGTGTTATGTCTGATTTGAATGGTAATAAATTAAACTAATTTTCCCTAAGTCGAGTCTGTTTTGCCCGTGACAGTAACTTATCCCCACCCATGAGCCTTTTGTTGCATTTTCTCTCCCCTTCCTGGCTGAGGAGAGGAGTGATGGAGCAGCTTTGGTGGGCACCTTGCATCCAGCCAGGGTCAACCCACGACCCTTTGCTTGCGTGGGCTTCTTGCTTTTGTACAGGTGAAGACCCAGCCACTGTGACAATGATGTCGCAGCAGACAGCGGAGGAAGCAACCCGTAAGCGTCTTGATTTGGGGATGTTGTTTTGGAGTTTGCGACTGGGCTTAGTGTGACAGTGGGCAGCTAAAGTTTAGTTAGAATAGCTGGGGTGAGGGGGAGGAGGGTGCAGGAAAGGTGAAGCTGTTTGCAGGCTTGCACTCAGGGCAGCCTAAGCTGTGGGGCTGGGGGTTGGTGCCCATCTCTCGTGGTTGAGGGGGGATGGAGAGGATGCAGTGAGGTCAGGCAGTCCTAAAAATCCTTGGAGGCTGATGAAGGCACTGGGATGCACCCCCTGAACTGAGCCTGCACCCCATGGTGCCCCCCCCACATGCTTTGTGGCTGTATTTAAAGGTGCTGAAGGCACCTGGGGCAGGGAATATAAGAGCTGTGGGGAGCTTGGGGTGCTCTTTGTGCCATGGGTTTGCTGGCCATGCCTCTTCCATGTGGTTTGTCCCCAGGTTTCAGCCTCAAGTGCATTAAAGATAAAAAGATCCCGATCGGGGTCACCGTGGTCATAGCAGCATTGCTTATCACCATCATCGCACTGGCAGGTACGTGGCTGAGGACGGAGGTGCCCACCACCGAAGTCTTCTCCCCTGGAGAAAACCCACTGGTGTAAGACACCAGGATGTGTTCTGCTTCTTTCCAGCTAAGAAATGCCCGTCCTGTCCCTCCTGCCCCTCTCCCGTCCTTCCCAGCTGCCTGGTAGATGGGATCGGGTACAGGGGGAAGTGCTTTTACTTTGTGGAGGACGAAGCGGACTGGAACAGGAGTCAGATCTCTTGCCTTTCTCATGGAGCCCATTTGGCCACCATCGACACCCAGGAGGAGCTGGTAAATGAGAAATCCCTGAGGAACTGGTGTGTCAGTGGCTTTTGGGAAGCAGATTTGGGATTCCCCTGGAGAGAAGGGCAAAGATACATATGATGCTTGCCTTTTTCCCCCCTTCCAGCGTTTTCTCTTGCGCTACGGGAATCATTTGCACTACTGGGTTGGTCTGCGAAGGGAAGGTGCTGGACCTTGGAAATGGTTCAACGAGTCTCTCTTCAACAACATGTATGTCCTGTCTTCTGGAGAACATAACCATGCCCTAGGCTGAGATGGGTCAGGGATTGAAGGCAAGAAGACACACGTATATATAAGTTTAATGAGGTGGGAGCAATTAAACACCACTTTTTTGCTTGAGCTAAACCGCTTGGTCTGCAGCCTGTGGATTTGTGTGATGAAGGTGCTGGCAGGGGATTGAGGCCATCCCTGGATGAACCCCCCTGGGACCAAGCAAGGGAAAATATTCCCTCCTTTGTGGAGTGGGAGGCAGTTTTTGTTCTGCATGGGGCGAGTTGTTTGCTGGGAAGGGTGGTCCCTGCTCCTTGCAGCACCATTAATCCGTACGGGAGATGCTGAGCTGCTGACCTGCGGCTGACAGTGACCTGTTTGCTTCCCTTTGAGTTTTCCTTCTGCTCTTTCATGCAGGTTCGATGTCCGGGGCAACGGACAATGTGCCTATATCAACGCTGACGGGATCAGCAGTGACTGGTGCTCCCAGATGAAATACTTTGTCTGCAGCCACTGGCAAAAGCTCCCCAACAGGACTTAGAAGGATTTTAAAACCCTTCTGTATTTCTCCTGACATTTCCTCCTTGGCAGAGGAGATTAACCACAGGGTGGTATTAACCCCAGGCAACAAGGTAGCGAGTTTCCCAATGGAGCATATTATTTCGGTTTTAACTTAGAAAAGTCAAAACTCCTCATGACAATGACACAGAGCTGTGACCAAAGGATCCTTGCTTTAGTCTAACCACTAGTGTCTTTCCAGCTTTTGCAGTTGCGAGGAGGCTTGGCAATATTCCAGCAGCTTGGGAATATTCAAAAGACTTGGAAAACTCCCTGCTTTGCTGGCAGTTGCTGCGCTGTGAAGCTCAGTTTTTCTGGTCTTGGTGTGTCTTTTTTTTTTTTTTTGGTGGATTTGGAGGAGCTGGAGGTGAGGGGCAGAAATGCAAAGTGGAGAAATAAAGTAGAATTGCTTCGTAGTCCCTCCAGCCAGTGCGTGGGAGAAGCCCCCAGCCTCAGCAAGGAGCCACCAAACTGCTGCTTGGGGATGTCATCATGGTTTAAACCTACCGGTGACTGAGCCCCATGCAGCCGCCCACTCACACCCCACAGTGGGACGGGGGAGAGGATCGGAAGAGTAAAAGTGAGGAAACTCGTGGGCTGAGATAAAGGTGGTTTAATAGGTGAAGCAAAAGCCACACACGCAAGCAAAGCAAACCAAGGAATTTGTTCACCACTCTGCATCGGCAGGCAGGTGCTCAGCCATCACCAGGAACGGTTGCTTGGGAAGACAAACGCCATCACTCCAGCTTATATATACCCAGCTTGACATCCCGTGGTATGGAATATCCCGTTTGGCTAGTTCGGGTCAGCCATCCTGGCTGTGCCCCTTCCCAGTTTCCCGTGCCTCTCCAGCCCTCGCTGGTAGAAACTGAGAAGTCCTTGACTCGGTATAAACATTAAGGTTACCTTGCACCAACCAAAGCCATCAGCGTGCTGTCAGTTGTTCTCATGCCAAACCCAAACCACAGCAACTGCACCTGCTACCAAGAGGAAAACAAACTCCACCCCAGCTGAAACCAGGACAGATGTGTTTTGGCATCCTGGCATGGAGTCTGTCCCCTTTCCCCTTACGTTGTTCCCTCTGGTTTAAATCTTGGTGGCCTCTTTCTGGCAAATCCAGTGCAACGGTACGCTGCAGCTGTGGGAGTGCAGCCGACCCCTTGAAATCGCGACACAAGCGTCTGCCTCCGTGGGACCCTGCACCGGAGACCTAGAGAGCACCATGATGGCATCAGCAGTGTCACGCACTTGGATGCTGGGTTTCCAGTAACAGCATTTATCTCATGAATGTGTTTTTCCCCTCCCAAAACCTGACCCGGGTCAGCCGTTGTCAGCTCAGCTGTGGGCATGGCAATGTACCACCCATTTGCTTCTCATTTTTCCAGCTGTGTTGGGGAAGCAGGAGTGCTGGGGGAGCCTGTGCTCCCCCCAAAAAACTTGCTTCTCCTCCCCAGACCCCCATCTGTGTACTACTTGGGCTAATAAATCTAAACCTATCAGAAACTGATTTTTTTCTACATACCAGTGTCACTGTGGCTACAGCAGCACCCCTGCGTGAAAACTACTACCACCAGGGAAATCTTTTTGCTTTTTAACAGGTTAAAATTTCCCCACTTTTGCACTTTGCATTTAGGTGTAAAATAGGAATAAGGGCTTAGCTGCGCTTTCCTCTCTTTTCTGTGTTTAGCAGAGACCAGACCCGTGTTGCTGTGGTTTAATTTTCTCCTGTGAGTGTTGCTGATGACTCCAGAGGGATTTCGGGAGCAGCCAGGTCTGTGGTGAGCATCGGGCTGGGAAATACTACCCCTGGGATGTGGTTATTGCAACCCGCTTGTGAACCGGAGCACAGAGGCACTCACAAGGCTTCCTGCAAAGGGGATCCATCCCACCACGTCCACTCCTTTCCTTCTGTTGGGTTCATGCTCAGCCCCATCCAGGCTGTCAAGGTGTTCCCGATCATCTTCTCGATGAAAGCCTGGGAAAGGAGGGATGCAGGCTCAGAGCCGATCGTGTGGGGTGGGGACCTGATCCTGCCTGTAAGGATCTGGTCTGGGATGAGCTTGGCACAGCCCAGCTGCAGACTGGGAGATGGAGAGGTTGGTGGGTGCTTTGAAAGAGGTGGGAGAGTGGTCTGGAGCTGGTGGGCAGGGGAACAACATTTTTTTGGGGTGATAGAGGAGCCTGGAAGCTCACGTGTGGAGCAGCGTGGTTTTGCCCTTTTAATCTCTGAGCTCATGTTTCTGGGTTGGTTGTTTGGGTTTTTTTTCCCTGAAATCCTGCCTGGCAGCGTGGGATTGGAAGCTTTGCAAGCCAGGAAGGAAAGGTCAGCCACAGTCTGGAGCTTGTGTGGCTTTTTTTGTGGAAAGCAAAGCTTAAAAAGGCCAAATGCGGGGGCAACGCTCGAGCCTTACCCCCACAGTTCTTTACCTTCTCCTCCACGCTCTCCAGCAGGACCAGCTGAGATCGCTGCTCCAAACAGTTGTTCGCTGCCACCTGCCACGCTTCGGTTTTTGTGGAAACCCAGTAGCACTTGGCTGTGAACGGCTGCCAGCCTGTGGGACAGAGCTGGCAAGCCGAGGTGCCTGCGGCAGAGGGTAAGTGTGAGTGGTCCCTGGCCCCCTGGGTTTCATGGAGCGAGGGGCAGAGCTGGGGGCACCAGGCTCTTGCACCCCCCTGAAAGATTCGAGGCTTTTTCTGCTGTTTGAGCCCCTCCAGGTGTATTTTTGGGAGCTATGGGCTGTGCCCATGCTGGAAAATTCTCCCCTGATACGGGGGGAAGGTGTTGAGGGCATGGGGTGATGCCAGGAGAGGGTGATGTGGATGGGAGCAGCAGCTGGGAGGATTGGGAAGGGCTTGGGGTGCTTTCCCAATGTTCCTGGCCTTGTTGTCCCCCTTCCATGTGCAAAGGGGAAAACAACCCTCCAGTGTCCCTAACAAGATGAGGTCTCCATCCACAGCCATGAAGCTGTAGGTGATGCTGAGCCACGGTACCTGCTGCACGGTGGCTTCCTTGCTCACACAGCCGTTGTCTCAGCTGCAGCTGGAAGCAATTCAGGGAGCATTTGAACTCTGGGATGTCCCATTGGGTGGTGTTGGTCAGGCAGGTTTCCCAGGAGCATGTGCTGGCCATGCCCTGGCTCGAGCTGGGGCTGTTTCCACCTGAAATGAGGATGAGTTTGACCGGCAGCATCAGGCTGCTGTGTTGAGACTGGAGGATGCAACTGCTGGGGTGGAACCCCTGTGCAAACCAGCCCTCAGGGATGCAGCAAGGTGCTGCCCAGGGACGGGACGCTCTGCGGGGGATCCCTGCGGTCCTTGCAACCACCTTTAGCGTGGAGAAAGGGACCTGTATCAGGAAAGGCTCCAAAAACTTGTAAATCAGCCCGTGCATGTCCATGAGGGGCATGCTGGCAGCTTTCCCCTTCCCATCCCCTGGGGATAGCCACTGCCAGGGGCTGCTTCCTGCTAGAAATACAGGAGAAACCTGTTCCAGCTCAGGTAGGGACTGGGCTGTGATGGATTTGGGGAGATTATCACTATTTTGGATGGCAGACCCTGCCGCTCACCATGTCGCTGCAGCAGCCACAGCACGACACCTGCCAGGACTGCAGACCCAACCCATCCAGTTCCCAGCAGTGCCCAGTACCACCAAGGACCTGCAACAGGACCCGTATTGGGAGTGAGGATGCAGGTCTCCTGTGGTCTTTGCCCTGTTTTTAGCACTCTGTTTCAGCTGGCAAGTCACCCCACATCACTCTGCTTAGCAAGAAAACCTCACAAGCATCTGCAGGAGCAACAGAGCCAAGAAAACCCACAAGCAGCCTTGCTCAGTTGTACGGCGAAGCTGCAGCAAGCAAACCTGCAAAGCCTTGGAGCTGGGAGCTCAGCTTCTCTCCTCCCCACGCTGCACCCACAGGTGCCCTTGGGAAGGGAAGGACCCAAAGCAAAGCCCTTGCGATGCTTGAGGTGATGGGGAGAGGTTGCAGCACAGCTCCCGCTCAGCCCACGAAGCCCTGCATGGAGGGGTAGGGGTGTCCTTGGGCGTTGGCTCTATTTCCCCCCCGCCCTTCCCAAGAAAATCAGGCTGTGGGAAAGTAACCTGCTTGTGCCATTGCTCTGCCCCAGGCTGCATGTGGGATAGCAAACCCACTCGAGAGCAAAGCATTGGGTTTTGGCCACCATCAGCTCAGAAAACCGACGGAAAAGGCATGGGAAAGCCTTTGCTTTCCTGCAGGGGAGGGGTCCAGCACCATCAGGGACATCAGCTCCTCCAAATCCCATCCATCACCGAGCAGAAATCCCATGAGATCGGGAGGAGAGGAGCCCAGTGCCTGCTGTGCAATGGCACAGAGCAAATGCACTTACCGGGAAGCTTCCTGTTGGGAGCTGGGCACGGTGGCACATTTGGGTTGGCGTAGATGGTGGTCAATGCCACGGATGGTCTCTGCTGTTGTGGCATCAGCCTTCAGGCGAGTAGAGGTTTTTTCTCCTCCTGGAGCAAAAGCGAGCTCAGAGGCTGTCCAGCAGTGGTGGTTTTGGGTCTGCAGTCACACTGGCTGTTGTGCCCCGGCTGCTGTGTGTCTTTGGTTTGCTCTTCCACCCACTGTGGCAGCACACAAAGAGCCATTTCTGAAAGCAAAGCTACTTTTTCAAGGTGTGGAGCAGCTTAGGGCAAAAAAGGACGTGCCTGAAGGTCTTCTATTGGGAGCTCCCGGCGCCAGAGTAGTGCTGTTGCTGGCATGGACTAATACATACATACATATATATATACACATATAAAATATATATATTTACCTTTTTTTCCTTCCAACCTGCTTTTGTCCAGCAGCAAAGAGCAAGGATGTGGTGTGCTGGCAGTTTGCAGGTGCCAGTTAATTCTGGAGGTGTTTTCTAGCAGCTCTTTGGCTCTTATCAGTGCTCCCATCCCTCTGCAGAGAGGTGAGAAAACCAGAGCTGGTGATGTAGGAAACACAAAACCTGTTGCATTTGGCTACAAAGCTCACAGTTGGCTTGTTTGCTCTTTCTAGAGGTAAATTTGCAGGGGATCCACATGGATTTGTATTCCTGCAAATGCTCAGAATGCAGCATTAAAAATCGCTCCTGGGAAAGGAGTGCCAAAAAAACCCAGAGATGCTCCCAGAAAAAAACCCCAAGGTATAGCATCCCTTCCTCAGCAGGATTTTGCTTTCAGGGTGGGATCGGGCTCGTTAAGAGTTGGATCTCTTGGCTGATCCCCTGCTTTAAGTGCTTACGGGGGGGTACATCACACTGGAGCTGCCCATTTTTTTCTGCTTTCAGCATAAAACCCCAAATTCAAAGGAAATCAGCCCAAGCTGGAGATGAAGACCGCTACTGGAAACTGCTCAAAACAAGTAAGCACAAAGCTGGGGTAACCCATCTTTTGATAAGTCTCAGAAAGGCAGAAATTCTTCCCAAACCACCTTTACAACCCCAGATTGTCCAAGAGAAGCTGTTGAATTGGAGCAGTCAACCACAAAGCGGGGATGCAACCCGAACAACATGCCAAGGGCTGGCTAAATCCAGCGGGATTTAGGTAACTCATTTTTGTAGCATGAGCTGGTGAAAAAAACACTCAAATTCCTCATCCGAGGGAATTCTTGCTCTAACTCCCCAAGAAGAGAGACACCTAAGGGAGGAACCTCTGACCCCCCGTCTGCTTTTAGATCTACCAGGGGCAGAGTGCTGAAAGCTGATTATTTTTATTGCAATTAGTTTCTTGGCTGGAGAGTACCTGCTTGGGGGCAAACTGGGTTGGTTTCCTTTCAGGGCTTCCTGCTGTTTGATGTATAGTTAATAGGATTAATGACTGTGGTGTGTTTTGGGAGCTCTCCTACGTGCTCAAAGCATTGGACCTTTTTAAGTGCAAAAAAGGAGGGGGAAAAAATAAAGGGGAGGGGAACAGGAGGTATCCCCCCACAGCGATGGGTAGATCAAAGCAGCAGGGGAGCCCAGCTATTAATTTGAGGACAAACCGCTCCAAAACCCATATTATTTTAATGATTGAGTAGTTCTTGCTCAGTGTTCAAGGCTGCAGATGATGGTCTGATTTGTGAGCAAACCAACGTGCCTCACCAACTTTGGGGGAAGACCCAAATATTGTCCTTGAACCTTCCCAGCTCCTTTTTCAGCTGGGCGGAAACCAAAAACCAAAAGCAACCAAACAAGAAGGTTTCCACCCCCAGCAGCATCTTGCTCACCTCCCGCCCTGCAAGGCACCAAAGGATGTGGCTTTTTGCAGCATCCACTCACAGGATGCTCGTGTGCCCGTGCTGACAAAATTATCATCTGCTGCCAGAAAGCATGTGGGGCAGAGCAGAAAGTGCAGTCGCTTTGTCTTTCGCCCATGTTTTGTGCCCGTATGGCTGCAAAAGAGCAAGTCTGAAGTGCTTTTTTGGAGGCCTCGGTACTTCCAGTTGCCTAATTCTGGCGTTGTTTGCAACCCTTCAAGCGTGCTGTGAGGTTTTTGCATGAAATAGGAAGAGAAAAGAAAAAGAAGCAACCAGAAATGCTCTTCCTCCTTTGCTTGGGCTGGGATGAGGCAACTGACTCGGCTGGAAGATGGTGATGGGGTTGCTATTATTGCTTGTCTTTATTAGGAAAAAGGGAAATGACGCACCCTGTAGAAGTACCTAAGAACTAGAATTTATCGTCAGATCAATAGATGCTTTACCTTGAAGTACAACAACTGCTTCTTAATGCCTCGGTTACAGAAATAATCCAAATTACCTGATTTTTGTTGAGGCTTATCCATAACACAGGCAGTCCAAAGATAGCCCTTTCCTTGGATATTAAGCTCTTTGCCACCCAATGTGGCGGCACGGTGAGGTTTTCAAGCATCTTATATCCCCTGGAATAATAAAATACTGGTGGGGGAGGTTGCTGGGAGTTGCTGTTAAATGTTTAGCCAACCTATTTGCTAACTGGTTATGCCCTTTCCTCTTTTTACTGGTCCAGAGGGTGGTTTGCGCCACAGTTACAGGTTTTAGCCATTGCACAAAGCTTTGCGGAACTGGGACGGAAAGGGATTGCGTTATAGCAGAAGTTCAGGAAAGGACTAGTTACCCTTCCAGAGCTTTTTCATCCATCACTAATATTTTGGCAACAGCAAATGGGCTGAGCCGTGAGGCTGTAAGGTGCCTGAGCAAGCTTTTAATTGGCAAGGTTGGGTATGAGTGGTACCACCCGTCACGGGGTGTGCCTGGGGAAAAAAATGCATTTTGAAAGACATTATGGAGATTTTAACTGTGCTGAGCAACGGATGAACCGGTTGCAGGCATCAGGGGTGCAGCACGGGGTATTGCTGCATGCATCGTGCTGATTTTGCTGGTGCAAGGTTACATCTAACCCCAGCTGTGCACGCAAAAAAATGCAATAGCAAGAGTTGTGCCATCCTGAGCCCTGGCAAAAAAAGGAGCAGGAAAAAGAGGAGTAAGGATTGCTAAGGAATTAAGTTTCTTTGTATGGGTTTCCAGGGTAGGTAAGAGGCAATGCTAGACTGGCCATCATTTAGGGAGATGAAGCTGAAGGTGCCTAGAGCCTGAAGCACAAAACCACTGGACAAAATGCCCCCCAAGCCCCTTGCTGAAATTTCTCATGGTGTTGCTTACCCCTGCAGTGATGCTGACTGAGGGAAAGCCTGGGGAAGGAAGGAGAAAACGAATTGCAAAAATTGCTACTGTCCATGGTTTCTTCTTGTGGCCATTCTGGCCGAGAAGATCCCCAGTACCTGGGTCCACCACCTTGGATGTCAGGGTGGGGACCTCACCTTCAGTTTGGTCATGACGATGTAACCTTTGTCATCCTCCATCGCTGGTGTCAAGGGCGTGCGAAGTGAGCGATGGATGGAGGCGGAGGGAAGCTTTTCTGAGCAGAGGTGGTGTGGTTAGGTGAAGCTGGTGGAGGAAACCCTCACCGCTCTTCCTGCTGCACAGCGTAGCCCTCTGCGAGGTGCAGGCTCTGGTGGGTGGTTGGCATGGGGCTGGAGGGGCTGGGGGCAGCTTGTGACGCCTTGCCTTGGCAGGCTGCTGAGGCCTCGGGCTCTTCCTTGCCAAGAAAAGGTTGGAGACCACCGGGAAACATGAGGAACCTCAAAATGGGAAAACACTGGATGCTAAAGAAGACAGCACCAGCATCCTTGATGATGTGGGAGTGCTTCTCCTCCTCCCAAAGAATTTTGTGGCTGACCACAGCGCTGTGGTTGTGGGGTTTTGCAACCTGCTTTCACTTTGGGGAAGACCCTGCCCACCACCTGGAGTGACCTCTTGGGTCTGGCTGTGCACAGTTTGATGCCCCTTTTTTCCCCTGTGCGTTGCCTTCACACCTGATGGGATGAAAGTCACCACCGTGACCCAGGTGATGCCCTCCTAGGACCAGCAGTGGAGGGATACCTGAATTTTTGACCCCCATGACCCAGCTCTGAGTCTTAGGGCTTGTGACTGGAGCGGGGATGTCCTGAGGATATCTTCTACAAGCAGAAGCAGCAAAACCCAGAATAATTTCCTATGACTCATACGATTCATGGTCTCGCTGCGTGCCTCTTGACTCAGTTCTCCTTGTGGAAAGCATAGTCATCCCTGGGTGCTCGGCTTGCTCGTGAGCATCTTCACTGGATGCATCTTCAACAGGTTGAGGTGGATTGTTTGAGCAGGTGATGATGAGCACGGCCACCTCCTTCCCCGGGGACATGCTGTCTGTGGTCAGAGGGCGGGGGCACCCACACATACTTGGCATGCTAAGGGGGTGGTCACACTGATCACCCCCAACCCATCTCCACAGCCAGCTCACCCAAATGATGGTTTTGCAGATGGCTAGAGCAGCATTTATTAATTTATATAAATATTTTTTTTCTCCAAATGGGGAGAGCGGGCAGTTTCCCTGGGGAAAAAGGGGAGGGGGGCATCACAGAGGGTGCAAAGAGCCTCCCAAGCCCCAAAGGTCTCCAGTGCTCCAAGACTGGACCACATAGTGGTCCCAAGAGGGACCACATAGTGCAGTGATGTTACCTCCAAGCACACGTTTCCAAGAGAATTTGAAGGCAGAAACTGGTGGGGGATGGCAACGAGAAATGGTGGCTTGGGCTCAAACCCAAATCCATCCCATTAAGAATGAAAATCTATCTTCATCATCCTCACTGCAGCTTGCCCCATCTCCGCCTTCGCTGGTGCGCCCCCAGAAGAAGAGCCTGGCCCCGTCTTTCCCGTATCACCCATCAAGCAAGGTGGGCAACCCCTGGTTTGATGAGAAATGAAGAAATCACCATCCCTGTGAGGCAGGGAATGGGGTGAGCCAGGATCTGTCAGCATCAACCAGGATCAGCATCATCCAGAACCAACACCAAGCAAGCTCATTGCTCCCGAAAACCATAATCCTTGCTTTGGAGGGAAAAGCGGCTGTTTCAGACAGCCCACCAGATGTCATGTGTCTGCTGCCAGATGACATCCCCGCCACTTCAAGTGCTTCTGCAATGACAGCTGCGGGGCTCCCCAGAGGTAGGTCACTCCTCGCGCGCTTGTTCTCCCTGCCTTCATCACTCCCAGTCCTCCTCCCCAAGAGCTTCTCCCACCTGCGTGTTTATCTTGCACTTCTTTCTCCTGGGAGCGTTTCCTTCTCTCCCCACGCCAGTTTTCCTCCCAGTCTGTTGTTTTTCCTCCCTGCGAGAGGCGAGCACCAGCCAAGCCCAGCGCCTTCCCTTCCCAACGCTGCAGCCAGCAGCTTCGCACGCAAATAATGTCAAGCCGCCGCGGCGAAGAGATGACTGCAGAGCTCGGGGTGCTCTCATACCTGCCCGGCTCTCAAAAACCCCCACTCACCCACATTAAGCAAAAAAAATAAATTTAAAGAAAAACCCAAAACACCCACCGATATCCTCCCGCTGCCTGGAAACTCCAGCGCGAAGCTCAAGGCGCCGCTGGGTTCTGGAGGTGGCGCCTGAGCCCCCGGGGGCGCCGGTGCTGAGCGCTGGGGAGCGACCCCGCAGCGGGAGCGCCGAGGGTCCGCCAAGGGTCCGCTGAGGGTCCGCCAAGGGTCCGCTGAGGGTCTGCCGAGGGTCCGCCGAGGGTCCGCCAAGGGTCCGCCAAGGGTGCGCCAAGGGTGCGCCAAGGGTGCGCTGCGCGGGGTGAGTGCGGTGC
>JAVJGI010000046.1:71197-93332 GCA_035590275.1 Ibycter americanus | reverse complement strand
ACACACACACCCCCACACACACCCCCACGCAAACTGCCGCTGCGCTTCAGCCGGGTTTATTGACGCTCTTGCTTCCACGTGTGCCCTGGCTCCCCTGCCTGCGTTGCTGTGGTTGAGTTCATCGGGTGCGTTTCTTCGGCTGGTTGTAACGTCTCTTTTCTGTCTGTTCTGCTGTTTGTAAAAACTTTGCAGTGCTGGGTGGGGTTTTTTTTCAGCCCCTTCCAGCTAACGGGGTTGCTTTCTCTGGAAGGGAAGTAAGAAAATTGTGGTGAAAAGGGGCAAATAATTATACGATAACAAAGACATATATATATATATATATATTTCAATTCAGTGGAATTAGTAGTGATTTGGGGGCAGATGGACTGAAAAGGCTGGAAACCAGGGTGGGCTTGGGAGGGATGAAGCCTGGGCAGGAGCTCGGGCTGCTCTGTGTCATGTCTCAGTTTTGGGGGGGGTTGTGTGTGTGAAAAATGTGAACCTCTGTGGGGTCATTTTTAAGGGAGCTTAGTTTAATTTTTACCTTCGTCGTTGCAAAGCAGAACTGAAAGTGCACAGAAGGTTTTGGTTTGATACAGGGGACCTGAACACTTCGGCTGGGGACATTTTCAAGTAATGACTGTCTTTCGTTTCCCAAATATTTTCTTTATGATGAAGCAAGGAGCAGCTCTCAGCCCGTGGAGGGAATTCCAGCTCCAAACCTGCTCGGGGGCAGCGGGAGGGCTGGTCTCTGCTGGTCCAGGCACCTCCAGGGATGGGGAAGCATCATCCCTTCCCAGCCCACCCTGGCTGGGGCTTTTTTTCTTCTGTTCTGCCAAATTTAACCTTAAAACTGCTTCTGAAACCCTGTACCCCAGCACGTCTTCAGGCATTTTCCTCCTGCAAATCCCCTGTGCAGGGAAAGGGAATTTCTTGGCACTTTGCTCTGTTTACTAACAACCAAGACCTGCCCCGACCTTTAGAGCTGGTTCCCAGAGGGAAATGGTACAAGCATGTACCAAGCCCAACTCTTCGTGGCACATTCTTGGTAGGCTTTGATCAGTTTATGTTGTGACATTGAAGTACATAAGACCAAGGGAGGAAGTAGAAGCTGTTGTACCCCAGAAGCTCAGATACAGGAACAAGAGCCAGCCCTTTGTGTGTGAACTCAGATAACGTCTTTCCGGAGAGCAAAACAAATTTTTTTCAGCACTAGCAGCCGTTCTAAATTCAGTTTGCTTTCCCGCTGTGGGTTTCTGGGGAGGGGGACAAACCACGAGCTCCGCTTTGACCCATGGGGAAGCTCGCTCCCTCCCTTCAGCAACGGCTGCTGACCCCTTAGCAGGCTTGTGTCCTCCTGTAAACACTTAAACTGCTTTTATAAACTGCAAACGGTATAAAACTTACATTTTTCTTTTAATATTGAAACTCCCTTCAAATTTATCTTTTCTCCTCTCTCCCCTTATCTTTTCTTCGCCTTCTTTCTCCATTTATCTTTCCTCTTCAGTTTCTCTCTCACTTTATCTTTTTTTTTCCACCCGTCTCTTTTTTTTCCCCTCCCCTCTCGCTGTGTCCTTCCTTCTGGCTTTCTTTTCTCCCTCAATGTGTTTTCAGCATTGGATGAGCATGCTCCCCTGCCATGGCTTCCCATGGTGCCTCTTGCCCCTGAGGCCTTGGGGTGTTGCAGAGGCAAAAAAAGATCCTCTGGACAGCTTAATGGGATCTTGAAATGCAAGAGGCATGGCTGGCGGTGGATTTTTCTCAGCCTTTTCCTTGTTAACACACAGCCTGAGCCACGATCCCTGCAGACACCGGTGGACGTCAGCCCCCGGGTCAGGCACTTCTCCGCCCACGATGGGGAAAGGAGCCCAAAAGCAAAATTCTTCAGACCAAGAGGAAGTGTTGAACAACTGCAATGATGTAGAAAAACAGTACAAGTGGGGTAAGGCCGAGGAAAACCCCAATGATACAGGTAAGGGCAAGGGGTGGGAAGAGCATCTCGCCCTTGTGGAGCACCAGTGGGATGGGGATGGAGCTTTCGGGTGGGTGCAGATCAACCCAGGAACACCTACACTAAATGTCATGATGTGGCCACCTCTAAAGTCCATCTCTAGGTCCTCAAAAGCATATTGGTGCTTTTGAAGGGGGACATGTTCGCTCCCCCCACCTTGTGGGCAGCCCCTTGAGCCCTCTGCAAGCTCTCCTCACCCTCTCGAGCCCCAGAAGGGTCCCCGTCCCAGCCAGGGCTCGGGATGGACTGGGGATCCAGCAGGAAAAAGGGCAAAGCACGGGGAAAAGGACCCAGCCCACCCCCCCACCTGCTCTTTCCTCCCCCAGGGTCCAACACCAAGAAGTCAGACTGGAAAAGATCCCACTCATTGCATGTTTCCATCCTGGTGGGTGTGATGGTGGTGGTCCTCGTCTTCATCCTGCTGGTGACCTTGGCTGGTGAGTCCCATCCAGGCATCCCCTGCGGGGAGGATCCAGGCCAGGCACCTCTGGTTTGGGGAAGTGGGGGGATCCCAGGATTTTCCCAGCATTGAGGGATGCTCCCCAAGCAAAGTAACAAGCCTGCTTCAGGGAGGACCCCCTTTTTCCCTAAACCATGGTCCAGGCGTCCTGGCTCCTCACTCAGTTACACTATTCCCTTTTCCAAGGGCATCATCACCAATTTCCCCCCAGAAGCTTCAAGGAAAAAAAATAATCCAGTTGTCCTGCTTTTCAAGGCTGCTGGTGCATCTTACCTTTCTCTTTTTCAGTTGTCCGTGTGGGATCCAGTTTGCCCCAGCCAGACTTCTCCCATGTGTGCCCAGACATGTGGCTTGGTTTCCAAGGGAAATGCTATTATTTTTCTGAGATTGAGAGCAATTGGACCACCAGTCAGGAAAGCTGTGTGGCCCTGGGAGCTTCGCTGGCCTCCATAAACACCATGGATGAACTGGTAAGAACTGTTGCTTGAGCCTCTGCAGTAGCAACGGGGTGGGAAACATGGGGAAAACCAAACCAAACCAAAATTAAAAAGAGATTAAAAAAAAGAGAGAGAAACCCCCACACACACACACAAAAAAAAAACAAACAAAAAACCTGCTCAGCCCCAAATTGCACCTAGCACTGTAACCAGGAGCGTATACCTTGGGGAAAGCACCATCCCTGGGTGGGGTGATGGACACAGGTGGAAAAGAGGAGATGAGGGAGACAAGACCAGCTAAAATATGACATTTCTTTGCTTTAAAGGTTTTCATTAAACGCTATAAAGGTGAAGCTAACCATTGGTTTGGGCTGCGAAAGGAGAAGGATGACAGCTGGTGGTGGGCCAACGGCTCAGCCTTCAACAACTGGTTGGTCCCTCTGTCTGTGTTGGGTGCTTGCAGTTGGCAACTGGGGCAGGTTTGCCTCTTGGTGTAGTTTGAAATGGCCCCAGGGGGGCCGTTGCATTGCTTCTCCCATCTTGGATGGGTTTTCTTGGAGGTTCTGGGATGACCCGTTCTCCTGCCACCATGTCTCAGCAGCTCCTGGCTTTCCACAGGATGTCTGGTATGGAGCAAAGATGCTGCACACCAATCCCCTATTAGATACCCTCAGCCAGATGCCATCCCTTCTCTCCTAGAGACAAAATTCCACCTTGTCTTGATTTTTTTGGGGGTATCCTTCTTCTTTTCCTGCTTTTCTTACTCTCCTGGTGGTGTCGCCATTGCAGGTTTGAGGTGCGGGGTGGTGGACCCTGTGCATACCTGAACCAGGAGAGGATCAGCTCATCCCTGTGCCAGACCAAGAAGAACTGGCTCTGCAGCAAGCCCGACAACTACGTCCTCTGGAAGCAAACAGCATATCCATAGCAAAAGATTCCCAAAACAGGGTCTTCATTCCACCAGATCAAGCAGAAGTCAGCAGTTTGGCAGGTCACTCTGATTTTATCACCAGCGTTTATAAGCTTGTATTTCAGTGAAACTTTCTCACCAATACCTTTCTTATCATCTTTGACAAGGTTAGACTATCATTGATTTGTCGTTGCTGTTGGATCACTGCATCAGAAAAAGTTTGTTTTATTTGTGTTTTGAGAGCGATATTTTGCCTGTGAGCCGGTCAGGCCAGTAAGTGACTCACTTGAGTTGAATTTAATGCCCTGTTGGAAGGAGATTCTTAAAATGGTGGATTTGCATGGGCTTGGAATGCTTTAAAGTTGACTGTTTTTACAAAAACCCCAAAACCCCCAGAAATCAAAACCCTACCTGCCCCCAAAATCCCTTAAAACCCTCAAAACCCCAAACCAAAACAAAAAAAACCCCTCCAAAACAACAACAATTAATCTCAAAACTACAAAAAGACCCAGAAAACAAGATAACCCACCCCAAGACCCAGCCACCTCCATCTGTCCTGGTGCTGATGCTCTCCGGTGCGCCCAGGCAGGTGCACGCCTGGCGGTGCATCCCGCTGCAGCCATCCCCACCAAAGTCCCTTTTTTGAGTTGAGCTTCGCGATATTTGTAATGTCTTCTGTGCCACCCGTACTCTTTTATTTTTTTATGAGCCTGCGTTATTTCAATAAATTGAAGAAAGCTGGTTTTATAGGTTTTTATTGACGTCGTAGCTCAGCACCCCTAAAAAATTGTCTTGACCGGTGTGGGAAGTGGATTTGCAAACCTTGAAATCCCCCCTGGAGCCGTAGGGGTGAAGATGGGGCTGACTTCACCCCAGATATTGGCAGCAAGTGTCCTGCGGGCTGGAGAGGTGGGATGGGCGTGCATCAGGTGGAGCCATCACATTTCTCCCTGTCTTCTGCCGTCAGTGAGGGGAGCTGGAAGGGATTTTTTTGGCAAACCCACTCATGTTCGCCCTTACAGGTATCGATCTCCAACATCTCATCTTTCAGCGTCCCACACCCTTCATCCACCTCCTGCAGCGTGCCAAACCTGCAAAACAATAATGTTATTGCCCAAAAGGAGCCAATCTTCCAGGCTTGCAGAAGAGGGCAGGTGGGGAGGTCCTCCTGCCCTTTTTCTGCACTGTCTTATGGTGCTACAAACACCTTCTCACCGGTGGGTGGCACAGATCTGAGTGCAGGTTGCTGTGCTTGCAGTAAAATCTGCAAGGAGCATGCACGGACCGTTTAAAAACCGTGTCGGTTGCAGGGATATGGTGGGACGTGTTGGGTTACCGTGCTCCATAAACCCAACGCTTGGTCTGCAAAGCTTTGGCAGGATGACTACAAGACCGTTGCACGGACAACCAGTTCTTGGCGAGATGGATCAGGGCATGCAGTGGGTCTGAAATGGAGCAAAGCTGCTTTTTACACCAACAGGTTGCTGGGTGCACTCACATTTCGGTGTTGAAGGATGTGTGGTCCACCCATATCCAGGTCCTATGGGATGACATTAATCCGATCCACACTGGCTGCGTGCCTCTGCCTGTAATATTCTTGATGTACTCCTGAGAAATGAAGGTGGTTGGTTGCTCCCAGAATCTCTCTGTGGAGAGTTTCATGGAGTGCAAAGCCACGGAGTAACTCTGAGACATTTAACCCCCCAAACAGAAGGGATGCAAATGTCTCCTGTGCTTTGAAGGCTGCCAGGCACCGTCTCTAGAGGCAGCTCTGGTGTGGAAATAGCTTCAGTTTGGAGCCTGAGACACCCAAGGCTCCACCTGGGCTCTGCATCCCTCCTCTTCCTCCCATGCCACAGGTGGGTGGGGGGACACAGAGGGGCTTCAGGTGACAATTCAGCCCCTTCTCCTTCCCCGTCACCTCTTAGGAGACATCAGAGCAGGAGATGGGTGAGAGCCAGTTGCATCCCCACACCCTCCTGCTGCCAGGCACTTACTGCTCCCTTGCCCACCCACCCACCCTGCAAAAAAAAAGGACTTTCAGGTCCTTTTCAAGCCTTCGCCTCTGTATTTACCTTTTCTTTCTTATTCTGGAGCACTACCAGCTGAGACTGCTGATTTTCGCAGCCCTTCTTGCCCTGAGTCCACTCTCCCTTTTCCTTGGAAAGCTGGTAGCATCTCTCCCCATGGAGCTGCCAGTCCTGGGGACACAGGTTGTAGCCAGCACAGGCTGAGGAGGAGAGAGAACCATGAGACACCCCAAAGGGTGGTCAAGGTCTTCCCCAACCACCAGCTGAAGGTCACTAAGGGCTTCCTTATCTCACAGCCCAGCTCTTTCCCCATCCTTTGGTTTTTTTTTCACGCTGGTGTGGCTTTTCCTGCTCAGCTGCCGGAGAGGAAGGGCAGGAGGGCTGCAGCTGGGTGACCACAAGGATGCTAATGGCCGGCTGGGATGGAGGAAGGGTGGTGAGGAACCTCCTCCCTAGGGTTGACCCTGGTCCTCCACAGAGGATGGGTCAGCAAAAATTGCATGCAAAGAAATAATTCTTCCTTGCAACGCTCCTCTTTGCTATCGCATCCTCCCATCTCCAGGGGCATTCCTTGCAGTTGGGTGGGAGGGAAGCCCCGGCAAAGGTCCCACCTGAGCATCTCCCAGCAGAGTTGGGTGGGAAGGGAGGTTACCTGTGACGTTTTCCTGCCAGGACTTGCAGAAATACTGCATCATGGATACCAACATGCATCGCTCTGTGTGGTTCCTTCCCCAGGTCTCGCCGCCTTGCTGGGGAGCGCCTGTCACCGCTGGCTGCAGACAGCCCTGAAAAACTTGGAGGAACGACCTGGGGTGAAAGACTGAAGCTGTTTGTGGGTAAAACCCCACAAAAACAGGTAGGGCTGGGCCTGATTTTGTGCAACTCTCCTTTTTCTCTGCTGTGGATGCACCCAATTCATTAAGCCAGCCTGAAGAACATGGCTTGTACCCTCCACCCTTGCCTAAAAGCCGCGGGGGCAGGACAGTTTATTGCTGAGGGGGTTACTCTTGCTGGGGGATGCATCGAGTTGCATCTCTATGGGGCAACCTCCTGCCCTCCGAAGGCTGAAATGAAACCCAATTTCCCCTCCAAGCCCGCTCGCTGGGGTTTTGAGATGTAGATAAGAGCTGGTTACTCACCCCACACGCTCAGCACCACCACCAGCACCAGCAGGATGAGGTGCCCCAACCCACTGGCTTTGAGGAGGACCCCATGCCACCGTGGGCACAAGGCAGGAGTGAGAGAGGCCACATTTCCTTAAAAAAAAAACCCGCATATTTTCACGTGAAAAAGCTGGGGGTTTTAGAGGAAAAAAAGAACACCCCCTCCTTTGTCAAGCCAGCGAGCTTGAGCAGAAGTTTACAGCTGCTTTGCTTCCTCAAACAAATAAATCACTACTGGCGGGGTCTAGAGGTTGGATGCAGAAGTGAGGGCATCACCTACAGGTGGTTTTTCAGGTGGTGGAGGGGCTGCAGGCAGCCTTGGGCACCCAACAGTGGAGCTTAGACCTGAAACCTTCTACAGCTGGCTTAGCTTAGAGCAAGAGGAACCCACCAGTGGTGGAGCTGGGAGCTGGTGGGACACAGGTCTCTCCAGCATCTCCACCAGGATCCCCCACGTGGGCTCAGCAGCGCTGCTTTCCATTGAGGTGCGTTGGCTCACGTTGGGTGTCTCGGGACCCATTTTTGCCACCAAGTGATGGGTCTTGGAGATAAAACTCTTCAACCTCCAGATGTTTGCAAGCTTCCCTCTCCCCCATCCCTTCCGTGCGGTTTTCTCCTCTGTGCCAGCTGGGATCCCACCTTAGGGGTGTTTAATCCAGCCAACGTCCCCCATGTATCTTGGAGACCTCCACATGGGGATGGAGAAGCAACAAACCCCCAAAGTCTTCCCAAAGCAAAGCTCGGAATAAGCGCTTTTTCCCAAAATAACACTTACTGTGACACTTCTTGGCAGGAGAAGAGCCGTCCCTGGGATGCCTTAAATCAGCATAAACTATTTCCCCAGCCATGACGGCTCAGGAGGTTGCAAGAGCGTCTGAAGAGTGAAGCTGTTCTTGGGCAACCTCACCTTATGACCGACCCACTTGCGCCTGCGTCTGGCTCCAGGAAATGGCATTGTCTGGGCCTTTTATCTCCTTTTTAAAAAAAATATATAAATTTATATATGTATCTCCAATAGGCTTCCCTTGTAAATTAAGGTTGGTCAGGGGGTAGGTGTCCTCTAGCCAGGAGGAGGTCACGCATCTGGAGGTGCAGAAACACCTATGGCGTAATGATTGAGCCGAGCAGGCGGGAAAAGGTGGAGAGATGAAAAAAAAAATATTAAAAAAGCCTTTAAATAAGGTTTTTGAGGGTCAGGCTGAAGCACATCAAGGCCGGGATCAGTGTGGCCAGCAGCAGCAATCAGGTGACGTGGCGGCAGGCGACAGTTGCTGTTTCTCCCCCAGAATACTGGCTGCCAGCGACCTGAAATGGCTTTTGCTGTACACGGCTTTTTCTTCTGCTCCTGCTGCGTTTGATGCAATAGTCGGTCTCTGTTTGACCTGCTGGCACGGAGGGTTGTAAATGCACGGGGTGCGCAGCGACTGCCCAGCAGAGTGGTTTTTTCTAGCTGTTTCTTGCAGGCTGCTAATTAATTTTATCCTGTTCTATTTTTATTTTATCTTATTTTTTACTTTTTTTAATTTTTGTTTGTTTGTTTCACTTTATTTTGTCTTGCTTTACTTTATTTTGTCTTGCTTTATTTTATTTTACTTCTGCTTTACTTATTTTTATTTGTATCTGGCAACACACCCTCCCAGGCCCGGTGGGTGACTTTACAGCATCCAGACCTGCGTTTCCTCCTTTCCTGCAGATTTGGGACCATTGCACAGAGCAACCAGCAACTCCCAGGCTATTCTGCCCTTTTTTCCTTCCCTTTTCCTCTTTTCTTGTTTTTGCTATTAACCCCATTTGCATCAGGTGTTGGCCACTCCCATAACACCCCCAGCAACATTTTTATAGAGGTAGAAACAATTTTTTTTTTTTTTCACATGTACCTAAAAGACAGCAAGAAAAAACCCCTAAATTTGCCCCAATACCTGTCAGCAGCAAGAAATCAGGTAAAAGCAGAGAAACCTAAAGGCTGCAGCAGAAAAAGCACTGCCTTTCTAAAATTTTTATTTATTTTTTTATTTTATTGCTTTTTTTTTCTTCAATTATTTTTTTTTTTAATATCTGCAGGCTTCATTAGCCTCATGGAAAGTTTCTGTGGTGAGCTGCTTTACACTTCACTCTTCCTGCGCTCTGCAAAAGCGGCGGTCTCTGGTGGCGTGTGACCATCGCTTAAAAAGAAAAAGCAAATAAAATGGAAGAAAAGAATTAAGTTTTGGGGTAAAAACCTGGAGTTGGATAGCTTAATTGCAAGAGCACTTTTTTTTATAGTGTTTTCCCTGTTGGATGCATTTACTTGATGACCCCATTTATGGGGATGGGGGTTTTAATAGGGGTGGGGGGAGACAGGATCCGATCTTGGCTCAATGATGCAAGTTTGCAGGAGGCAGTGGCATGGAAAAAAGAGATTTTTATTATAAGAAAATCACAAAATGGGCTGGAGGGAACCACCTGCTCATGCACCTCGTAGCATCCTTGAGGTCCCTTTCAGGGTAGCCCAGCACCTCGGAGCAAAGCGATCTCCACCAGCAAACATTTCCCCACCTGCACCCCAAAATAAGCATTTTTTGATAGTTTTTCCTCCCCAGCTAGAAAAAAAAAAAGGCTGGGAATGCAGGAAAAGGAGGTGAAGAGGGTGTGGGGTGGGAAACCACGGCAGCTTTGCTCATGGGCAACTGCCCTTGGTCAGGCAACCCCTTCCCCATCTGCCCTGGAGCATCCTCATGAAAATCCCCTGGAAAAAACCAAAATAATAATTATTTAATTCTTTAATACTTTCTATTTCACATTTCTCTTGGCAGGAGAGGGTTGTGCCTCAGCATCCCGCGTGTTCCCACCAGCTGGACCCAGGTAAGGGGGTTTGGGATGAGCTGGGGGGAGTTGGACTTCAATTTTAATTGTGGGGAGAAAAACTATGTTGTGGGGGGGAGGAGAAAACTATAACTGCAGGGAGAAAATCAGTGTAATTGTTAGGAGAAAGCTTTAATTGGGAGGAGATTTGAATAGGGTGGGCGAAAACCGATGTCCTCTTAAAAACCGCTGCTCCTCTTAAAAAACAAATGTGGTTTTGGTTCAGGAAAGCAGCTTCAAAAAACACAAGAGTCAGCATCGAACATCTTATCTTGCTGCTTTCCACTGAGGAAAACACTCATCCCGTGGAATTTATCATGTTTATTTTCTTCCTGCAGCATCATCCTTTGTGCTGCCTGCCGCTACCTCTAACCGGTAGCTCTTATTTAATATAACGCGATATTTAATTGGATTGGTGTTATTAAAATGGAGGATTTAGAGAGCTTGCAGTGCAAAATTAATGTTCTAGGGGTAGAAAGGACGTCTGGGGCAGTGGGTTCCCACCTCTGTCCGCTGACGGCCCCTGTGGGTCCTGCGGGGAGGCTGAGGACCGACAGCCTTCATCACACCTGTGACGGATGGAACCTCGCTCGGCAGGTGGGGCGGAGGCAGCTGCGGCGGTGGAACCCCCTGAAAATGAAGGAAACGAGGGATTATTCTGGATCTTTGGGTGTGGAAAGGGGCAAGCGGGCAGGTAACTCTGGAGCAACGCACGGGATAATCACTGGGGTTTGCTTTTTTTTTAAATACTTCTATAATTCGAGAACGAAAACCAGCTGAGGTAAGGGAGGGGGTGGGTGTAGGGGGAAAAAAAGCTTTTTCTAGCACTTCCTTCAGGGGAAAATTTTTGTTGACCAGCAGACGGAATTTTTGCTGGTCTCATTTCAACCACTCTGGGTTACTCTCGTATGTGATTAATCCTTCCCGAGGCACTGTTTCTTCTGAGTCTCTTTTCCCTTCCCCCCCCCCCGAAAAAGTTCCAAATTTGTTTTATTCTGAATGAGAATCAAGAAATTTGTGAACAGCTAAAGTGTTAAAAGACCCCCAAAAAATAAGTCTGGGATTTCAGTCCAGTTTAGACGCATCAGCAAGATATGTATTAATCCCCGCCTTCCCTTCAGCATTGCCCTGTTTTAGTTCTCCTGACCCTTCCTCCCATCTCCATCATCCTCTTGGTGCACAAGAGGGTAGAAAAGGGGATTTTGGGGTCTTTTCCATCATCTCTTTACCCAGGCAGGGACTAAGATTTTTGAGGAATTTTTTTTTCCACTGGGCTTATTTGTTTATTTGTTGAAATTTTTTGTTGTTGATTTTTTTTTTTAACATGTCTTTTATTATTTGGCAAATTTGGTTTCTGACTTACTTTCTAATACTTTTTTTGCATGGGGAGGAGGGGAGCAAGAGCAGAAGCGAGGGTTTGCCCCGTGAGATTTGATGCATGTGATAGATGGGGACAAAGAGTGGGAAGCTCGAAAGAAAAACAGGGGAAGTCTCATGGGGTGAAAACACTGAGATTTTTTAGTTAAAACCCTTAGGGCACAGAATTTTCTTTGCTCGTAGTGAGAGGAAAGGGCATGTTCTGGATCACAAGGCACAGAGATGGAGTGATCATGACTCAGACTATTTGCAAGACCCAACGTGTCTCAGTTTAGGTGGAGAATGAGGTCCACTGAGCTTTAATAATGAAGCAGAACCCAGAAATTAAAACATAATTTGAATTATGGTGCATTTCAGAGCAGGAGTTCACAGCTGGAACTGGGGAGACTGATGTTCCAGACTAATAATGTTCTCCTGCTAAGGAAGAGCTCCCCAAAGTAAATAAATACAGAATTTTTGAAATTTCTCACCCAAAATGACAGCAAGCCCACCTGGCATGGGGAGGAGACTAACCTCTCACCACCTGGGCATCAAATGGTACCTGTGCTTTAGGAAGCCTCTTCCAGAAGATGCTTTTGATGAGCATCACCCAAGTGCTCAGACGTGGCGCTCTGTGCTCTCCACTATGACCCGATATGGGCTGTTCCCATTAAAAGTCCCCTTCATCCTCAAGGAAAAGGAGGAAAAAACATTTTCTGGCCCAACAGCCTGGACCTGGAGCGTGTTGCTCCCCTCAGTACCCCCCCAAAGGCATTGAAGGTCTCTTCTCCTGCAGGTTACAACCTTGAGATGAAGCCGGAGCCACGTGTTGCCTGCCAGTTGACGATGGCAGTGCTGTTCATAGCTCTGCTCATCACAGCCATCACCTTTGCAGGTGAGTATTGAGGTTTTCGTCTCATGACGAACATCTCTGAGATACTCTGGGCTGTTGCACATGTGCCAGATCCACCTCCGTGCTCCTGGGGAAGACACAGCCCAACCCAAGGTGTTGTCCTCTCCAGGAGGGGGATGTTTCCACAAGCGGAGAAGCCTTTCTACAAAGACCAAACTCATCTCCTCTGTGTAGGGGCTGATGTTGCCTCAAAAATCTTTAAAAAACCAACAGAAAGAGCAGTGTCATGGGTACAGTCATCTGAGCTTTCCCAAAGGTGCTTTTTTTCAAAGAAGGGAGCGTTTCTCTGCTGCTTGTCCAAGCAGAAGGAGATGTTGGTATGAGTCCCACCAAGTCTGCAGGAACAAGGCAGTTTTTTTTCTGTCCTTTGCCCATCTTTTGCATTAATGACAGCTAGCAATACCTAAGGGCGCATGTAGGGATAGGGCTGTTCTGGAAAGCATCTTAAAACTTGTGTCTTTGAAGGTCACCACCCTGTTTTCTTCTTTGAAGGTACGGCACCCACATTTCTTGTCCAATGCCACAAGCTGGGCTGTGATTTGAGCTTGTTTTCTCCTTCCAAGCCACCCAATGTTTCTCTTGGTCTCTTAATTTTTCTTTCCTCCCACCATTAAGGCAGATGCAAGATTATTTTGGAGGACATGGCGTGGAGGATGCCCTTGCCCACCCTGGAGAGGCAATGGGAAGGTGCTGCTCCTTAACACTGTTGCTCTATCGATGACAGTGCAGGCTTTCCAGCCTCGGCCAAAACCCTGCTCTCAGTGTCCGTTGGACTGGATCGGGTACAGAGGGAAATGCTACTATTTTTCGGAGGTTCAACAGAACTGGACATCCAGCCAGGACAACTGCTCAGCACTTGGTGCTTCCTTGGCCATGCTCGACAGTGTGGAGGACTTGGTAAGGAGACAGGAGAACATGCTTAGCATAGGGAAAAAAAAGAGCTACCAACATATTTGCCACCATTTGGCTTCTTTGACTGCTCTTCCAGGATCTTCCTTGGAGATCTGGGGCGAGGGGATGAGGAACATGGCTTTCTTGAGAGTAGGTTGTCAGGGGTGTCTCCAGATTTCTCACCAAAACCAACCAATGCAAGAACTATAGAAAAAAACCCCGTTCCTATGCAATAATAAAGCTCTGCCTTAAAAATTACACTTTTTGGTAGCAGATTGAAAGGTTCAAGCACCAAAGGAGCCCTAAAGGAGCCCAAACAACTGGTAAAACGTGGATTATGGGTTGGAGGGAGGTTTCTGCAGATGGGGACCTGCTGGAGATGTCCCAAAGCCCTGTGACCTGCCGTAAAGCTTTTCTCTCTCCTCTTTTTCAGAGCTTTGTGATGAGATATAAAGGCATCTCAGAGCATTGGATCGGCCTTTCTCGGGAAGACGAGGAGCAACCGTGGAAATGGGTGAACCACTCGCATTTATCTCACCTGTGAGTCTGTGTTTTCCATCATCACGTTGTGGGTCAGTGTTTCCTCAGCCCCGAAACGTGCATTTCTTCTGGTGCTTGAGCTGCATCCAGAGGTAGCGGTGGGACAATGTGTGGGAAAGGCAACATTGCATCCAGAACTTTGTTTTCCCCTTTGACTTTAGAGGTGGAAGTGGTGCATTTGGAGGGGACAACACTCCTTATTTGATGTTTTTATTTTTAAATGTTTGTTTGTTTTTTTTTTCTTGCAAAGCATTGGGTTTCTGATGGCCAACCTGGGCTGCTACCAAAATAGAAATATTTTTGGGCATATTGATGCCCATGAGGATGCCTGAGAACTAAAAGGGGGTGGTGGTGGTGGGGAAACTAACGTGTGATTTTTCCCCTTTTTCCTGCTGTCGTGGCCTGAGGTGGATTGTCTCATCAGGTTTCAGATACATGGTGGTGGTCTCTGCGCCTACCTGAACGACAGCGGGCTCAGCTCCTCCTGCTGCAGCACCCAGAAGAGCTGGGTTTGCAACACGCCACTGCTGCAGAGCCCAGGCAAGGGCAACGGGATGAGACGGGCTCCAAACCTTTGCGTCAGCTCCTAAGGGGCTGCAGGGAGTGCTCCCCAAACCAACACACCCGGCACACAATAGGGAAACAAAAGAAAACCTGAGAAGAAACCACAGAAAAAGCAAACTCACAGAAAAAAAAAAGCCTATTGCCCCAAATTGCAACATAAGAACCAAAGTCAACACGTGTTTGCATTAGGAAACCCAAGCTTGCCACACCACCAATGAAAGGTAGCTGGTGGTATCTCACAGCACCCCTGCAATTAGCACCTGGTAATGACTTAGTCATCACCACGCTGCAATTAAATGTCAAAGCAAAAGGAAAGCCGTAGCTGTACCGGTGACCCTGGGAGGATGTCTGAAGGGTGAAGCTTAGCAAGATGTCTACAGCCTGGCACGGGGTGACTAGACAAATGGGCAAATGCCATAGGATTTTTGCTTTTCCTGCTTTTTTCGGAGTTAAAGCAGCAGCCTTCAGGCTTGGTGGGCTGAGAAGAGCCTCGTAACACCTTACGAGCATGTGGAAATGCTGCAAGGACGGGCAACGCTTGCAAGACCTCCAAGAACTTGCTGCTCTCATCTTTGGGAAAGCCCAAGCTGCAAAGCAACCGAGTCAACTTGTGACCACACGTGGCTCTGTATCGCGGGCAAGATGAAGGTGAAGAGACTTCCAGGCACCAAAAATCAGATTGTCCCCCCCAAGGACACAGCTCTGGGGGTGGGACAGCAGCGGGGTTGGGGAGCGTCCAGCTCCCACCGGTTGGAAAGAAAAGGCGACGTCTTCAATTCACCTGCTGGTGGGGTTAGAGATGAAAGCCAGCAAGGTTTATGAAGAAAAGGAGTGAAAGAGAACATTTCGCATGTTTTCATGAAACGCTGTGTCCAGGGAAGACTTCCAAGCATCTCATCTTGACCAAGGAGACACGTTTGCATGGACAGCCGCATCCAGGGATAACTTGTTTTTTGACGAGCATCTCATCTTGGGGACTGCTGGTGGAGGTGTAAACACGAGGACAGCAGGATTTTAGCAGCACTTCAATTTTTAGTGGTGTTTAGCAGTAATAGCTAAAGGAGCCAGCTTTTTCCCAGACTGATGAAATCCTTTGTTTTCCCCTCTTTTAGCAATTTGGGGATTGTTGTCTTCTCAGGTGCCCTCCCAGTGATGTTTCACCAGTGAGGGCTTTTCTGGGGCAGGACTGTGGACGTCCTCGGCTGGTGGAGTTGGCAGCTCCATCTCCTGGGATCAACAGGGTTTATCCCAGCATAGCCCAGACTCCAGGGAAACCTTTCCTGCTCCCGCTCCACGTGCATCCCCACCCTACGAAAGGAGCATCTTCAGTCCAGCTGCTATTTTAGCATTGTGCAACGCTCGATGACAACTCAGTTTGGTATTTTTGAGGGCTTTTCATACACCCTTGAGCTGCTTGCAAGGTTTTCATGAGACGAGATGGCCTGAGGGTAGAGAGAAACAGTGATAACTTCGTAATTACTGCTGGAAAACTGAGACTATTTTAACCTGGGCACCATCTATCACATTATTATTATTATCATTATTGCACGTGTGTGCCAAACCACAGTGCTGAGAGTTAAAGCTTGCTTTCCTCCCCATGGTAAATACCTGCTGCAATTATTGCAGCTCAAAAATCCGCTTTCCCTGAGCCTCAACCAACCCTTGCAACCAAAATGAGAACTGCAGCCAGAGACCTTGCACCTCGATGTTTAAATACGCTCACGCTTAAATTCAGGCGGGGATTTTTTTGTGCTATTCAGACCCATTCTGCCTGCAGAAGTGTTGCAAAATGGGGCATTAATTTATTATATTGTGCTTTTAGCTTAAGCAACCTCACTGGCTTGCATTTCCATGGAGTTGTACGTGCACTGGCCCACCCTTTCTTGGCCTATTTAAGGTGAAACACTAAATATGAACAGAAAAGGCCTAGAAATATATTTAATATATAGAAATATATATACTAATAATAGGAAGAGACCTAGAAATAAATCTCTGATGTGAATGAGAAAATACTGAGCATGTATGGGGCTTCTCTAGGAAAAGAACAAAGAAAAAACCTGCTTTTTGGGTCTTTCCATGTGCCTTGAACCCACAGGATTCACCCCTGCAGGATCCACCAGACGGAGGCAGAATAAAAACACCACATGAGAGATTTCCCAGGAAACTTCCAAAAAATCCATGGGTGAATAGGGAAAACTTTGCCTTTTTTTTTTTTTAATGTGTTTTGCGATTTCTCATTTCTGTGTCATTGCACCAGGTGCTGCTGAATTAACGGTGGTAATTAGTGCACTACATAGAATTATATATATAGTAAAATATATATATAGAATTATATATATAGTAATAGAATTAATGGTGTTTTTTTAGCGGCTGACACTTTTGAGATGTTTTCTGCACAACACATTGCTCCCATTCATTATAGACAGAGTAATTACTTGTGTCAACTGTACGCAATAAAAATTTACCCTTGGTTAACGAACCTGTCCTGGCACTACCCTCGACCTCCTGCTTGCCTGGAAGCACCGTGGAAAACGCTTCAGCAGGTGCCGTTTTCTGCTTGTTAATTTCTCCCCCCCCAGCCTTTGCACATCAGCACAAGGGGAAAAACCTCCTGCTTTAGGTGCATCAAGTGTGGGGGGGGTTCCCCGACACAACCCTTCTCCCACCCAACCTGGAGCATCTTTTAGCATCGCTGAGCTCCTCAAGCATCCAAAAAAGCGGATTAATTATTTTTTAAGGTCTACCTGCCATTTGTTAAAAGATGCTCTCCAAAAAGCAAGGTGCGGGTGAGTCGTAATGAAGTTTTCCGCGGTTTCTTAGTGGCTTCATGAGACGTGGTGTAAGGACGCCTCCGCAGTCTTAAAATCGTCGGCCAGGGTTGGGATTGCTGCTGGCATCCGAGCTGTCTGCGAAGCTTTTCTGCTTCCTGCAGAGCTGGAAAAGTCCCCTGGGTCCAGCTGGTCTGGGGGGTTTATTAAATAAAACCCCCAAATGACTAAACAATTAAAATCCAAAGAACTAAAACCCCTAAAATACCAAACAACTACCCCCACACACAAAGTAAAGGATAAAACCCCTAAAAAACTAAAAAGCTAAAATACTAAAGCAATAAAAAAATTAAAAAATAATAATAAAAAAGTATAAATTAAATCTTTAATAGGTAAAGCAATTATTTTTAAAGGAAGTGAATGTGCATCCAGAACCACCCTGGTCCATACTACCCCCCTGTGGGCCATTTCTGTTACTGCTTGCAATTATACCCTGAAATTTTGTTGTTTTTTAAAAATTACACCTGCTTGCTTTCACATGCAAGGGACCAGGCTGCTCCTTCACCCACAGCCAGGCTCTGCGCACACGGTGCCGAAGCCGAGGAGCATCCCTCACCCTGGAGATGATGATAAAGGAAAAAATATTTTGAATTTATCCCCCAACCCCTGGAAAGTTATATTGGTGAGGGGAGTAAAAAAAACCCAACCAACCAAACCCCTAGAACTGGGAGAAAATTTAACAAATGAGGAATATTCCCATATTGTCTGCCCACACAACTCACCCGTGTTCCCTTCTCCCTCCCTCCTGCTCCAGCGCAGGGAGATGCTCGTCTTGGCGTTCACTGCCAAGAATCCAAACACCAGCAGAAAACGAGTGCAAATCACTTTGTGCAGCATCTCATATTCCCTGCAACACACAGCTGATTTATTTTATCTTATTAATTACTTTAATATTTTTTTAAGGCTGCTGACAGCACTTTATAATGGTTCTGGAAACAGTTTACATCGACTTGCGAGTGAGTCCCAACAGAGCCATGCCCCAGAAGCAGCATCCCCCCATCCAGGCATCCTGGTAAGTCACTTGCTTTAAATTTAATTTTTTTATTTCTGATTTAATGTGAACGCGAGTCATTTGGTTTGGGATCCCATGTAGGGAAGCCCTGAGGGGGTTCGTGGGGGCCCCAGGAAGAGTTGGGAGGCAAGGGCAACCTTTGGGGTCCCATATGGGGCAGCCCCAGGGGGTCCTGAGGGGCCAGGGCAGCTTGGTGGTGGGTCAAATGCAGACACTTCCTCCTCCTTATAGCAAAAAAAAAAGTATTTATTATATTCTGAGCACATTTATAATCAATCACACATTAATTACTGAGAAATACATCCCGAGCATAGCAAAGAGCAGAAGAAAATAAGGGGAAAGTAAGCATGAGCACATCCTCATGATGACAAATATCAATTTTAAGCTGAGGTAGTGGCTGGTAGTAACGCAAAGCCTGCAAAAATTCAGATTTTAAATTGGGGTTGGAAGCCCAGCCAGTGGCAGGCATCAAGGTGAGGAAAAGAAATCTTTAGAGGGGGCTGAGTTTGGGAGGAAAAACCAAGTCTTCACCTTAAAACCAGCTCAGAGAAGCCCAGCTCCCATTAACGACCTTAGGATGAATTAACGACAGCAGCTTTCAGGTGAGACAAGCCGCACCGAGCTCGGACTGAACCCCCCCTGGCAGTAACCCAAAACGGAGACATCTAAGGTGGAGGTAGGACCATGAGGTGAGGTCGAAATGACTCCAAGACCTGGAAAATAAGAGCTGAGGAGCATCAAGGAGCATTTCCAGCCAGCTTCAGGGGGATCCCGCTGGCGTATCAACCCTTGGGGGACAGTCTGATGGTGGAGAGGAGCACGCAGAAGTAGGGGAAGACCCTCTCCCCGCTGAAGGAGGCCATGGGGAAGGTGAAGATGCATTGGCGGCTGCCAACGGCATAGAAGGAGACTTGTCCCACCTCGTAGTCCAGGTAGACTCCAATCTCCCCGTTGAGGAGCGGGACAGAGGTGTTAGAAGGAGCCGTGAGGGCCACACAGAGCTCATCGTACTTCTGCAAGCCCCAAATCTCAGCGCTGGGCTTGAAGAGGACCCGGCCTTTCCTCTGAACCGACTCACGGGCCACCCCAACAGCCCAGAAGCGCCCATTGGCCTCCACCTCCCAGTAGTGACGGCCTGAGGTGAAGCCCTCGCTGCCCAACATGCAGGGATCCGTGTCGAACTGGCCTGGACCCTCAGGCCACCGGCGTCCAGGTCTGCCCCAGGTGGCCTCTTTGAGGTCCTCGGAGAGGATCACCTCGGGACCCGCTGTGGCTGGATCTAGGGTCACATCCACTGGAGAGCAGAACAGAGAAGGCATCAGAAGCCAGACTTAGGCACAGAAGACGCTCACCCCCAACAGCCCCTTCACTGGTTACTTTGCAAGGAGAAAGAGTGTGAGGTTGGAGATGGAAGAGCAAAGAGATGGAGGATCTCCAGGCAAAGCTGGAAGTGACAAAAGATGAAGGTTAGAAATTAAGGATCTCTAGGCAAAGCTGGAGCTGGAAGTGACAAAAGATGGAGGTGGGAGATGAAGGATCTCCAGCTGAGGTTGGACACGGAGGAGCCAAGAGGTGGAGACTGGAGATAAGGAGATAGAAGGTAGAACTGGAGGATCTCCAACTCTTAATAGACATCTCACTGGATGTAGCCCAGAAAACATCAGGAATTAGTACTTTGCTCCTCTCCAGCTGCCTTTGGTTACCTTCAAATTGTTTTGCTGTGCGGTAGTCCAAGGCAAGATCCCACGTGCGTGGCCGTGGTTTGAGGTAGAAAGCCATCACGCCTGCAACGTCTTTCCTTCCTGGCTGGAGACGCAGAAAGGGGAAAGAAAGAATAAAATTCTTTAATAATAAATATTATATATATATATAATATAATAAATAATAAGAAAAAATAAAATTTGCCCTGCAAAAGGGCACATCTCAGCTTTTCACCCCTTTTAGGTCAGAAAACAAACTGAACCACTGCATTTAATCAAAATACTTGAAAGAAAATGCCATTTTTTCTCCAGCAGTTGCAAAGGACCTTGGTTCATTTACGGAAAGACACAGAAAGATGGATTAAAGCTATTAATTCCCCAATGACTATGAAGGGAACACGAGGAGCACATTGGGATGGACCCATCTACCTTGTAGACATGATTATACCCCAGAATTCCCATTCTTTATGCTGGCTGAGGGATGAATCGACCCTAAATCCATCTCTTCCTCCACCATTCATTTTCTTGGGCAATCAAATCTGATGACATATACATGAATGAGAAAAATCCTTAAAACTGAGATAAGCCGAGTCCAACTCTCTCACATCCAGAGAAATCCTGCAAGAAGTGGAGAAATTTGCTGCTGGCCCCAGGGAAAATGTGTGCAGGGGAGATAAGGGCTGGTGTCAAAGGGCCTCGAATCCATCCTCCACAACCTGGCGTGTGGTTTTGAGTGCAAACAAGCAGTTGCCCACAGCAAAGGGCACTGGAAATCAGTAATAAAGCCCCAAAATTGTTGAATAAACCATGCTGCAATGCTCAAAAATAAACAGGTTGCTTCTTTTCACATGCTTTCTGCAGCAAAACTGCAGAGAGGGGAATTAAAGCAGCAGGTGGAGGAGTAAAAGTGGGGAAAAGGTGGAAAATATCACCTTTAAATGAAGATAAAAGCAGGAGCTGTGCTGTTTCTCACCCAAACTTCCCCAGCTGGATTGTTATGGGTAGATGAGAAGCAAAGAATAACCATGACTGAACACCACAAAACACCCTTAAATCTGAAAAAAAAGACCCTGAGGGCAAAGCAGGGATCAATCTGCTTTCTTTCTCTTATTGATGGGATGGGAAGAGTGCTCAAAATACCCTTTTTCCTCCCAAAACACAGCAAGGCAATGTAACCCACCCACAGCGCTGGGATTTTCCCCTCTTTCCAACCTTTCAGTGTTTTCCTTGGCAGCACTGCTACTGCTTTGGGGTTCCTCCAGCTGCTTTTCCTCCACCAGCTTCTTCTCCACTTGGTTTTTTCCCCTCTCCCGGGATTTTTTTTTTTCTCCCCTCTCTCTGGCACAGGCTCAGCAAAAGCTCGGTCTCATCTCTGCCTCCGCCAGCTTTTATCAGCCAGGGAGGGAGGAGACCTCCAATCTCCTGCTCACAGATGGGGCTGTGACGTGGTCAGACACCTCCTGCACCCTCTGATTGCACCTTTTCCCCCCTCATTTCAGGGCTATTTATTTTCTCAATGTAGATGTCAGGGAAGGAGGGGAAAAAAAGAAGGCAGTGCAAAACCCGTGCATTTTTGCAGTGCACCACAGGGAAGAAATGGGTTACATTTCTACTCCCGAAGTCCCCAAATGTGACTGCAGCCTGTTCTGCATGATGATGCTGAGCAAGGCAAAGCAGAGACAAGGATGGGAGCAGCTTCCAGGCAAGGGATGAGGCAGCAAAGCCTCGAAATGAGACAGCCTAGGGGAGGTAAAACATGTTTAAAGGCAACTGTGGGCGAGGAAATTTGCTTTTCCCACCTGGGAAGGTTGTGCCAGGAGCCGAGCGCGGGAACACCCAGGGGCGGTTCGAGGGAAGGCCACTTCACCAGCGCCGATTCCTTCTCACCGGCATGGAAGCACAGCTACGGCAGCGGTGTGAAACCTCCACGCTGAGATCAGCCACGTCACCCCGTCATCATCTCCAGGTGTTGAAGAGGCAAAATCCCCTCGGGACCGACCAGCAGCAATGGACAAGCAGCCACAGGCTGCGGCCACAAAGCTTTTTGGGGGACCCACCGAGACCTGCGAGGTAAGATCATCTTCCTGTGACCCATCAGGCCTCTTCCCCCCTAAAAAAAACAGTGCAAAGTGAAAATATTTAAATTTCTTGGAGGGAAAGCAAAGACACAGCACCTGGCCCTGTTTGTGAGAGAAATTTAAAATGAGTTGATTCCTGCTTTCAAGGGAAGGCAGCGAGATTGCTTTTGGTGAGGGGATTATTTCCTTGCCCCCCCCCCACCAATTTAAGATTTTAAAGGCAGGGTTATATAAATGAGCCAGGCTGACTGCTTTTAAAAAATATATTTTTTTTTGGGTGCATTCAGGAGACAATCCAGTTCTACCTGCGATCCCTAAGGCAGGCATTGGCAGAGTTTCTGGACTGGCGAGTGAGCGAAGAGAAGCGGCGCCTGGACTACCGGGTAAGGGTCCCCGCAGCATTTCAGCAGCCAAACGGGGTC
>JAVJGI010000045.1:6247960-6258440 GCA_035590275.1 Ibycter americanus | reverse complement strand
GACCGCCCCCAGCCCCCCCCCAGCGGGCCCCCCCCCCCCTCCCAGGGCGCCGGGGAGCCCCTCCGCCCACCTCACTCCTCCCCGGGGTCTGGGGAGCCCCTCCCCCCACCCCTCCCCCAGGGCCCCACTCACCCCTCGATGCGGGTGGGGTACATGGACCCGAAGGAGGTCTGGCTCTCATACTGCCAGCAGAGGGGACACATCAGGGGGGCTATAGGGGCCGGAGACCCTACAGACCCCTCAGTGGCCCCTATAGCCCCCAGAGGGACCCTATAGCCCCTTAAAGAGTCCCACACAGGGTCTGTATAGCCCCTATAAACGTGGGCGGGCTCCTATAGACTTAGTGAAGCCCCTATATCTCCTATAGTGCCCAAGCCCAGACTCCATACAGCCCCTACGGCCCCCAGACAGAGCCTATAGCCTCTACAGAGCCCAAACACAGAATCCATATTGCCCCGTAAGACCTGGGGGAGCCTGAATATCCCCTACAGAACCCTGCAGTGCATTTCATATGGTCCCTATACCCTCTACAGCTCCCAACAAAATCCATATGGCCCCTATAGCCCCAGGGAGCCCCTATAGCCCCTACAGATCCCAACAAAATCCATATGGCCCCTATAGCCCCAGGGAGCCCCTATAGCCCCTACAGCTCCCAACAAAATCCACATGGCTCCTATAGACCCCGGAGGACCCCTATATGCCCTACAGACCCCCAGAACAATAGTCCCTATGGCCCCCTACGGTATCTGGGTGGGTGCTGCCAAGTTCCGGGGGTTCCTATAGGGTCCCGCAGGTGCCCATAGGGGCCATAGGTACCTTGGCGTAGCAGCGCTCCATGTGACGCAGGGCCACCTTGGGGTTGATGGGGTGGCCGCAGGACACGCAGAAGATCTGCAGGTCCGTGTCTTCGCTGTCACCTTCCGTGCTCTGTGGGGGGGAACCTGGCGTGAGGGGGGGGGATCCCAGCGTCCGGGTGGATCCCGGCGTTGGGATCCCAGTGCCGGGGGGGTGGGGGGATCCTGGTGTGGCCCCACCTCCTCGTCCTCGCGGGGTGGGTGCCCCTTGGCCCGAGCGATCAGCCCCTCCAGCTCATGGAAGCGCCGCTCCATCTCCTGCAGCCGCAGGCGGGCCTGGTGCTGCTCCCGCCGGATCCGCTCCAGCAGCCGCTTCCCGTGCTCCTCCGCCACGCAGGGGCTCTGCTGCCACTGCTGGATCCGCTGCGGCAGGATCTCGTAGATCCGGCTGCAACATGGGATGGCAGATGGGGTTAATGGGGTTGCCCCGAGACCCTGGGATCTGGTGGGTGACCCGCTCTGGGACCTACTGCAGCAGGATCTTGTCAATCTGGCTGCGAGACAGCACAAGAGACAGGGATCGTGGGGCCGCCCCAGGGTGTCCCTGCTTCCCCAAGATCTCTGGGATCGGGGAGGGGGGAATCCACGCTGTGATCCACACAGCAGGATCTTGTAAGTCTGGCTAAGAGACCAGGGAGGGAACAGGGCTGAACAGGGGCACCGTGGATGGTCCACGCTGCTCCAGGACCCCAAGATCCCTGAGATCTGCTGTGAGATCCCCTGCAGCAAGACCTTGCGGGTCTGTTACTGGTTTCTACTGGTCTACACTGGTTTCTACTCCCTTAGCAGCCAGCTCGATGCCACTATCCTCCCTCCAGTACCTGGATGTGCGGGGCATCATACGGCTCTAGGATGCTCTGTGCCACTCTATACTGCTCTATACTGGTTTCTACTGGTCTGTACTGGTCCGTCCGCACGGGGCGGCCAGCGTGACGCCACAGGCCGCGCTGCAGTCCTGGGCGGGGGGCCGGGCAGGGCGGGTGCAGCCGGGGCCCAGGCATTGGCCCAGCCCAGCAGGGTCACGGGCGTCAGGGCGCTCCAGGTGCCGGCTGCGCTCCCGGTGCCGCGGCTTCTGCCGGTGCCGCTTGTACCGCTCCTCCTTCTGCCACCAACCAGTAAGCACCAGTTCACATCAGGAAGGCTCCAGGGACCACCAGGAGCCATCCCAGTAGCTCCTGGTGGACCTCCCAGTAAGCCTCAAGGACTCCGAGTAGCTCCCAGTCACCCCCAGTTCAGGCCAGTAAGGCTCCCAGGCATCACCACGAGCTCCCAGGAGCCCTCCCAGTAGGCGCCAGTGACCTTCCCAGTAAGACTCAGGGCCTCTCAGCAGCTCCCAGTAAGCCCCAAGTCACACCCATAAGGCCCTGGGAACCACCAGTTCCTCCCAGACATCACCAAAAGCTCTCCCAGTGGCTTCAAGTGGCCCTCCCAGTAACCCTCAGGGCCCCATCAGTAGCTCCCGGTGCCCACCAGAACCTCCCAAGAGCCCTCCCAGTAACTCCCAGTAGGGCATCCGGACCCCACCTTTTTGTCAGACTTCTTCTCCCGCCGCTTGACGTGCTTGACCTTGACGGCGCGTTTGCGCAGGACGGGGTCGAGGAAGGGGGCGTCCTCGGGGTCGCTGAGCCACGGCTGTGCCAGGGACACACCAAAAACATGCCTCAGCACTTCAATAACACACCTCAGCAAGCCAAGACACACCCCGACATGGGAAAACACACCCTGACACGTGCTAAAAATACATCTTGGTGCACTAAAAACGTGCCGTGACATAGTTATAGCACACCTTAACACATAAAAGCATGCCTTAACGCACAAGAACACACGTAAGACATGCTTCCATGTGATAAACATGCTTAAAACACACACCTGTGTGCCTAAACATGCTTTAAACATGCCTTGGGGTGCCTATGCATGCTTAAAACACGCTTTGACCCACCTAATCTTCTTTAAAACACACCTCAGTGTGCCAAAACATGCTTAAAACACACCTTTGCGTGCCTTAGCATGCATAAAACATGGCTTGGCATGCCCAAGCTTGCCTAAAACACGCTTTCACATGTGCAAATATGCTTAAAACATACCTCAGTGTACCTAAACATACTTAAAACATGATTCCACATGCCTAAACGTGCTTTGACACAGTTAGAGTTGCTTAAAATGTGCCTTAGGGGGCCTCAACATGCTAAAAACCTGCCCAGACATGCCAAAAACATGTATCAATAGACTTTGACACTGAAAAGCATACAACAGGCTAAAAACACACGCCAAAGTATCTTGACATGCTAAAAGCGTGTCCCAATGCATCAAAGCGTGCAGTAGGAAGCATGTTGTGACGTGGGGACCCCAACATGGCCAATGCTGCGATACAGGGACCCTGTGATATGTGATGTCATGGGAGAACGTGTCACAACATGTGTGATGACAGTAGAGTAGGGGGGCGGGATCGTGTCATGCCATGTCAGGATGTGTCTGGACACAGATGGAGACGGCTGCAACGGGGATCAGGGATGATGACATGCCACAGCATGGGGAAACATGCTGTGACATGCATGAACCAGCCATGATAGGGGCAACAAGTGGGTTTTGGGGGCAATTTGGGGCCCCCAATGTAGAACTTGGGGCATTTTAAGGTGATTCAGGGGGATGTGGGGGCCCCAAGGCAGGATTGGGGTGATTATGGGTAGATTTAGGGTCCTAGGGCTGCTTTAGGGGACTATTTTGGTGACTGCGGGGGGATTTGGGGCCCCCAAAGTCCATTTTGGGGCAACTCGGAAGCACTTCAAGTCCCCAGAACAGAATGTGGGGCATTTTGTGGCAATTCGGGTGGGATTTGGGGTCCCTGCAGCAGAATCTGGGTCATTTGGGTGCAATTTTGGAGGAATTCAGGGCCACTGGGACACATTTTAGGGCCAGTCCTGAGGGATTTGGGGTCTCCCGAGCAGAATGTGGGCCCTTTTGGGGCAGGGGGGGTTTGTGGGTGCTGCAGGGGTGGGTTTCAGGTTACTCACCAGGCCGTGCTCGTCGAAGGCGCCAGTGCAGAGCTCCTGGTAGAGCCGGGGGTCGAGTGGCAGCTCCTCGTCCGAGAGGCTCTCGGGGGCCCCCGCTGCCCCCAGCTGCTCCTTCAGCAGCTCCAGCTCCCCCTCACGCCCCCGCGCCAGCTGGGGGGGGGTCAGCACCCACCCAGACAGCCGGCACCCCCTGCCCCGGGGACCCGGACCCACCCACCACCTTCACTACAGTGTCTGGGGCACCCAGGTGTGTCCAGGGGACCCACAAGAACCACTCCCCTGGCAAACCCAGGGGGACCCAGACCTCCCCCCATTGCACCCAAGGGGGATCCAGGGGACCCAGACCCCCGCCATTGCACCCCAGGGGGATCCCGGGACACCCCCCCTCCCAAAAGGGGACCCAGGACCCCAGGGGACCCATGAGAACCCTCGGTGGGGGGCGGGGGGGGAGACCTGGCATCAACCTCCACCCAACCAAGGGGGATCCCAGCATCTGAGACCCCTCCCCCACCCCAAGGGACCCCAGCATCCAGGGGCACCCCCTCCCCTATCCCAAGGGACCCAGGTGTCCGGGAGCCCCCCTCCCCCACCCTGGGGGCACTCAGGCGTCCAGGTGACTCACCGAGGTGGGGAAGTACTTGTAGGACTCCTAGGGAGGAGAGGAACGGATCAGTGACGCGTTGGGGACATGGGAGGGATGTCGGGACACATCAGGGACACGGGACACACATGAGGGACACGGGACAGGTTGACACAGGGATGTGTCAGGGACACAGGGACACGTCCAGGACGCAGGGAGAGATTGGGGATGTGTCAGGGAGAAGAACATGGCAACATGGGTACACATAACATGTTTGGGACACAACACAGTGACACAGGGACACGTCACAAGCATGACACATCAAGGATGTGTAACAAGGCGATGCAGGGACACGTCAGGGATGTGGGCACATGTTGGGGACATGCCAGTGACATGGGGACACAGCACACTGTGACACAAACATGTCAGGGATACATCAGGGACACAATGGGGACATGTGATAAGGTGACATGGAGCCACATCGGGGACACATTCCCACCAATACCCCAGGACCCACCCACCCCAAAACTACCCCAATACCCTGCACAGGCTAAGGCCATGCTAATGCCATGTGAAGCACACACTATGCTCACAATACGTAAAACGCACACTTGTAACACACTAAGGCCACACTAGTAACATGCTAGCATGCTAAGCACGCGCTACGAACGCACAGGACACCGAACACACACCAAGATCATACTACCAACAGATTAAGGACATATTAGGCACGCTAAAGATGTGCTAACGCACTAAGGATGCAACAAGGACACATTAAGGCCATGCTAACAATACACCAAAGTAAGATGAAGCATAATGACCATCCTAAAAGCATGCCAAGTCTGCATTAACACACTAGCCCCGCGCTAGGGCTGCACCAAGCACATGCCAAGCCCACACCAACACCACACTAAGGCCCCGTGACTCACCCGTGCACGCAGCTGGCACTGCCGCAGGCGGCACTTCTGCCGGATCTTGTTGGGGCCCCCAAACTTCTTCATGTCACGGCAGAAGTCGCACTGCCCGCAGTCCTCGGGGCGCCGGCACGCCTCGCACTCCCCACACATGCGTGCTGACCGCTTGATCTGTGACAGGGGGGATGCCCAGGCGTTGAGGGGGGAACAGGACACCTATGTATCCAGCTCCCTGCTGCCACAGACCCCTCCCTGCTGCTGCAGACCCACCTTGGCAGCCCGTCCCTGCTCCAGTGCCAGCTCCTGGGCCTTGACGCTCTCGTGTTCCCGCTCCTTCTCCCGCCACTTCTTGTGCCGGTAACGGATCTCCAGAGTAGGGTCCTTCTCTGGCAGGGGGAAAGCAGAGCGTCAGGGGGACCCAGGCATCTCAATCTCAACTCAGGCCCCCCCAAATCCCCATAAAAGGGGACCCAGGCGTCCAGCACCCCCACAGAAACCATCCAGGCACCCCAGGCCCACTGCTTCTCCATCTAAAGCTCAACACAGACCCCCAAACTCTCCCCCAGAGAAGGACGCCGGCCCTAGGGAGCCCCCAGAGAAGGAACCTCTGTGCCCAGGCTCACCCCGGCACTGCAGGCAGTACCACTCCCGGATAGCCTTGGCCATTTTCTCGGTGATGTTGATGCAGTCGCCATGGAACCACTCGTTGCAGTTGTCGCAGCCGCTGCGGGGATGGGGAAAGCTTCAGCCAGGGGATTCGGGCAGTCGGGAACACCCCAACCCCCACCCTGGGAGGACCCGGGTGTCCGGGAACCCCTCCCAACGCTCCCCACAAGGGATCCAGGCGCCCGGAACCCCACCAACACCCCTCAAGGCACCCAGGAATCCGTCACTCACATCATGAAGCAGTTAATGTCGGGTTTGCGGCACACGCAATACACCGGGGCGTTCTCCTCCCCTCCCGGGCCCGCCTCCGCGTCCGAGAACTCGCTGTCCTGTGGGGACGCGGTATCAGGGCCTGCGGGAGCCCCCAGACACCCCCTCCCAGAAGCGTCCCAGCCGCCCGGGGGCCCCCTCACCATCGCGCCTTTGTCGCGGCCGTTGCCTCCAACGGAAGACTCCGAACCAGCCCCGCCACAGCCGGAAGTGGAGCGAACGTGTTCTACTTCCGCTTCCGGGGCAGCGGGGAGGGGGGCGCTCTCACGCCCAGAGACAAAATGGCCGCTACGAGGGCGCGCCCGACCCTAAAATGGCGGCGTTCCCGCCTGCGCAGAGCGTCGCAAAATGGCAGCGCCCTCAGTGGGGAGGGGAGGGGCAAAATGGCGGCGGCCATGTTGAGGAGGGAAAATGTCACCTGCCCCGCCCGGGACCCCCAGGGAGACACGTAAGCGGTGGTGGCGGCTGGCGACGTTTATTGAGGGGGCGGGGGGGACATGGGGCGATGTGGGGAGACATGGGGTGACGTGGGGGACACAGGTGACACACAGGTGACACGCCGGTGACAGACGTGACATGCATGTGACACACAGGTCCCCCCGTCCCCCTGCTGTCACACCTCCCGTCACTCTGGCGAAGCCTCCAGGGGGCGCTGCAGCCGCTCCAGCTCCTCTGCCAGCCTGGGGGCGGGGCCACAGAGAGTGGGCGGGCCAGGAGGGACCCGTGCGCGGCAAGGTGGAGGGGTCTCACCTGTCCCTGCGACCGCGGCCCCGCTGCCGCTGCTCCAGCTGTGCCTCCAGCCGCTGCTGCGCCCTCGCCTGCTCCTGCTGCACCAGTAGCCTGTGGGACCCAGGCGCTCGGTGGGGCGGAGCCAAGCATCCAGGGGAGGGGCCCCGGGGTGCTCAGGGGCGGGGCCATGGGTCTGGAGGGGCGGGGCCTAACCCTTTGGGGGTGGAGCCAGGATCGGGGGGTGGAGCCAGGCATCCAGGCACTCACATGGCCACATGCGCTTCGGGTCCCAGCTGCTTCTCTACCTCCAGCAGGTGGCGCTCTGAGGGGCGGGGCCTGTCACCCCCCAACAGGGGACCCAGGCCCTTGGGGGGCAGAGCCAGGCTCTTGGGGGGTGGAGCCAGGCTTTCATGGGTGGAGCCAGGCTCTCAGGGGGTGGAGCCAGGCTATTGGGGGCGGAGCCAGGCTCTCAGGGGGTGGAGCCTATCACCCCCCAGGGGACCCAGGTGCCCAGGGCTCACCCTGCCTCAGCAGCTTCTCCCGTGCTTCCTCCAGTCGCACCAGTTCAGCCTCCAGCTGGGCTGGGGCCTGCGGGAAAAGGGGACCCCAGTGTCCGGAAAAGGGGTCCCAGCATCTGGAAAAAGGGGACGTGGCATTGGCACCTCACATGCGCTTCCTGCAGGCGTTTGTGCTCCTCCATGATGGCGTCGAGCTGCTGCCCGAAGTCCTGCCTGCGGGGAGAGGGGGGTGACCCGCCTGGTCAGGTGACCCGCGTCAGGTGACCCGTGTGACCCCGTGACGTGCCTGTACCCCCGGCGCAGGCGGCGCAGGCGCTCCAGCTCCTGCTCCACCCCCTCCAGGTCCTGCTGGCGGCCCAGGCACAGCCCTCGGCGCCTGCGGGGTCAGAGGTCAACAGGGGGGTAAGTGTCATAGGGGACGAAGGTCAATGGGGTGGGGTGGGCAAGGGGCGCTGAGGGGCCAGGGATCACCAAGGGAGGGCTCAGGGGCAGAGGTCAGCAGAAGGGCAAGGGTCACTAGGGGTGGGGGTCAGGGAGCACTCGGGATCAGGGGTCACCAGGGGGTTGGGGTGGCAAGAGGTCACCAGGGTGCTAGGGATCACCGAGGGGGTCAAGAGTCACAGAGGGGGTCAGGGGTCACCAGTGTGCTAGGGATCACTGAGGGGGTCAAGAGTCACAGAAGTGGTCAGGGGTCACCAGGGTGCTAACAGTCCCCAGACTGATTTGGGGTCAGAGGTCACCAGGCTGCCAGAGAGGTCACCAGGGGGTTTTAGAGGAGCCAGAGGTCACCAGGGGTGAGGAGTCCCCAGATGGGTGTAGGGTCAGAGGTCAGACAGGGGGTGTGAGCGCAGGTGGCATCAGCAGTGGGGGGGTGTCACAGCAGGACCCAGGCATCCAGGCCCCTCCCACTCACCTTTGACCTTCGGCCTCCACCTCCTCCCTGCGCAGCCGTGCCCCCCGCAGCTCCTCTGCCAGGGAGGGGACCCAGGCATCCGGGGGGTCACCCATGGACCCAGGCGTCCAGGGGACCCCCTCCCCAACAAAGGACCCAGGCACCCGGCCCCAGGGGATGCTGGGATGTTGGCACAACCCCCCAGTGCATGCTGGGAGGTTGGCCTCAATGCAGCCTCACCCTGTTTCTGCTGCCAGAGCCCCTCCAGCGCCTCCTGACGCTCCTCCACTGCAGGGAGAGGGGTCACTGCCCAGACACCTGGGTCCCCTGCCCAGTACCCCCCAGTATCCCTTTGTCCCCCCCATACTGGGAGCAAGTTCCTCCTGCAGCCAGGGGTTGTGGTCTCCTGGTCTCCCCTCCAGACACTGGGGTCCATGGGTGTCCCCTCCCAGACACCTGGGTCCCCCTGGACACCTGGATCCACGGGTGCCCCCCCAGACACCTGGGTCCCCCCCCAAATGACTCACATTGCTCCCGTTGCTGGCGCAGCCCCTCGCCATGTTCCTGTGCTGCCGCCAGCTCCTGTGCCGTGGCCTGATGCGCTGCGGAGGGGACACAGAGAGATGCGGTGAGGGGACGGACAGAGGGACAGGTGGGAGGGACATGGCGATGGGGTCCCACGGCGCTCACCTTGGTGCAGGCTGCGCAGCCGCCCTACCAGCCTGTCCAGCCACGGCTGTGCTGCAGGGGGAACCAGGGACGCTGGGGGGGACACACGGTGACACCTGCCTCCCTGGGGTGGGGGAACACCCAGGTGCCAAGGTGGGACACGGCTGCCGGAGCCCTCACCCTGCATGTCACCGTCCATTGCCGCAGCCTGAGGGGACACGGGTGACAATGGCGGCCACGTGCTGGCCCCTCGTCCCCTCTCACGTCCCCGTCACCCTCTTCCTCCGCCTCGCTCCATTTCATGCCCCCTCTTCCCTTTTTCTGTCCCACATTCCTGCCTTTTCCGTCTGCTTTTCACCCCGTTTTCTGTCCCCTTTTCCCTCTCTTCCATCACGTTTCCCTTCATTTTCCGTCCCCTTTCCCTCCTCTTTTCTGTCACCTTCTGTCCCTCCATTTTCTGTCACCTCTTCTAGCCTCTCCTGTCCCTGCTTGCCTCTTTGCTGTCCCCTCTTCCCTCTCTTTTCTGTCATCACATTTTCCCTCCGTGTTGTCCCCTTTTTACCCTCCAATTTTGTCCACTTTCTGTTCTCTTTTCTGTCACATTTCCCTCCATTTTCTGTCCCCTTTTTGCCCTCTTTTCTGTCACATTTCCCTACTTTTTCTGTCCCCTTTTTACCCTCCAATTTCGTCCATTCTTCCCCGCTCTTTTCTGTCACATTTCCCTCCATTTTGTTGTCCCCTTTTCCCCTCTTTCCTCTCGTTTCCCTCCATTTTCTGTCCCCCTTCCCCCCCTCTTTTCTGTCCCGTTTCCCTCCCATTTTCTGTCCCTTTTGCCGTCAATTTTCTGTCACGTTTCCCTCCATTTTCTGTCCCCTTTTCTGTCATATTTCTCTCAAATTTCGCCCCCTTTCCCCTCCTTTTTGTCACATTTCCCCTCCATTTTCTGTCCCTCCTCCCTCCCCTTTTCTGTCATGTTTCCCTCAATTTTCTGTCCCATTTCCCCCATTTTCCTGTCACGTTTCCATCCATTTTCTGTCCCCTTCTTGCCCTCTTTTCTGTCATGATTCCCTCCCATTTCCTCTCCCCTTTTTCCCCTCTCTTTTCTATGACGTTTCCCTCAAATTTCGTCCCCTTTCCCTGCCTTTTTATCACATTTCCCCTCCATTTTCTGTCCCATTTTCCCCTCTTTTCTGTCGCGTTTCCCTTCATTTTCTGTCCCCTTTTTACCCTCCAATTTTGTCCACTTTTTGCCCCTTTCCTGTCACATTTTCCCTCCATTTTCTGTCCCCTTTCCCCCCCCTTTTCTGTCACGTTTCCATTTTCTGCCCCCTTTTGCCCTCTTTTCTGTCATGTCTCCCTCCATTTTCTGTCCCCATT
>JAVJGI010000045.1:5993772-6156755 GCA_035590275.1 Ibycter americanus | reverse complement strand
CCCCTTTATTTATTTTCTTTGAAGAGACTCGAATTTCCCGAGCGGGTCTGGGTTAAGGGAAATAACCGCTACTGTATCATGACATCAATGTGAAATGTCTTGTTCCCATCGTGCACTGATCATGAGTATTGTGTAAAGGATCTACTTGAGTGTGCAAGCAAGGAAAGAATCTACATGCTGCTATATGAATACTTTTAGAACAAAAAAAACAAAAAACTACTAACCTTCGGGGGGGGAAAAAAGAGAAAAAACCCTTCTTTATTCTTTCATTGTTGCTTTTACAGTGGTATTGCGCATGCAAACAGGAGCATTTTGTGTCTTAAAAAAAAAAAAGGAAAAAAACATAAAAAAATAATAATCAAAAGAAAAACCTTAACGAGAGATGGCTGTACAAATTACACCCATGCACAAAGACCTGACACCACCCTGATACTGCAGTCTTGAGCTGGTATTCCCTTATCAGGCCTGGGGACTGATAAGTTTTTTTGGGTTTTGTTTTTTTTCTTTTTTCTCCGTGTGCACAGTTCTAGTTTAGTTCTGGTCCATCGGGCGTTAAACTTGCAGACGAGAGGGAGAAATAACGTGCCATTTATTTTTTATTTTTCACTTGAAGCTCTTCATCGCTGTACATTGGACCCTGCTAATGATACATGTGTACGTACGTTTTTTTAGTGCAATCTCTTCTGTAGATCTTTGTTGACCAAATTGGTGGATATTGTTACTTATTAATTTATATTTGTCTCATTTTGTATGTATGTGTATAGTGTGTTTGTAAGTATGTGTGGTTTATAACCTGACCGACTGTGTCATGGGGCTCAGTGTGCCTGTAATTTAATCCCCTCCCCTTATTTTTATTTATTTTTGTACTGTGCTGATTAAATAAAAATGCACTGACCATCCATTACACAGCAGCGGTTTGTGGCAGACTCTTTTCTGCAAGCCCACACCTCTGACGCCCCATTTGCAGCGTTGGGAAATTGGATTTGCTTTGATGAAAGAGGGTTTTAACGCAGCCGCGGGTTTAATCACGTTACCGGCGCCGGGGGTCACCCCTTCGCTGGGGGCTGGCGGAGGCTCTGGGCGAGCGGCGGGGCGAGGAGGAGCATCCAGCATGCAAGAGGTGAAAAAGCAGGTTATTGGGACGCCAAAACTCCACTTTCTGTCTGTGCACATCTTCCCAGAGCCACCATGCTGGTCAGAAACTGGCACCGCCATAGTGGGATGCAACTAATTGGTTGGGGTTTTTTATTTATTACAGTGAATTTTGTAGACAAAACCCCAGGTCCATTATAGTAGGTTGGTTTTTTTCCCTACTCTTTTACACACTACAATATCAGCAATTTAAAAAAAAAAAAAGGTTCATTGTATTATTGCCCCAGGCTGAAAATCAAAATTCAATTTAGAAATAGTTAATTTAGGGGAAAAACCAGTAATATATATATTTTATATATATATTTTATATATATATATATATATATATATATATATAAAAAACCAGACAGGAACTGATAATATACTTTATAAAGACACATTTCTTTGCATACAATATTGCCATCTCATAGTATTAGAATTTACTAAATCTGCAATTTATTGCTGTCCATCATGATTCGATACAACCATTTCGTTGGAGAGATAGTGTATAAAAGTGCTGATTAAAACTCCTGCCGCTACCTTGCCTACGGGTTAGTGTTACTCGGGGGGGGACATTTGGACTAGTAGATATAAAAAGCAAGAAGTGCAAATAGAAAGGCACAGCAATGACGAGGATTTTCCTTCTGGTGCTTCCCCGGGAGGACGCAAACAGGAGCTGGGGTGTCCCGTGGTGGTGCCATTGGCATTGCTCCTCCTGAGGAGCTGATGCTGAGATTGCGTGAGGAGATGGAGGGCCTGCGGTGGTCCTGAGCCACTCGTGTGCGTGTGCTTGGCAAGGTTAGGCGCTGTTGCATGGGTGGGATGTCACCTCCAGGCTCCTGATGGCCTCGGCGGTGGTGGTGGAGTGACTTGTGTTTGTCAGCTTCTGGAAGAGCTTTTTCCCGAGGACTTGGGCCAGGGCTGATGCACAGAGCCCTCCAGCACAGCAGCCCACTGGGCATGCTGGAGCTACCGACCAGAAGCAAGTGCTGGTGGCTGGGATGTGGGGTCAGATGCGGTGCTAGGATGCTGGTGGGGGCTGGTCTGAGGCCAAGGACCATGGCAATGGGAGGGCTCTGGCGTGGGGCCTCCCCGGCGAAGAGTGCAGGAGGGATTAAGCTCGTCTCACTTCCATACAGAGCTAGAGCTTCTCTGCACCCGAGGCACCCTCGACCTCGGGGCTTGGTGGTGGTGGTTGGGTACAAACGCTGCAGCGACCTGTCCCTGTGCCCTGCATCCATGGCACAGCCTTGGGAAGCCTTTTGTTAACAGGGCGTTACATGAAGAGCCTCTTCCAGGCTTTCAGTTTCCTAAAATGTTCCATTAAACAAGTGCTCCCCGTTTGCTGGCTGGGCTGGGACCTGGCTGTCCCCAAGGTGGAGTCACCACCCAGACCCCCATGTCCAATGGGCTGGAAATCCTGACCTGACCAGCAGTGCCAGGACTCAGTACGTACGATCCCAACAGCCCCGGAGTGTCACATGGCCTCCTCTGCTCAAAACCCACAGCAGCAGCCCCAATACACAGTGGAAATAAGAAGCTTGTTAGTATGTATGGCCGTCCCGTAAACACCAAGCTCAAGGTCACCTGAGCCGCGCAGCAGGGGGGGACGTGATGCCACCAGACAAGCCGAGGTGAGGCGCAACACCCTAACATCCACCACCCACAGCTGGGAAGACCCAGGAAAACTCTTCGGAGGGAACAGTCTGGATGTTTGGAGTCAGGTTTGTGCTGCTGCCCCTCGCCCGACGCAGACGGACGTGCCGGAGTTAGCGTTACATAGTGCAAAGCGAGGGAGTGGTGGCCTCAGCCCCCAAGCTCCACATGGTACTTGACTAATCCACCTGCGGCGGGTCCTGAGCCCTCCTTGAACCTCAGCGCTGGGAATAACACGAAGCCACGTGGATCATCTGAAAATTCTGCAAGGCCACTTGGTCCAAATGGGAACCCACTGGATTTTCTGTCACTGGAGAGGATAATTAAGGCAAAAGCAATGCAGGATCAAAAACAATAAAACCTCTGCATTGTGAATCCCGCTCTCCTTTCTGCTGGTGGACCTGTCTCCGACCAAGGTGCCTTGATGGGTGAGTGAACTCCGGGCAGGAAAACAGCAAGCCTCGAGGTGCGTTTCCATGTACCGTCCCAACTCCATGCATGCTGGCAGAGCTGGAAGAGTGCGGAGTGTCTCCCCGGCATGGGAAGCCAGCCCTCCTTTCCACAGCTGGCTCCGGTTCCATTGGGATTTGGTCTTACAGAACCAGACTCCCTGAGCCAGGTATCTTTGGTTCCTCCAGTGGAGACTGCATAATATTGAAAAAAAAAAAAAAAAAAAAAAAAGACACAAAAAAGAAACGCAGAAGGGAATACTGGAGAGGGTTTAAGAAATCAATGTGGGAAAGGGTTTAAGTACCTATAAATGCTTTTTTTTGGACTAATTCAGAAGCACTTTCCTGATATTCTGGCCTGTTCTGTAAGCTGGATAACAGGTCACTGGCTATTTTAAGCCTTTGTTGCATGTAGTAGTAAAACCCTCTCCTGAATTTGGCTTTGCTAAACCTCTAGCTTTAGAGATCTTTTTAGGCGCATGACCAAGTCACAGCTGAGCATCTCTAAATCAATTGCCTCGAGAAGTCCAAGGCACAGGGAGGGCGAGCAAAGCCCCAGTCTGTCTTTCCTCTGCTCGCTCACTCTGCTCACTCTCCAGGCTCGGCTTGCTGCGCCAAGTGGAGGGGGATGCTAATTCCCCGGCACGCAGAGGACGAAACCGGAACGATGCTTGGTGAAATCCGGTTGGGATTGGTTAATCTTGGTTTCCACAGAGACGGTGCATTTCCGCCCATGCAGGCTGCACTGGACCGGGTTGGTGACGCTGACTTGCAGAGCACGTTTCTCACTGCCAAGGCAAAAGGGAAAAGCGTCAGGCAGGAGGGCTGGGACCAGGGGGGAGAGGCGGCTCTGGGCTGGGACACGTCCTGCAGCAGGCCCAGCACACCGCGTTGAGCCAAGCAGCTCTAAGGCCAGCTCTCGGGCTCAGCCGAGCCCCGCTCTCGCACGTGGAAGGCCCCCACGCGGGGAGGCGTGCACCCAGGGACGCCGCTGGCGGGGTGCCCATGGGGGGTTATCTCTGTATCTCTGCGCGGGCAAAGCAGGGGCTGTGTCGCAAAAGGTCTGGGCTCCACTGCCCGCTCTGCCACCCACTCGCCGAACGACCTCGCCAGCAATCACTCCTGTCTCTATAATTACAAGAATGATGATGATTTCTCAGCTCAGAGATTAAAAGTACTGCATGAAATAGCTAAAAGCATAACAGGTAGAGTTGATTTTTTTTTTTATTGTTGCTTTTTTTTTTAATTCCCTCTCCAGGCAGACAGACCGACTGACCACACAGCCTCCCTGGGCTTGGAGTGTCCTGAACGGAGGCAGCAGCTGGCTGGGACAAAACTGTGTCACTGCAAACCATTCCTCAGCTTTTTAACCCTTTAACCCAGCTTTGCGGCTAAAAATAATTCTCAGGAGTGAAATTAGGAGTTTCTGCCACCCAAACTGGTTGCTCCTTGGCTGTTTGGGTTGCTGCCAGCGGGGGACATCAGGACAGCACGGCCAGATGGCTGGTCACCTCTGCTCCAGCTGAGACAGGGTCAGGCATGGTGACAAGGACATCCCCCTTTGCTAAAGGCCATTAAAAAGCCACTATTTTAGATCCCAAATGACTTTCCTTGTACCGGAAGCAGAGAAATGCCCAGCTGCTCCCTGGGCTGGGGCCAAGGTGCAGCCAAGCCGACGCACGAGCTCCAGCCACCAGCCCTTTGCCCAGCGAGGAGCGGGCATCGTGAGGCCAGAGAAACGCCTGCACAGGTCCAGCCCTGAGCCAGCGCCAGCCTGGGGAAGCGGGAAGAGACAACCAGGGACTTGGCTTCTGGGAAATTGCTCCGACGGCCTCAGCTGCACTTCAAATTCCTGAATTTCCAGCATTTCTTAGTATAATACTGAGTGGTTTAAAGACTCAGTGGCATGGACTCCACCGCCTCTCGCAATGCTCTAAATACAGCGAGGAGGATGCGCTGGGCTTTTGTTCGGCTGCCTTTAGCCTCCAGACCCAAGGTCTCGCCCTGCCTGAGCTGGTACAGCCTTTTCACCGATGCGGTGCAAGTCCCTCATGCAGCACAGGCTTTTACTTCATTAACACAGACTGTTCAAGATGTGTCACATCCCATAAGCTGCATTTTTATGTGGCTTCCCAATAATGAAGATGTTCACCGCTTCCATAAAAGCGAGCGGCTGTTTGGTTGGAGGAGAACTGGCAGGGCAGCAGTGTACACAGCCCTCACGTTGTCCCAGGTATTTAATACTTATTTACTCTTGCCTCAGTGAGTTGAGGCTAAAATCCCTGCTTAGTTTGCTATTTTTACTGTGTCTTAGCAGAATGAGCCGCATACACAGAGGAGCCTCTTGCAGATTCCTGCCATCATGTGCTTGGAGAGCAGGTTTAGCAACGAGTGTCTGTAACAAGGATAAGCACTAACGACTTCCCTTCTCCCCCACAGCCCTCATCAAACCACAGGTAAGAGGATGGAGGGTCTGTGGCTGTTAATAGTCACACTCAGCTGACCCTCTTGCTCAGCAATGAGCAGCCCAAACCGGGGAGAGGAATGCTGTTAACCTGAATTTTGACCACAAGCAGGACCCAGGCCTGGAAATCAGAAGGTCCTTGATGTGTTCTGAGCCCTGTGGCTGTGGGACCTTCTGCCAGAAGCTGAATCTCTCTAGGTCCCAAGCCCCTGCTGGAAGGAGGACAATCAATTAAATACACTTCTATGTGAAGCTAACGTTGTGCAGGGTTAGTGCATGCTGGGGAATATGCTCTTATCTTTGCCCTGTGTAACATTTCCATAAGATAAGGGCTTCACATCCCACCCCCTCCATGTTCTCCTGATCCCACCATGGCAATACTCATCCACTCTTGACCATGTGCTGCTTTTCTTCACATGAGAAGTTTCAGCATCAAAACCTTTTGCTGGGGGAGTAGGACAGCTCTTGAACAGCACCCAAAGAGCAATCCAACCAGGGATTTGCAAGTCCACATAGGGATTACAAACCCCATCCTTGGTCTTCCCTGCTAGGCAACACAATGCGGAAGGAATCCTGTCACAAGCAGCTGGATGTGCTGGGACCTTGAGTCTCTTGGATGCTGCTCCCGTGCTTGGTCAATTGCCAGCACAGAAGAGGTTGGAGGAAACATCAGTTTGGTTTCCAGTTCATCAGGCACATCAGCATCACACTTGGTGCAGCGGCAAAAAGGGGAGATGACAGCTGTTGGTGGCTCTGGAGTAAGACGGTTTATTTATTGACCGAAAGGGAGAAGACAGCTGCTGGCATCAGCCAACAAACCAGACTAAAAGACCTTCCAAATCCCACTGCTACAAGGAGATGCTACCAAGTAGTACAGCTAGGGAGATGTTTCCCCAAGTTCCTGCAGAATTTAGATTCCAAAGGAAGAGTCTCCCAGTGTAGCCCTGGAAGTCCAATCAAGTCTTTCCTAGACAGGGGCAACACACAGTGAAAATACCCTTTGGGGGTCACTGGTGGCCTGCCAGACCCCGCACCAGACTGATGGCAGCAAAGGCAGAGACAAGTCCCACTGCCACTCAAACTGGGGCTGAAAACAGTTTTCACTGTATAAACCTGTCCCACTACAGTACTTCGCTCTTCCACCTCTCCATCTCAATAAGATGAGTCAGCTAGGAAAAGGCTGGTAAGGTGAAATTAAGGTGGAAGAAAGTTTGCACTATTAAATTTCAAGCTTGGAAATACACATTAATTCACCATCCATGCTTTAATTCCTGAAGCATTTCAATGGCTGTTAGTATTTAAGGAACATCTATGAATTTAGTAATTGCTGATGAATAATCTTCTGGCCTTCTGGCAATTTAAAGGACCAACTGGGTTTCGTCTTAGAGGTGGAAGATTCTTGTCATTTAAAGACTGAGGGGCAGAACTGAATGTATTTATGACTCTTCTGTGGTTGAAGATGCAGTCACTGTGCAGAGAGCTCAGTTATGTGCCCAAGGTCATAGAAAACAGTGCTGGAATTAACAGCTAAACCCAAATTCTCCAACTTTCAAGATCTGTCTTTTAACCACAGGTGAGAAAACTGCCACAGCAATCCAAAGGCCAGACTCCTCTTTCATCCTGTAGATGATTCTATATCTACATCTACATTGACATAGACATCGACATCGACATCTACATCCCACTTGATTCAAGGACCCTGTGTTGGTTCAGATCCGGTTTCTTACCAAAAGCAATGTCCAAGCTTGTCCCTCCATTCAACAGGCAACAACTGCCTGCATGTTACATCCTCGGAAGACAGTAGGAAAGTTTCAGCTGCCTGGAGAAGACCCCTGCCCTCATCCTTTTGCTTCCACCCCTCTCTCACACTTGCTGCATCCCAGCACCCCGCGGAGGGACCGTGCCTGCCAGTGGGAGCGCCCTCCCCGGCAGATCCCACACTGGGGTGGCCGGAGCCCCTGGAGCTGCCACTAGACTGACCCTTACTACAGGCTGCGTAGGAGAATTTGTTCCAGACATCAGCCTCTATTTTAGTAAGTCCTTAACAGGCTTTCAAGACACCTTTGCTGTCTCTCTTGTACAGACACACGTTCAGGAGACTGTCTACAAGACATCAGAGCTCACGTAGGTACCAAGCACAGCCCTGCTGAGACCAGCCCCGTCTGATGGCAGCCTTGGCTCTTCACCAAGCCACAACGTAACCTGCGCACCAACAGAAGTCAGGGCAATTAGGACAAAATGACGGATGCTGCTGCTGGGTGTCTTCTGGGAAATAAAATTACTTATTTTTAACAATGATTCCATTAGAAGAGACAGTAAGATACAAGCGCTGGCTGAGACTCTGCCAGGGAAGAAATGCTAGCCTTCAGCATCCAGGCGTGAAACTGCCTGCAAAACGTAAAGGGAAAAAAAAGCTTTCGTGGGAAAGTCAGGATCTACGTCCTGTGCTGCTCCAGTCCTGCCAGGGAACCGAATGATGGTTTCTGCATATAATAAACACCAAGGGGCTGGTGTTTTCTGAAAACACAGGTCTTTTGATACAACTGAAACCAATATTTTTTGGGGAAACAGCCTCTCTGCACATCCTGGCAGTGCAAGGCACAGCCACTGCTCTCAGGGGTGGTGTGGGCTGGGGCTTCTCTTTGCTTTTGGGTTTCATGGCTCAGTGAATGCTGCAGGGCTGGGTGACTTCTCTTCCTTCATCTGCTCCAACCCATCATAGCACGCACACTGCCTTTATCAGCTCCCTTTGCACATCTGTCCGCTCATGCTCATGAGAGGAGTTACTGGCAAACAGTCGAGGCCATGGCTCTGGGCATGAGCACACGTGTGTGTGACGCACGCATGGTGTCTGTCCATGCGGGAGAGCTGCATCCCGCAGCAAGAGCACCCTTAGAAACCCAGCGCGAGCTGATCAGACACCCAGGTAAATGCTGGCAAAAGGGAAACCGATGGAGAAGAGATGACTCCAAGTGGAAGCAGACTACTGGCCCATGAAATATTAGAGTTTTGAGTGAGCATTTAATCCAGGACCTCAGGGAAAACACAAGCCAAGCAGTGCATAAATGGCCACAGACATCTGTCAGCGCTGTTGATAATACAAAAGCATCTATGTCGCTGGTAAGTGGTGGGAAACACAACAGTGAAGGGAAAGAGTGGAGAAAGATCAGAGGGAGTTTTGGCAAAGACAGCGGTGTAAGAGTAGAAAGTTAAAGAAATGTATTCCTAAATAAATGTTGAGCACATGAGACGCCTCAGAGCAAACACAGACGACCTGGAGTGCCTCGCACGGAGCTGCGACAGGCATGGAAGTACAGGACAGCACTTGTCGCTGAGACCCCCGTGTCTGTAGGTGCCAGCCCCCTCACAAATGTGCCCATGCCGTGCCTGGGGACAGCGGCACCCCACCAGAGTCAGGGTGCTGTGGAGGTGCAGCACCCTCACTCACAGGGCTGGGGAGGAATGGAGTTCAGGCAAATTTCCCAGGGGCTTTAAGCAAGGTGCTGCCTGCCTACAGACACAGCCAACAGTCACAGAGCAGGAAACAGGTTCTTTTCAGGAAGCAAAATCTGGGGAGAAGATGGTAAAGCTGAGTAAGTACAGTAAGGGATTTTTTACAACAACAAACCAGAGGGGTTTAAATGAGGGTAGGTATGCAATGCCGTGTGAAACTCAGCAGTAATGGGATGTATTCTGGAGGGGATTTTTTTAACAAATCTTTCTAGAGTTTCGGTCAAGCCCTCTTTCTGGAAAGGCAGGAATCACTGTGAACTACTTGGTTAAGGCTTCAAGAAAGCAGGCAGCTGCAAACGAGATGTTAGAAAGCATGAGGAGCAGGATGGAGGATATTGAAAAAATTGTAACACCTTATATAAGTCAGTGCTGCAGTCTCATCTGGATACCAGCTGCAGCCTTTGAGAGGGTTCAGCGGTGGAAGAAAAAAAAAAAGGCTCACAGATGAAGGGAGGCTATAAAAAAGAAACCAAAAACCGTCGACTATATTCTGCATGAAGAAAATACATAAGGATCGGAGAGAGAAACTAGAGAGGTCTAAAAAAAGGCAGCTTTCAAAGGCTTTGCTTCCTAACAACAGCCAAAGAGACAAACAGTAATACTGAGAATTTCAAGGTGGGTTAAAATAGCTTTCCAGGCCAGGTGCGATCTGGCTGCTGTGGCTCACTCCAGGCTGTGGTGCTCACTGCTGCTGGGTGGTACAGAGGTGAGAAAAAATGAGCAGGGTCTAAAAAGACATTGGCTATAACATAGGTAATAAACATTTACATATCTGAGTTACAACAGGTGTCATTTTTTGAAAAGATAAGTGTCCTCTGCATGAGGGTTTAAAGAACACTGGCTGTGTGGGCTGCATATTTGGCAGGGGAGGGATGGGGGGAGATCTATCTCCTCTGACCACTTGTGGCTTTCTGTGGCTTGCAGAACAATGATATTGGGGATGTTTGGGTTCAGAGGAAAAGCCATAGTTCTCGCTGTGAAAATTAACCCCACAATAGCTTAAACAGAGACAAAACCAGGGATATTTAGTGTCTTAACACGTACGAGCACGAAACCTGCACTGAAAACCTTGTGTGCATTTTGTATTGTCGCTGCTGTAGCCTCTCGGCTTTGGAGAAGGAGCAAAGCCCTGCATGGGGAGAGCTGCTCCGCGCAGGGACTGCTGGCGGCCAGCAGGAGCATCCCTTGCTTTGGGAAGCTGGGCCAAGTGCCGCCCCTGCACAGCCGCGGCATGAAGGGTATCACACCTAAATAATCCCGGGTGGTTGTTTCATTCCAGGGAGAGAGATGCCCTGCTGCCAGTATTCAGAGCCCGCGCGCTGCCGGCGCTCCAGCACCTTCATCTTCTCTGCTCTCCCGCTGCCTCTCAGGGGGGCAGTAACATTTGAAGTGTTTGCAGCTTCAAAGCACCAGGTCCCACTTCCAGAAGAGATTTACACACTTGGAGCATAAATTTTCCTAAGTAAGACTCAGATGATTTTGACAAGCATCACCCCTGTGACTCCTCAGCACACTCCATCCTTCTTTGCTCTGCCATCAGAGGGAGAAAACACCTTTTCCCATCCAGCTCCTACTAAAACACCCCAGCTCACATAGCTACAGAAGGTTAAAAGCAATGATTTACTATCCTGTGTACCCAAGAAAATAATTTAGTGTCCTCTTTGCCTCCTTGCACTAGCTGCTGGGCTGTATGAGCATCACCACAGGAAACACCCCTCCACCCGGCAGTCTATTTTTAGCACTCCCCATCCCATGGGTTGGCTACCAACCCCAAGAAGCTCAGGGTGAGGAGATTAACCGGGACCGTTTTTCAGGTGCAGATCACTCCTATCCGCTTGTAACTCAAGAGCAACTGGATCAGCAGGGGATGCACGCTCGTGGCAGGTAGCGTTCCGCTCATTCAGCATGTGCGGCATTACTCACACGCAACACCAAAGGGACACGACAACATCCTAAACCACAACGGGTTTTCAAAATCTGCTTTGTGAAACCCTCTCTGAGGTCTCACACCGCAAAAGCACCAGACATACAGGATGTTTTTTTGCTTTTTAGAGACGTAGGGTTGTTGGCGTCGTAGAGCTCTTCCGTATCAGGTGGTCTTGGGGGAGATTGGACGCTAAGATGGATCAAAGCTTGGAAAAGAGAGACTACAAAGAAGTCAGACACGAATAAAGGAGATTTCAAGTCAGGATCAAAAGGCAAATTTCCATAGTGGAAGGTCAGAACAAGTCCTCCAGGCATTTTAATGCCAAGAAAGGTTAGCTGAGTTAAACATGGCTGTGGCAGGTCCTCTCTCACTGTATGATTTTTCAAAGTTATCTGCAGTCAAGTGACACTTGATACTGTGAATTTTTTTTCATCCTTCAAAACCAGCAAATGTTTACAGCTTATTTCTAATACAGTTTTGTACCTTGTGGTCTATGTTCAGCCAAAGCACCTCCAAAGCTGGAAGAAGTGGCTTTTCAAAAGCCATTTTTTAATCTGCAAGAGAAGGACCAGGCTACAAACTGCAGTCCCACGTTGTTCCACTGCAAACTCAACCACTCCATTTAAAAGTGGCTTTCAATCTTTTCTGGCTCAAACTTGCCCATGTGTCATTTTTCTCTGCAGCTCACGCTGACATCTATTTACCAGTGCAAACCACAGAGCTGTTTGCCTCTGGTTTTGGGAACTGTACAGCAGAACATATTACTACATCACGCTAGCGAGTTGCGTCAGCAACTCTATTTTTGCCCTTTTAATGAGAAACAAGATTTGTTAGTATCTGTATATTCCCAGTGAAAGGCGTTACGTATGTCCAATAGCACATAGCAAGGCAAAAGCAAGTCAGCTATTAATACTCTGGTCTGCTGGCATCTGGCTGGTGCACCGAGACGGTTCCTTTAATTCATATCTGAACCGCAAAAGCCACTTTCCTAAGAAGACGGTAGCTGCCACAACAGTGATGTGCTTTTTTCATGATGCGTCTGTGGTAGAACCAGGTATATCCCTTTCCTTCTAGCTGAGGTGTAAACCTAGTCCACTAAATGTTTAGCTCTCTCATTCTTAAAATGCATTTATTCCTACTGGAACCCAAGGTCAGGTGATCCCAGAGCAGCACCGGTGAGCTGTGCTTCGTTCTTCATTTATTTAGTAACTGGGGCATTTGTGCATCCGTTCTCACTAGCCAGGGCGTGCTTTCCGAAAAGTCAGTGAGCTGTAAAATATTTGTCTCTTCCAGTAAAACCGTTTGGTTCACGTGCTTCTGGGCAAAGGAGGATCCACAGGGTGATGGGCCAGGGGCTGCTCCTCCCCTCCCAGGGCTGTTCTCCATCGCGAACTTGGGATAACAGCCAGATTTCAATAAAATACATAAGCAGCTAAAAAGGAGGTTAATAGGGGTCAGGTCCCAGCCATGCAGCCTCGCTACCCATGGGGACTGCACCCCAAAGCTCTTATTTTATGGTGGGAAAGCCCCCCAAAGTGGTTTTGAGGCATCACTTTGCAAGCACACTGTGCTGTACCCTAACATCCCCCGTTCCTCCATCCCTGGGATATTTGATGGAAATAAAAAGTGAATGTAATGATCCTGTATCCTGTGAAATTCAAGAAAGGGATCAAAAACTCACACAAGCTTCATCCTCCAGCTGAACCAGGGTGAACACACCCCAGCCCTAACACAACTGCTGTCTCCAAGCTGAATGAGTTGGGACTTTGGGGTGGAAGAGATGCACTTGAGGCACCTAAGCTCAGCTATAAACCATACCCCGATCCCCTTACCACACTTGGCTGGTGAATTAATCCCCTCCCTGCCCACCGGCACAGGCAGCCTGGCTGCCATCAGCAAGGCTCAGGCAGCCCCGCACCCTGCCCACAGCAGGCAGGAGGCATCGTGCTCCCATAGCTCCTGTAGCTCCGTGGCTGATGCTCCATGTGTTCTGCTCCCATTGAAGCTGAGAATTCATCTATGCACTTCAGACGGAGAAGTCTCGGTCTTTTTTTCTCCCTTCATGTCATCAGCATTCAATGCTGATGTAATTTATCCCTCATGAAACACTGGCTAAAGGTGGTCAATGGTTTTCTGGATGAAAAAATTGTGTCCACTTAAATAGGGTGTTTCCCAGGAAATCTCATCAACAAAGCAGCTTTCAAAAAAAAAAAAAAAAAAGCACATGAAGTGCACTAAATATTTTATTTCCTCCAGCAGGCAAAATGAAAAATTTCCAAAGCCCTGCACAGGGGTGAGGAAGGCAGCTCCCACCCACCATGGGAGTGCCATGACAGCACCCACCTCCTGGGGCTGTGCCCAAATAGGTGGATTATTTCTCTGACACCCCAACAGAAGGCAGCCCAACACACCGCAAGCCCAGCTCCAGTGCTTGGGACTGCAAGGAACTGCCTGCTCTAAAATCCACAGACTGTTCCTTTTCCCTCCCCTGGTCCCTGTGTGCAGTTTGATACCATAGGAGTTAAATTCACACCAGAATTCAATGCATTTTGCACTCCCTGTACAGCTAAAATCATAAGTTTTGCATCAAGTCTTCACCACGCTGCAGATTTACAGGCCAGCAGTACGCAACCGCATTGGGGAGGGAAGGGAAAGGACGGGGAGAGCTGGGCAGGAGGCACGTGGGGTTTGTGGCACCCCCTGACACGGGAGCAGCGGCAGGAGGGAAGGTGCCTGTGTCATTTCCATCTCCTCAAACACCCATGAGGTTTCAGCAATATCACGAAGAGAAGCGTCATCCAAGGCTAACCCAGTAGCAATTGCCTCTGCAAGCAGCGGAAACCAGTTCTGGCGCAGAATTATGAAAGAAGTGATCTCGTTAGGTAAGGAACCACTTCTGTGGCTGTGTAACGTCCTCACCGCCATGGTCCGCCCTGCCTGCACGCGTGGTGCTGGTGTGCTCTGCAGCTCAGTTTACGTCCTACTTATTTTGGGATAAATAGAGGAATTTAGTTTCTGAGGATGATGGTTACAGACGTTACAGTCCGGCAACGCATGCCGCTTGCCTTCATCTACTCAAACTGACCCAGTTCTCAACATCAACAGCTTTCCCAGGGTGCAGCACCAATACATAAACTACAGCTTCTCCTGAAGTCTCCAATTAGTCATATTTTCTCAGCTATTCTGAGTCCTGGCAAAGCTTTTGAGAGTCAGCTCTCATCTGGCTTTCTGCTTTAGTAGCAGCAAACGTGGCCACAAGACGCTGGAGTGTTACATATTTTATAAAACCCACTATGCCAAAAATATGATTCAAAGTCCTTGGCTGGAGACAGAGTAAAAGCAGAACATCGCCTCATTCACGAGGTTATGCCAAGAATCCTGCATTATAAATGCACCAGCACATAAATAAAATAAGACCACTTAGGAAGATGAGCGCAGACCTGCCTTCTGTTTAGGACATCACAGACCTTGATTCCCGGGCAGGTTGAGAAGCAGCAAAAGTCTTTCCTTATATTTTCTTTTCAGTGCTGGTCCTCACCATCACCCAGCCAGCCAGCTGAATTCACTGGACCTGCATTTGCTGGGGTGTACACAGCTCACGGTTGCAATGTCCCTCCTCAAAGGATGCTCTTGGCCTGTTTAGCAGGTGCTGATAAAATTCTGCTGGGTGAATTTTTGAAGTTTGAGGAAGGAAAAAATAAAAAAAAAATACTTCAAAGGGCAGCTGGCACCTGTCAGTCATCTGGGATATATTTACTCAACTCCTGCAGGAATGCAAGGTATAGGGAGCTGATGGTGAAGACAGTAAGTACAGGATTATTCAACTGTTCACCACTCAAATTTACAAGGGGCCAACAATTTTCTAGTATCAAATAGTGGTCAAAACAGCTGACGGGTGCATGATGTTGGAAAATTATGCCACAGCAAAGCGCTGCTGTTGCTCTATCATTTCCTTTTGATACAGACATAACCTATAGTCATCCTGATGGATGAGCAGCTCTGCTTTTCCCACTGGCACATGCAGGGCGATGAATTAAACAGACATATTTAGAGTCTGGCAGAGGTCTGAAGTCACAAACTGGGGGAAGCTGCCACTGAGCTTCATAGAGATCCCCTAAAATTATTATAAAAAAAAAAAAATCAAAAGTGCACACACTTTAGAAGTTCTCCTTTTGTTTTTTTCTTATTATTCTTTGGGATTGACCTGTGCGAGTGAAACTGCCAGGAAGCCAGCTCAGATAAGTGGGAGGGCAATTTGCTAAGGTGAAGCCACAAGCTCGGCTTCTGCCGGCACTGACAGCTGCGATGCCACCGGAGCCACAGAAACAGAGTGGATCGGGGGGCTGGCAGCCATGAGGACGATGGCGCAGGGGCTCTCCCCATGCAGAGGGGCTGGGAAGTGGGGATGCATCATTGCATCCCACCCACAGCTCTGAAAGCTTTGGTTCAATAACGCCTCTGTGGGGTGGCTGTGCCGAGGACCTGGCTGTCATTGTCCCCAGCCACCCTGGCTGCGCTCCTGCCCTGCAGCCTGTGAAACTCTGAGCTGCTGCGCAGGCAAACAGCTCAGCTCCATTATATTGTGCACACATCGCTGCTGAGCTCATTAAAGCCAGAGCCCGGAATTTAATGGGAGGTCTCTGACATCCCAGGGAACACCCACTGCCAGGTGCACTCACTCAGCACCACACCGCGGCTTCAGCACGGGCATAATTCTCCCGGCTCCCTTGGAACGGCATGTGACAGCTCGTGTGTGCATGCAGGGAGGGGGTGATGGAGAACGACTGCTTTTAGCAGTACAGCTCTCAGTCACTATAGCAACCTGGATATTCATCATCCCATCTGATGCTTCATTTCTGCCAGCCAACCAGGGGCTGATGCAGAGCAACGAGAGATGGGTTCGTTTACTGCCTCCAATGATTGCTGCTCCGTGCACCCACGATAACCCCTGTATAGGCTAATTCTTCATGAATTCCCCTTTCTGAGGGTTTTTTTAAAGTTTACTGGGGATGGTCCCGTTCAGCACCGCTGCAATAGCAGAAGCACTGGCACAGAGGACCTTCAGGCAGGGTGTCACCATGACCTACTTAATGCAGGACGAGGTGACATCATGTTAAATTGCCAGTGGCTTCCTGCTCCTCTGGACCACTCTGTCCGGTAGCAATGTTGAACTAATCTGACCCTGAAGGCAGCTTTCCGACAAGGAGGCACATACCTCTGGCCATCAGTATAACCTTGCTCTGTCAGTACGAGAGATGTCTCCCCTCCTCGGCTCCTCTGACCTGGAACAGTTGCGCTTAATCCTGCCTCCCTATTTCCAGATCTGATCTGAAAACCTAGATTTTTCTCCTTTTCTAATAGAAAAGAAAGAAATAAGCTAAAGCTTCAGGGATAGAAAAACACCATCAAAAAAATAAAAAAAGAGGTGTTATTGTGCTGTATTCTCCTGCAGCTTTTCTCCCAGAGAGAAGCCACGTTCCCGTTCACCCTCCCTGTGTGAAGCACGATTTTTACCACATAGTGCCTGATAAAAGGTCACACTTCCACAGGCAACCAGTAACACAGACGAGCATTTTCCCCAATGATTCAGGCTGGCAGCATCAGGGCTATCCAGCCCACAACCACCAGCTCGTTCCTGAAAGCTAAACCATGATTTTTTACCCAAGGGGAGCACAGAGGGGTGGGGTATGCTCAGGTTAGCACGGCGTTACGCCAGTGAGGAAGACGGTTCCTCCTCTCCCAGCATCCACACTCTGACATTTTAGCCAAGGAAGCTGAATCATCCTTCAATTAATGACAGGCTTTTAACCTGATGTTGAGGAGCCTCGCTGAGGTCTCCCTCCTGTTAAAAATGTTTCTCTCTATGGCCAAAAGAAGAATGGCTCAAACACAGTGATTTTTCCACCCCTTGGGTTTACGCCGTCCCCCCTCCGGGAGCCATTTGATGGGGAAGGACATGGCAGCAGGGATGCTGCAGGCAGCACGGCGTTTCCTTCAAACACATCGCCCTGCCAGCTGCCTCTCAAACCAAAGGCAGTTTAAAACACGTACCGGGCCCTGTGGAACAAGGCAGGGAAGACTCATTAGATGAAGGGCGACAAAAGGGAAGGGGAAAGGGAAGAAACAAGTCAGGGTGACTCAGGGCACAGACCTCTCAATTGCTCCACCACTGTGTTTTAGCTTTTGAACCAACTGCTACTTCCCTCTTACTTCCTGGGCACAAGCACACCCAGGGCCTTTTTGAGGAGCCTCAAGAGACAGCGTAAGCACGCAAGGCTTAAAAAGGGGTTTTAAAGTCCAGAGAAGGTCAGAAGAATCCTTAGAAGTAAGATCGTACCAAGGCTACTGAAAAAAACACTGAGAAAGAAGAGCTTGGAGTCTCAGGAACAAGAACCCGGACCACGGAGTGACTCAGTGCATTTGGGTTTGGCTGCCAGCATCCTGATGGGCTATCAGCGCAGCCCTGGAGGTGGAGGGAATTTTGGGGATGGTGTTTGAACAGGTTTACAGCTGTTCTCAGGACATCGGGGGCTGACGCACCTCATCAACATCAAACTTCCCCAGCAATGCTGGTTTTCGGGTGTTTTTTTAAGTCTTGAGAAAATTTGGCCTCTGTTTCTGAGCACAGGATGGTCAAAAGAGGGATGGTCATTAAGGAGAATTTGGATTACAGAAAAGAGAAGACACGAGCAGTAACTGCAGCAGGCAATCATGAGGTGGGCAAATTAAAAAGGAAGCGGGGGATTTTAGAAACGGCCGAAGAAAGGGGATGGTTGGACTGCGCGGGGCTGTGAGCTGCCTCCATTCCTACAGCACAGCGAAGAGTTGCTTCTACTGCTTCAAAAACTCCGCTGCGTGAAATTGTCCATGTGGGAAAGCCCAGCTAGCACCAGTATTGACATCATCATGTCTCTATCAGCATTACAGCATCCCAATGAAATGTTTTGACTCTAAACAAATTTCAGGCGTGATGAAAGTCATTACTGTTCCCATCAAAAACATTGGAATGAATCAGGTTTGAAGACATGAAGCTTGGGGAAGAACAAATGATGAGGCGGATTTTGTAAGAAAGATTTTCCTTCCATCAGAAAACTTAAAAGTTAGGAAAGTCCTCCAGTAGCACACAGTACCATGCAGGTATTTAAAAAGAGGAATTCAATTCTGGACTCCTAATGCCCTCTCCAGGGACCAAAGGCAGTCAGATTAGCCTAAAACAATGCGACAGCCGATCTGCCAGGAGCTTGGCATCAGCCACAGGCACTCCCCGGAACAAAGAATCGAGCTGAAAAATATAACCCTGTGACTAATGATTAAAGGCAGCCGATTTCTCTACATTTCAAGCCAGATGATTCCTAAGAACAGCAAACTTTCACTATGTTTCCTTAATATTACAGATTCATGATGCTCTGCAAGGCATCAAGGACGCTTCTTAGAACCTGGACTTAGGCTATACCAGGAAATCAATTTTTTATGTGATAGCAAAATGACGGGCAGGATCTTAAGTGGATCTTGTGTATTCAGAGAGGTTGGGCAGCCAACTCAGTTTTTATTATTTCAGGAGCATTTGCTGAGATGTTCCAGAGTAGGCTTGGTATCACTTCTGCAAAGTAAAGGGCTCTGAAGCTGCAATCCCAGAGTAAAAATGCTAGCACTTCTTCCCTTTGTTGTCTCGTCTTTATTCACTGATACATTAGCACAATTCACATAGGCAGGAAAAAAGGCACTTGCTGTGAGGAGAGACAACTATGTCTTATTTAAATACCTGACCTATTTCTGCTTTTCCTTTGCCTAACATACTCAACAAGAAGTTTGGATTTGCAGAAATAGCTGAAATAACTGTGTTGGATCACGTGAAAGATACTGTTCCTCGTGGTAAAGCCAGCATGAAAAACAGGTGCACAAACAAAAAGATTTTTACTTATAGAAATGGAAGGTTTGGAGGGGAAATGCACATTGCCAGGCTGATTCCCACTACATTCACCATTTGCATTTGCATTACAACAACATACAATTTTCATTTCAGGGTATGATGTGACTCCACTGGAGGACGACACCTATGTAAACACATCGTGGACGTATACATTCAAACATCTATCATGAGCTGCCCAACCTGGAAACACAGCAGGTCCCGACTCTCTGACATTCAGCTTCTTGCTCAGTAGGCAGGGTGATCTCATTTTGGAAATCACCGTCTGTATCAATATCCCTGTCCTCTTAGACGGGCTTTTAAATGACCTCAGGAGCACATCACGCAGCTTTCGGCAAGGCAAGGCCCAGGGAAGGTGCCAAAGATGATTCAGACGGAGCCGAGGGAAGTGCTGGGGAGGGACGGTGAAGGGCTGAGTGGCTGCTCGTGACCCAGCAGCGAGGCTGTTGGTGCCCTCCATCTCCCTGGAATAAAAACGGGTCTGTTCCCGAGCAGGCTTAGGATGCAAGCTTTAGAGTGCAGACACGTTACTAGGCACAGTAAAATGCTTTTAATTACTGTCTGGCACAGTTTGCATTCTCAGCTGCAAAAGAATTGATCCTTCTTCCTATCTTCCCTTGCAGCGGAGGGTACAGTTTTTACTTAAATGCTATTTCTGTTGATGAGCCTCTTTCCTTCCCACCCCCAACCTGCTGCTTCATGTAGCTCGGAACGAGTGCCAAAGGCTGTAATCGCTGGCAGTCACAGGCAACACCACTGCAGCGGCTCCAGCAATGTTGCCATTATACCAAACAACTTGGGACTCTCCGTGCCTCTGGATTCATCCCCCTCCTTCACAAACAGCCCACAGGGACTCAGTGATGCACCACCACGGTTGCAGGAAAATGGACCTGGTGACCTATAGGGTTTTATGTTCCTATATAAAATTTCTCCAAATACAGGCAAGCTTGACAGAACAGAGTTATTCTAAGGATAAGACATGGCATGATATATGTTAGGTTTCCAGTCTAAGAGGGATACCAATCACTTCACAGGGCTGTGGCAAGGATGACTAACTACAATCCCCGAGCCATGTCGAACGTTATTTGGGGGTACCAAATGGTGGTAGGCTTACCATTATCACATCCATCTTTTAGTAGGCAGAATTATCAATATTTTATGCTTCTGTATTTCAGAGTCTGTGCTAGAAGAAATCAGCAGATTTACACATGGCACTGCGAAATTTGCTACATCAACCAAATGCCTGCAAAGCTAAAGCCATTAACAAATCAAGTATCTGTGGCTCAAGCATTCAGTATTAATTTATTTTGCTGCAGTCATTCCCGCTGAGCAAAATATCTTCCCCACCCCAGTTTCTAATCAGCTCCCATCCTCCTCTGGGCTTACCAGAGTTAAATCTTTCACATTGCTCTCTGTGATAAGTTGAAAAATTGAGTCGTGAATGGGGAAAAATGAGTTGCAAAAGCAAATGCTTCCACTAGTAATAGATTAACTCTTTGTTCCAAGGCTATCCCATCATTTCAAGAGGCTTCCTATATGTTTTCTGAAGAGCCATTGCAGTGACAAGATAAGATGCCACCACTGTGAAATAATCGCTGGGAAAAGAATAACTCCTCTGCTCTCAAAGGGTATGCCCGCACATGAGCTGGCTATAGAGCTCAGTGGTAGCACCACCAAAACGGCAAGTGAATCCCTCATCTCAAGGCGTAACTCGCCAGAGGACTACTTGACACTCATCTTAACACTTCCAAATACTTTCTGCTAACACCACAAACAAAGTATATTCTTCAATCAACTTTAAAAACTGCATCTCAGGATCTTGGTTTTTCACAAAAAAATTTTTGTTTGCAAGTGACAGAGGTAGCTGATGAGGGGTTTGAGTAAATAAGATAAAACCAATCTTTTTGTGAAACAGATCTGTTGTCAGTCTCATGATTCTCCCTTCCTGTCTGTAGTGGACTGAACTGGCCTCCTTTCCCTTCACAGTCCCAGGGCTGCTTTTTTCTAGCTCCAACAGCTCTACACACAGAACATACCAATAGGAAAACAGTTGACAACATCCAGGGCATCTGTTAATGCAACAGCTAGAAAAAAGGACATGAGGGCAGAATACGGCAGTCAGATCTCTTAACACCCAAGCACATGGTCGCTGGACCACAGAGCTTGGAAACGTGTTGTACACAAACCCAAAACCCCACCACAAAAAACCAGAAGATCAAACGGAGTGAGCATAGGTGCGACCCCTTGGCAGAAACGTGCTAATGCTCTCCCTGATCTCTTCTGCCTTGGCACGGATCCCGCTTTTATCAAGGCGATGCACTGAGCAACATCTGTATCATGCCAAGAGTTTGGTATTAAGCAATCTTCTCTATTCCTGAGCGAACCTCCCCGGCTTGTGCACTGCAAGCGATTAGGTTAGATGATTAGAAAGAGTCTGTCTGACCTTGAGATCAATAAAAGCCCTCCTTAAGTCATGCAAGTTTCTCTGGGGCTAAAATTCTGCCGCAGACACAGGGGGGTCAACGGGCTTATTCAGATCACTGCGAAACAGAGGTCATAGCAAACCCACTGCTGCCAAGGTCAGTGCAGCATCACACGACAGCCAGCACGAGCTACTCAGTGAGCCAGTCTGCAAGAAACCTACCTGAAAATGACCTGGTAGCGTATAAATCTACTTCTGTGCTTTTGTGAGGCACTGCCTCAGCAGCCCTGCTGATATGCAGTGAGGTCAAGCTTGTGGCGTGCTATTAGGATGCCCTGGTCCTGATGCTGAAAGGAGACAGACTCTTTTTAGACCAGCATTTCCCAAAGGCAGTGATACTCACTTGACTCTCTTCTGGGTGTATGCATCTTCGCATGACACTTAGATTCAGGGGAGAGCTAGCTACCTTTAAATTGCTGCATGTAATTATCTCTGAATTCCTGCAGCACAAGCGGGAAACAGCTGGAATTACTGGCACCATGTGTAAACACTTGTGACCAGGAGAAAGCAAGCTGCTGACAGGCAATTAAGTGCTCCTTAACTAGTGTAAACACTTAGGTCACTAACTGGAACTGCTTCTTACTCTTTTGCTCTTTCTGTCCCTCCCACAAGGAGCCCAGCTCCTGCCAGCAAAAAGTCAGCATAATTAAGGTTTATTAATCTGCAGTTCTATACTCAAAAATAAAACCTCTGCAATGATTTTAGATATCCTCCGTGATCTCTGAGCAATCTGAAACTGTGACCCATGTGCATTGTTGCAAGGATGAGAGGTGAGCTTCAGTCCTAGGAGAAGATGTGGTGATACAGGAGCAGGACCAAAGCCTCAGGAGCATTACCTGGGAAGCATTTGGTTCCCGTCGAGTGAGGTCGCAGCCAGCGCTTACCAGCCTGCAAGTATTGCTACAACTTTCAAAGCTGCATTTTTTTAATGTTATTTAAATTAAAACCAAGATCTGATTTTAACTTCATAAATGTGGTCCTCACTGCACCCACAAGCAAAAGCTCCCCAGACTGATGTGAATCCAACGCAATCCATCACCCTTGCTTTTCTGAGGGTACTTCTATTAAACCCAAGTGGGGGCTATATTATCACACCTGATAAGCACAATACCCCGTGACACCAAATCAATCCAACTGTAACAAGTACTTCAATATTCTAGTGCCAGGCGGCCAAGTCATGCATCCAAACGCTTACAATTGTTAGGATTAAGTGTTTGAAAACAGAGGTGTGAAGTGAGAGGAAGAAAAGGCTTACCCTGCGGATTTTGCTCTGCTCCTTGGGTAACCACTGGCTAATTATCACATTTTCCCTTACACAGACAGACTGTATAACTGAACCCTAAACACTTGCGATCTGCTCCAGAGATAACTTCCAATTGAGATAAAGGAGCAAGTGGTAACAGGAGATGATTAACAGCCTAACATGGAAAGTTAACCAGCAACAGCATGCCCAATGACTTACAAACTATTATCCAGAGTACGCTGGAGTAGGAGCCCAGAAGTCCAATGCTAGTTAGAACAGCTGTTAAAACCAGCGTAAGCACATTTAAGAGGTGTATTAAATTTCAAAGGCATTCTGGATGAAACTGGGCTGGGCAGCACGAGAGGCAGGCCTCCTGTCCCCGATCTCTGCCAAAGCCCCGGTCTGCAATCTCCTTAGATACAAGCACGCTAGCCGCTTGCCTGTGTGATAAAAGACACAAGACATTCAAAGAAATGATCAGAGGAAAGAGAAGTTAACTTACTGCTTAACTTACACCCTTTCTACTCCCCAAAGACAAGTCTGACAGCCAGGCACACAGCCTCCTCCCAGCCCTCCATAAAAACGTGCACCAACAGACGGCAGGGCTAGAAAACAGAATTTGTTCAAAGCCGTAAACAACAACCCCCCTCTTTGCATACACTGTAAATTTAAAAGAAGCGAGTTGGTTTTTGCAACTGAAAAAATCCTGAAGCAGCTAGGATATTACTGTGGAACGGCGCTAACTGCTGTCTGTAATTTGCAGCCCGGGACAGGAGAGCGCCCAAAGCTGTCGCACAGCGCTCGGCTTTATATGAACCACAAGTTTCACTTCAGCTCCCACTCTCATTTAACAGAATCTCAGAAGTATAGTAAGGATGCAATTAGTTTGTGTTGGCCTATTAGTCACCATTTCCACTGCTGAAAGCATCCATGTGGCTCTTCCTATTACAGTGAGAACCATCGTCATCTGCTCTCTTGGTCTGCTGCAAAATCCCCGACCTTTCCTGCTGGCCAGGAGTTCCCGGTTGAGTCTGAGAGGCGAACTGGAGCCTCCTGGGCTGCAGACGCTTACCTGGGAGGAAGCTGGGCAAACTGCAGAGCAGTTCGTGCCAGTCGCCACCAGCACCCAGCTGCTCTGCGTCCTCTTTCACAGAGGAAACCGCAACCCAAACCCAGCCTCATGATAGACTCGTGCGGCCACAGGCTCCAAAGCCCACTAGATCTCATCTTCAGAGAACAACACTGTTTGGGTATGTTTACAGGAGGAGCACTTAGATGGAGCAGATTAACACCTGCTACCGCTTCTGACCATACCTCAATCTGTTTTTCTTTCCAGGTTTATTTGACAAAGAAAAGCCAAAAGGCAAGCGATGGGCTGCAGCTGCGCCACGAGCAGAATGACAGCTTTGAAAGGGATTTTCCAAAAATTCCATTTTAGCTTCTATACGCAAAGGTCTGAGCAGGAATGAAAACCCCTATGGTGATCCAGGACTTGTGACAACTCTGAACAACCAAGAGCACAATCTGTCTGCGCTGCCCTGCTCTCTCAGGGCAGCAAGCAAGCCCGAGATGTCTCTCCAGATTTCTCATGCATTTTTCATTCACTGGCTACAGGTTATTTTTCCAGATCTGGAGGATGAGCGGTTCCTGCAGCCCATCAATACTGTACAGCTGTCCAGAAGAGCTGTTACCAAAGAGACTGAGCCAGTCACCCGAGGTTAAATGCGCACATTACCCCCCTCCCATGCTCCCAGCTTCTGGCTGACCCAGGGAGCTGGGGATGCTCCTGCTAGGTCTGCTCCCAGCGGAGCCCCGCTCAGCCCCAGTCCCTAAGAAACAAACCCACAGAATGATTCAGGCTGGAGGAATCGCTGAGGTCACCTGCTCCAAGCTCCTGTCCTGAATGGGACCAACTTGAAAATTCGATCCAATTTCAGGGCTAGGCAGCAAGTAAATCCTATTACAGCCAATGGCTCAGGGGGGCTGCTCAGGGCCAGCCCCAGCTGAAGGCATTGGGAGGGGACAACTTGTAAAAAGCAGTCCTGGTCTACTAGCTGCCACTTCACAACCTTTAAGGAGGAGATGCTGATACTGATCCAGATGAATTTAAGATTTTCCTAAAGGCTTCCAGACACAGGACTGCTAGACATCGGCAGCCTACAAGCTCCTCAAACGCTGCAGCCAGGATGGGAGGGAGGAGCTGCAGAAGGAATACCCCGGCCCTGAGAGGGAGGCATGGCCAGGGGTGAAGGGGAGCACCTCCCCTATCCCCAGACCTGTGACAAAATGAAAAGCAGCAGGCTGGGAAAATGGAAATGGTTGATAGATTTACTGCTGTGACAAGGCGGCCAGCGCGGTGCTCTCCAGAGACAGGGATGTGCCAGTGCCCCCTCCTGATGCCCTGAGCATCTCCTGGACCAGGAACAGCAGGGCCGGAGGCAGGGCAGGGTGCCACCGCTCTTGGCAAAGAGGGACACCCAACTGGTTTCAAACCTGAGGGCAGAGCCTTCAGCTCCCAGCTCCGGGAGGACTGGAAGAAGCCAGGACTGCTGGAATCTCCTGCCTGTGAAACTCTAGCCTCGGGGCAGATTGCTACAGCAGAGACTCCTGCCTTTACTTGACGCCTTTATCTCTTCTCATCTGCAGGATCCAAAGGAGATGAAAAACAAAGAGTATGAGCTGTCTGCTGCCTAGTTGCACAAGGACACAGACAAAGGGAGAAGAGGGTGCTGTGCTATTTAAAGCTGCCGCCTCCTCAATTCCTAGGGGTGGAATTTTACCTCTGGAGTGTTCATTGCTTTGTAGGAAGGATTTAAAGACTACTTACACAAAAATGGTCATTAAAACCTAAATTAAACCTATATTTTTATATATAAAATTTTATATTTAAAAAGTCAATACTTTCCATTTCAGTTGCTCTCAAAATCCAGAATAACAATGTATCCCATTTGCTATATTTACTGCCACTTTCCTACCATTTTACTGAAACAAAATCAAAGTGCTGTTTTTTAAAATTACAAGTATGTAGAAAGCCCCTTTGACAATAAGCTTACAGCACAATTCCTTAACTCTGCAGCATCCATAAGTGACTGCAAATTAAAAGAATTCTGAAGTACTGTGATTAGTTTGATTACTAAATCAACAACTTGATGTAGTAAAATCACTGGCAGCTCACAAAGTATTAACAAGAACAATTAACAAGTGTTGGCAGTTTTTGAGTTATATTTACAAACTGAACTCAGACTAGAATAAATACAACTGAAATTCTACCTTATCTTGTAATCTTTCTGGTTTTACTGTGGAAAAATGGAAAATGCTCAAAATAAGCAGCATGTACTTTAAAGGTTACTGCTAATTACGAGGGCCAACAATGCTTTGGTAAATCAAGAGTCCAGAAAACTCATCTTCCAACAAACTTCTATTTTTTTTAGATCAAAGATGGCTTTTAAAACCCCAGAATAGACTATTCCAGCCCATCTGCCCTTGTGCCACTAGACAGGAGAAATTAAATTAACACTTGGACACCTAGATTTGAAAACTGGGGCCATAAGCCACAGCAGGGAAACAGCAAGTTGGAAATTAAGACGGCTTTAACATAACACGTGCCAGTTCAGCACTTGCTCTGGTTAAATCTAATGAGTCATTGGGCTTTGATAATGGAAGGCAATACAGCATGTGCCTCCTTATATAATCTTAAGTGTAAACAGATTTTGTGAATAAGCATTTTCAAGTCATAAATGAGCTTCCTGTTAATAAAATGTCAAGTGATAAGTTTATGTAGCGATGGTGATGGATGGCCAATGTTGCCTCAGGCTACAGAAAGAGAGGGTGCAGCACTTGCTCTGTGCCAGTTTTTTTCTTTGCACATTTTCTATGCAATCCGCTCTGCAAGAAACCTCACAGAATTAAGGGGATGCTTCGCACTCACAGCTAGGTGAGCTTCACCCAGCCACGGGCGCTCAACACAACCCCCTGCCTAAGATACCAGGAGGGATGCTGCAACTGATGCTCCCAGGGATACGTCCTGTGGCTTCCCAGGCATCAGTAAAATTTAACTGCTCCACTTCTTTCCTCCTGAATTGCAGGAAAACTCACCGCTGCTGCCAGGCCCCCCGGGGAGCTGCGGGAGGGCTGTCAGCACACCGGTGGCTCTGCTGTGTGAGCCAAGCGAGGAGGCTGTTGGCTCGCACTGCGGCTTGGTTCAGCTGTGCCCTCTGATCAAAGGTGTGCAAACCGATGGGTGCTGGCAAAGGGGCAACACCCAGAAGCCAAATTAACCTTCTTCAGGTGACAAAAGCCCTGGCCAGACAGCCACTGTGGGAAGGTGAGAGCAGGCATGCTCATGCTTGGTGCTGTCGCCTTTGACGGCTGCTGCAGCTGCTTAACCCGAGCATGGAGCTACGCTCATAACTAAAATCTATTTTGAAAAGTCAATAAAGTGGAGCTGGCTATGCGGTTTAACAGCAACTTGATTTAGCTCAAGTAGCTTCTTTATCAAGTGAAAATGAAACCAGGCAACAGCCAAGCAAGTGCCTCTGCATGGCTCTGACGCTGCTCAGCTGAGCCTGTTTGCGTGCCTGCACCAGGTGAGTGCAGCACCACACTCACATAAAGATGTTTCTTTTTAAAAAAAAGAGCAAATGTGGTTCTTGGGCAGCCTGAGAAAGGAGCGGTGGGTCGCAGAAAGCTAGAAGTGTGGTGGGAAGGAGGGCGAGGGCGGACAGGAGAGGAGGGGTGGGGCAGGGGCCAGGTACACCATGGGGCTGCCGCCCCATGTTCTCCACCCCTGCCACTCCAGTGAGTGCTGGTCAACCGAGGCACACCAGCACGGAGCAACTCACCCTCTGCTCATGCTCAGCTCATTTGAAACCACTCACATGGTGCCAGAGAAAAAAAAAAAAAGGGCAATTTTCTCCCTGTCCTCCAAAGACAATCTGAAGCTCCATCAATCTCCTGCTTCCAGCCTGCGCTCCTGCCTCTCCTCCTGCAGTGACAGCTCTTCTCCACTGGCTCCTTTCTGGAAGGCAGACCAGAGCGGCTTCTTGGTAACACAGCACAGCCGGGTTTTATCCCAGACATTCTCTTTCTTGCAGGGGCAAGGCCACCTCCTGACTCTGTCCCACCCGGGGCTGCCACGTGCATGAACTTGCACCGGTGCATCGCAGCCAAGCCGCCACCGCCCCGTCACTGGTGGTGTCCCCAGATCTCTGCCCAGGCTGGACCAAGTGACAAATGGCGCTTGCGACAGGGTGCCAATAGCACACAGGCCTTTCGAAAGCTACAGATTTGCTCATGAGCAGATTAATCAAGCCAAATATTTGAAAGTAAGGATGTCACAGTTTAAGGAGAAGGGGAGATTTTTGGTACCCAGATGCTGGCAAATTCTCCGTTCGCAGGAGGTTTGCTGTTCCCTGGCAGTGGGCACCAGCCAGTTTATTGTCATCGTCTGGGCCAAGACTCCTCTTTGTGCGCAGCAGTGGCTTGCATAAAACCCTCATTGTTGGTGACTACAACGCTTGTGTAAGTAATACCAGTATGGCTTTGCTCACCCTGCCTAGCCTTCCCACTTTTTCCCCCCACAATATTCCTTCCCATCAAGATCGCAGATCATCAGAGAATTGATAGGGCCAAATTTGGACTCCAGTCCAAATTCAGATGAATAAACCTTTCCTAAAGCTCTGTCAAGGGTGTTGGACACGTGATATTTCTGGAAGAAATTCCATGTTTCTGACTGATCTCTTGAAAAACATTCCTGCTTCTGTGCAGCACCTGCCAGCTAGGCAGCCAGCGAGCACAGCCTGGCCCGGCACAGCCAGAGGGTTTTTTACTGGTTTTATGCCTCCTTGGCAGGGTCTTTGCAGAGAGTTGGTGGTGGAGCAAGGGGAAGAAGATGGCTTCTCCTCAGCCCCTTGGAAATGCTGGGAAGCTTCGGCAACTGCAGCAGTTATTGCAGTCAAAGAAGGCTCTTCAGATGGCGTGAGAGCGCTGGCTGCCAAGGTTATCCCAGAATTATCAGGACAGACAGCAAGGCAGCTACAAACCCAACAAACAGGGATGCTGCTGGGGCCTCGCAGCTAGGGGCTTCCTACTGCCCAGCCTGTCTTGCCCCTCCACCTTCTCTTCCAGAGTCAGGCCACCTCCTGAGAATCTCAGACCTTTCCTTTACCACCATCTCCCAACACACTAGAGTAGGAAGATCTTATCTGAACGACCTTGAAAAGATCCTTCTGAAGTTTTCCCTCAGGGTTCAGCAGGGACATTGTGACCATGTCGGTGTTCCCTGTCCCTTCCCCGCCTCAGCAGCAGCAGCGTAGCACTTGGGTCAGGCAGTGATACTGGATGGGTTTGGGGCTGGCAGACTGCAAAATAGAACAAGAATGTCTCATTTCAGACATGACCAAGGCTGCTCCTCTCATTTCAAGACTTTGTGTCAAAGTTTCTACTGTGGCCCTAAAAGAAATTGTGCTAAATATTACATATACAGGGAGAAACGTTTTTATCAAGTATTCGTAGATGACAATCGACCCAACTCTGAAACTAATCTACAAACTGACAGATTGAGCTTATCAAGTGCTAACCATAGTTCGTTTTTCTGCATTGTAAATAATTCTTGTAGGTCTTTCGTGAAAACTTTTCTAGTGCATCATTTTCTGTGTTGAACTATGGAAAGCAGAAGCAAACACCACCATGCTAAGTAACGTCTCATTACTGTGAGTAAATACTCTGCTTTAGAAATCCTCCCTCTCATAAATACACATAATTTCCTTGGTCATAGTGTCAGGAGACCTTTTTTTGCATCCCTAAGTTGCAGAAGCACAAGGCTTTCAAGGTGGATTGCTGGTTTGAGAGATCTCAGATCTAAATGACCTGCCACTATTTCCCTTTGAAGAAGATTATCAGGGACTTCTCAAATCATCTTCACGGAATTCTCTCTCTCTCAAGGAACCAGACTGGATACTGTGTTTAACTTCCTCCAGTTTTATTGGTAGCATCTCTCTAGTTTTACCCTTGCATGTAGCACAACGTTTCAAGGAGATGGGGTGCAAGTTCTACTTAATATCCTGCTGTGATCCTGGAGAGCAATTCCGGATTGCCTCCAGAGAACCCCGAGAGATTCCCTCTTGACTTCACAAGCCCCAACTCAAGCAGGTTTAGAGTTTCTAAAGAAATCAGCCTCAGAATGAGTCAAGAACTGTTGCATTGGTTTCCAAGGCATTATCTGAGCTTTACATTTTGAAGGAGCAAAAGCTTCAGCGGAGGACATTCACTGAGGGCAACTATGCTGAAAGCGCTTTGCTTGGAAGACGGAAAGTTTTTGTTTCCCAGCCCATGACCTCGGTGCCTGCACTCTCTGAATCACCTCACTGTTCCTCAAAACATCAAATCTGAACACACCCCGCGCTGCGAGACATGAGTAGTGTGCTTGAACCCCACAGCTGCAGCAAGCAACACGCCCTGAGATACCACGGCCTCGGGGAAGGACCTCCAGCAGTCTTTGCCATCTCAGCACAGCTCTTTTCAGCGCAGTCCAGGAGCAGATTTTCCCTGTGGCTATCACCTGCAAGCCAGCTGTGAAACACTTCCAGTGACAGGGCAGCCACGCCACCTCTGCGGCTGGGACCCTGTGCTGGGGAGAGGGATTCAACTGCTTTCGCTGGCTGCTGATGCACACCTTTGCTGGCTACGGGGCCACCTCCATATTTTCTTCCAATTTTTATGCAGAAGAAATCTGATAAAAGACAAGCCAATAACTCCAAAGAAAAGAATCTAACTGAAAATTAAAATTGTGAGAGCTCAGTCCTGAAGCAGCTCAGGCACCCACAGTTGTAACTCTGGAGGCAAAGGAGTCTGGAGAGGATTTTCCAATGCGCAGCTTCGCAGCCAAGCTTACAGCAAACACTTCTCCAACCCCAGATGTTTCTCAAGCGGCCTCAACACATATCTATTTTCGGGGTCAGGATGCTGAATGAATAACTCGCAGCAGAAACACCAGAAGTTTAATATCAGAGTATTAATATTTGTTTGAAAAAAGTAGCAGCGGTAGGAGCAAAAAGCCCCCAAGCCTCATTCACAGCCAGCTGGTTCGGTGTTTTCTTTTCACTCCTATTTTGCTGGGAAGTTTCTGCACCACAAAAGGTGCATTGATTGTGCTGTCAGGAGTGGCTCACCAAGCTCATGGCTTTATCTGGAAGTCTTGCTGTATTTTAATTTACATTACCCCAAAGATACCACTTAGTTACCTAGGAAATTAGAATTTATGAAGACACTGGAGAGAAGAAACCACTTCCTCAACACGCCTTTCCTAACGCTGGGGAATTATAAAGGGGGACTCTATGTTATCCCACCTTTTTGTTTGATGCTGGCAATTAATAATTATCACATTAAATACAGCGAACTTATATGCCGTATTACGCTTCAGTTCAAACAACCAGCTCAAATTCCAAGAGCCAAGGTTGTTCTATCAGTGTCAACCACATCGGCTGTGGCTCCCTGTGGGATTACCCTGAGGATATCAGTGATCATCCACATGGGTTTATGTTTCACAAAGGAAGAGGGAAAGAAAACATCAGACCCTGATCCCCGCCACGTGGCAAAGCTGACACTGCCAAATCAAACTCAGTGGTGGTATCCTGCACGTACTTTTGTGTATGCACGAAACAGTCTGTTTTTCTTTCCAGCAGAAATTTAAAAACAATGATATGAAATAAATTTCAGTCTTTTCTCACCTGGTTGACTGATAGTAGCTCTGAGCACTGTACTTCCCCAACTCCTACATGTAGTAGTTTGGGGAAGGCAGAAGTGTGAACAGGCTTCCTTTGGAAAGCTCAGGATCCTGTTTTGACCAGCTGACCTTCAGTTTGCATCAACAAATGGACATTCAATCATTTTTACATATTCCTGCAAGATATTGCTAAAAAAATGCCTAAATACCCAAGATAAAATAATGTACTGCGTGTTCTTAAGCTCTACTCAAATCAGATCCTGGCAGGCAACCAAATGGCCTGTGGGCACTGATCTCTCAAACCCTTCATTTTGGGGATTTACTCAAAGGGGTTATTTTGCTCTGAAACACGACAGGATGACTGCTGGTGTTCTTCATGCACAGGGTAAGCCTCTACACCTTGTCCTATGCTGAACATGGTCTTGGGAAAGTCATGGGCAGTGCTGCTGTAACGTGTGCTGATAGGAGGCAGAGAAACCCCAGAGCTACGCCGGGAAGGATGCTCCAAACTGCTGGAGCACACAGGTATGGTCCTACCAAAATCCTTTCTGAAAACAAAATCCAAAGCCAGGCGCAACAATAATGTAAAGAGATCACAGTGGTGGGGATAACGTGAGTGCTGTCTGAAAGAGGAGAAAAAGAACAAAAAGGAGAATTTGGTATAACCTCTGGCAGCATAGGAAACTTTGCTGGGGAACTACCTTCCACCAGGAGATGCTCCCTGGCCCTGGCCTATCCAAAAGGCTACCGTGGCTATTTATTTAGGCAGCCCAGTCCGACCAGCACTACCTGTACTGTGTCTTACCACACCGGCACGTGGCATGCTCAGACTTGCACCTGCGAGTGTTTCAGAGAGGAATTATGATGCATCTGAAGCGCATCACTTCTCTTCCGACAAATACGGCACCTGCTTTCATCCCAGCACGTAGTTTTACTTGCAAGTCAAATCAAACATGCCAACTTAAATGCAGGGACAGAGAAAATCACCTCAAAAAACCACAGTATTTCGCCAGGTCTGAAAAGCATAGGCATATCTGCCATCAGATGTGAAAATAATGCAGACAGACATGGTAACGTGAACAGGAGAAAAAAAACCTGACAGGACAATAAAAACATAATATGGACTGTATAAAAATAGATTTCAATGTGTATCTGAGCAGTTTCTCCTTGGCAGACATACTCGCTGAACGCAAATGTGGACACAGAACTCATTCATTTCTTGAGTGAGACCTCCAGTGAAGATGTACTATGAAGGAAGCCAGAGAATACTCCACATTTCCACAACAAGAACATTATACAGAATGAGATGAAACAGAAGCAACGCAGGAAGTCAGATATTTCCACCTTGAAGCTTCTAATACAAGCAAAAAAGAATAATACTCTTAGACTGCAACCTGCTGGTCTCACTGCCACGAGATGCTGCCACTCTGCCGGACTGCGGGCAGGGCTGGCCCGCCACCCCCCGCGGGGACCTGTCCCTAAAGCCCCCTGCCGTTCAAGAAGTCGGCACCTCCAAACACACAGAAAGGAAAATTTGTGAACTAAATGCTTTTTAGTTTTAGGCCCGAGACTGAATTCTGACGTGAACTAAGTCAATTAAATAGACTTCAAAGTATTTATCCTGTCTTAGCCTAAATCACTGTTTCAATAATAGGTTTGTATGCCAAGAATTTAATAGCTTGATCAAAAATATCTAAAATGTACAAGATGATATATGTTCTTGTAGGAGCCCTACAAAATCCAACCTACCTTCTAATAATAAACTGTTTCAGGCTTTCATTTTCTAAATTGCATGTGTACTTTAGAGAGGTTTTCTTGAACCTGCTGCATAATGAAAGATTTCAATAAATCTTGTCAAACCAGACAAACAGAACTAAATTTTAATTTTACTTTTAAATTGCAGCTGAGTGTTCCAGTAGATGCATTTTTTTTCTGTAATTGCCACATAACTAAGGCGGAGGAGTTTGCTTATTTTTAACAAGATAGTGTTATTGTCTGCGTGTGTTAAAACATTTAGTTATCTATAAAAATTTAACCTTTATATATGCAGAAACAGATTTGTCTCCCCTGCTTAGCTCTGGCCAGTAAGGGAGAGAAAATATCACAGGAGGGGAAGGGAGAAAAATATTGTAATAATTGGAAAGGACACTTCAGCCCCATGGTAGGGCTCATTATGGAAAATCACTCGATATATATTGTACCACGGTGCTGCACAGACTTACAGCCCGGGCTAAAGCTTGGATGTAGCCTGAGAAACAAGACTTTTGTTGTTAAAATCACATACTGCAAAAGAAACAACCAAAGTCATGGTACTTGTGAGAAATAGGCTTTTTGGTGCTATATCCCCGTTTCTATATGGTCTGAAGAGCCTCCATCAACTCACTGCAGCTGCAGATGATGCGGGGGAGTTCTCAGAGCACTGAGTAATTTTCATGTTAAGGGTTTGTATCTAGCAGGCCGTACTGAAGCACACAGTGCTAAAAATAAGAGAAAATGCCCTCCCTGCCAGCCCACGAGGATGCAGGCAGGTTACCTCCACCGCCCTCCTCCTCACACCTGCTCTGGGAATCCTGAGTGTGGCTTCCAGATGGAGAAAGGGGCAGCAGCGGCCCCATGGCCCCTCTGCTGCTGGTCAGGGGCGGCTCCATAAGCCCCACCGCTGCCAAGCCATTTTCATATTGTTATTATTATTGTGGAGGATTTAGTAATGAACTCATTAAATCACCAACGCGGTGTGACAGCAAGTGCCTGAGATGCTGCTGCTGTAGCCATGGCAACCATCCCCCGCTCAGGGGACCTTGCTGTCCCCGAAATTACTGTCACCCCCAAGGAAGCATGGGCAGCCCGTGCTGCTGCATGCTGTCCGCCGCGTGCTGTCCGGTGGTCGGCATACAAAGGATCGCCATTTTCCCCTCCGCTTCGCCGGGGGAGCCCCTGTGCACATCTGTATTCCCAGTGCAGGCTCTCCATGCCCCCCCCGCCCCGGTCCCTTTCCCATCCCTTCCTTGCTGGCTCTGCTCCAGCTGTTTCCTAGAAAGGTTGAAACAAAAGATGCTCTAGCTGCATTGCAAGGAGATTCTTGCAAAGCATCACTGTTCCGCGATCTCACCCCCTCTCCCTGTGGTGCCCTGCAGGTGATGCCGGGGGGCTGCTCCCCTCCTGGGGTGGGCCATGGTGATGGGGATCGCTCCCAAGACAGGCAGCAGCTGTTCAACCCGCCTGGAGAAAAATATTCCTTTCCAAGGTTTAACTGAATTCCTGTGTTTGCACAGCTAATAAAGCTGATTAAAATATTCTACAATATTGAGTTTTTTAAAAGACCCAAACAACAACCAACCACAGCTTGAATTAGTATTTACACTTAAGGGTACCTTAATTCACAGTCATCTAAATTAAACTGAGCACACCAAGGACTGCAGTGGAATGCGTTGGACATACCAACACATCCCTGCAGACAGGCAGAAAGGACGAATGCTGTAATGCTTATGCTAAAGAGGAGATGGAGTCAGGCAGACTGCAGGCAGAATGGCAGTGGTTCCTTACCCGGCATCTGCACAGCCCAGCTTCTGTCTCCATGGGCTGAGTCAAGGCTGCGTAAGATAATTCGATTCCAAATATTAAGAGCAAATCCCATATGTAAGTTCTGATAATCAGCCCATTACAAACACAAGACGTAACTGATATTATGCCATTTTACAGATAAAGATCCTTGCCAGTTAAGATTATTAATAGCATTGAAATAAATGTTAGCATCTTGTTGACTAGATCAGAAGAGTTTATGATAGTATCATCTCTGGTGTTGGGATCACTTAAGTTACTGCTGCCATATGAGGAGGAAGTGAAACATTTGCATAAGCTAAAAATTTTATACTTTAACGTGCAAGGATATGAAACTGCAGCACGCCCCCACTGTCACCTTCCTTACCGAGGAAACATCCTCTCTCTGCTGTATCATTTCTACTTGTGCTCTAAATCACCATGCCTGAGTCATGGGAGAACAGAACAGCCTTTCTTTGCAAAAATACATTTCCCCAACACATGCAGTTACAGGATGTGCTCGACTCCACAAGCTCCCTGAATATTTTTAATGATTCTAAAAAAGAATAATTAAGTCAGGAGTTACAATTAAAATGCCCTCAGTCGTAACTCTTACTTTCAGTCAGACCTTGACCTCTAATTCCTATTCCTTCGAGCTCAACTGACAACACGTAGCAAACCCGAACGCAGGATGTGGACTCTGTCAGCAGCTCAAGATGAAAACACCGCACTAGAAGTTCATCAGACATTTCTCTTTAGAAGCGAATTTTAAAATTTGACATGGCACAGCTTTAATGTGGTACTTTCTGCGGGCTGGTGAAAGCCTTTTCCGAGCCAAACGCGGGAGCTGAAAGGCAGCCTGTCAGCGAGGGCAGCATGTCTCACGCTGACAAGCAGCCTCAGCTCCCTGGCTTTTTCTGCGAACAGCATTTTTGGCACTCCTTCGCTAAACACTCCCGGGGCCAACCTTGCAGCAAAGGATTGCTTACAGCTGGTGCAGAAATGCTGCAGGGCAGTTTGCTGGAGGATGCTGCTGCTGTCCTGAACCTCCCCGATGCATTTGTGCCTCTCTCCCAGTTCCTGGTAGAGGACGCTCTTCAAATGAATATTTTAACACCTTGAGAGCAAATGATTGATTCTTGGGTCAGGTCTGTACTATCGTGCATGTTATTCCAGCAACAGATGGAGAGAGCATCCCTCTTCTGTTCCAAAGGCCTATGCCACCATCCACACGATGCAATAGCAGCGGCCGAGAGAAGCTCCTTTTTCTCGCCTTGTTTGTCCACCAGCAGGGCTCCAATGCCGCTTCCCTGATTCTGCTCCTCCAGACAAAAGCAGCATCTTGTGTGAGCCCCAGTTCAGGATCTTGCTCAGTAGCGTGAAAGCCGAAGCCGTCAATAACAATTACTCCTGATTTAGCTGTCCTTCTGAGCAGCTTTCCTGAGCTGCTGCTCCTCTGACAGACTGTGCTGCTGACTCTTCTCCAAGGCTGCTGAAGTACCTGAGGATTTTAGAATATTACAGCCTCTCTCCATATTCAATTTTATTTCCCCAGACAAAAGGTTTTCCACTAATTTTTGGTCTCCTCCCTCCCACACCTCCTCATTCTCATACAGCTTCCAGCCTCGTCTGAAGACCACGTTACAAAAAAGAGAAGGACTAAATTTAACTTGTAAGGTCACCATAGTTTTTTCTATGTTTATCACTGCTCTATTTAACTGCCTGCATCACAACGATCAAAGACGGATGAAGTAGGAAATTTAGTAGGTAGCAAACAATTGCCAATATAATTTGATGGCTGACTTTCTGCTTGCTGCTTTATGCTCATTAACCCAATTCCTTTGAACTCAAGGAGATGCAGTAACATATCATTGGCAACCAACCTCCTAGGGATGCCAAAAGGGATGAGAGTCCTGGCTGAGTTGGAGAGAGACGAGCCGATGATGGTGGCATTTCCCAGCCTACATGCTGGTGAGCGAAGCAAAACTTCAAGAGCGCTGACCCCACGCTGGTCCGTCAGAGAGGCTGCTGACACAGGGAACCCTGCACAAACCCAGGCACTCTCCTTTGCATCTCCTCCTCTTTCCTTAGAAAAGAGCTTGTGGATTTAATTAACAGATTTATTGATATTCTGTATCATTACCCACAATATAGGGTAACATCAACAACATACCGTTTAAAAGTATTTTCTGAATAATTAAAGAAATGGCCCTACTGCTCCATAGTTCACAGCAAGCACTGCAAGCCACAGCCAGGCACGACACACTGTAATTGTGCATAAAATTCCTCCCTATAACTTTGTCCTTGTGCCCATCTGGTATAAATCAGGTAATATAGATGAACAGGAGCCCAAGCTGGTGATAAAACTGTCCTGCATCTTTGGAAAAGAAATGGAATCAGACATAGGTCTTCAAGTCAAGACAGGCAAACATCACTTGGTATGACTTCCTACTGGGTTGCAGGATGAAAGCTGGTTGCAGCTCACTCCATATGATAAAAGGCCACTGCCTCGGGGGTGCCGGCAAGATGGGGGCACGAAGGGAGAATGTGGCAAGTAAAGCCTTTTGCCTTTCAACTACTCTGCAGAAAAAAACTCTTTGTTTCTCTTTTTGAAATTCATGATTTGGAAAAATCAGCAGACACTGCTGTGCATAATCACGTGTACATACCTGTGGTCTGAAAACACCCCAGTCTCTTCCCAGTCACTGCTACCATCAACAGTGATAACACCCGCTGACAGTGGCCAGCAAAAGGTGTTTCTGCTGACACAGCCAAAGTAATCACACTCATTAGCAGTGAGGATGCCTCAGAAGCTGGAGAAAGGGCAGCTACACATCAGGGATCTAATTTGCTTCTTTCCTCACCTTCATTTCATCACCCACCACCTCTTCTTGGCTTGTTACCTTTGTTTAAAAATTTATACAGCCCCTGTTTAAACATTCTGGAGTGCTTCGCTTATGGGAATCTGTGAAGATGTGACTTGGGACTTTATGCATATTTAGGGATATTCCAGCTGGGCAAGTACCTTGAAAAAGCAGTTCTGTGTCGGCTGGAAATAAAACAAGGAGGATGACAGAGCTGTAGATGAAACAACAAAACAAAGCCCATTAGCCCTCTTTCAACAGCATCTGGGTAAAGCACGGCACACCTCAAATGAGACGGGGCGAATGTGTCATCCCAAGCAAAGCTACAGCTGGAGATCCTTCGCTAACTGGCTACACAATGAAACCCACCTGCATTCACAACCTGTCTAGACACAAAGGAACTCCATTTTAATTAAAACTATTTAGCTAACCCAGTGCAAACCCTGTGGAGGCATTCAGTTCAGTAAGGCTTAGACTAAATGCAAACCTTCCCAGAAACAGCTGTCAGCAAGAGGTGGGAAGATGCACAAAGGGAGTGATGCAGTGCTGAAAAAAATACCTTTTGTATAGTCACAGCTGTACTGGCACAGCTTTTTGGTATGGGGGAGCGAAACGTGATGTTCAAGACAGCTGTCCTCATAGAAAAAGGGCACAAAGTGTTTGGAGAGGTGGGTGCTGTCCCCTTCACAGCAAGTCCCCTCCACTCCACAAAGCTTCAACCCTCTGTCTCCCCTGACATTTATACCAGTCACATCATCTGAAATCCCAGCCCAGCTGCCCATGTCCCCCTGTCTGGTCAGGTCACTGCTCTGAGAACCAGAGATAAGCACACTGTGAGCGACGGTATATATGAAGGACAGGTAAAATTACGCAGCAACACAAGACCTAACAGGCAGGAATTCAGCTTGACCCACAGCAATTCATCACGAGGTTGCCCCGAAAGGGCGAGGGTACAACAGCTTGCAGAGCGTACGGGGCAGCCGCGGTGAGGCTGGCGAAGGCTCCGTGTGGAAGCAGGACCCTGTAGCAGAGACTGGCACTGAGAACTGCTTGGGAGAGGAGCTGACCTTTTGTAAGCGCAGAGGAAAGTCAAGAACTTTCCCCCTGAAAGTTTACTGGTAAAAATAAGCTCTTGGTAAAACAAACCACAAAGGTGTTGTATGCTTAACCTTTTCCTTCCCAAACTTCCCTCTGCTGATGGTTGATATTTGGGAGCGAAAGAGGAAATGCCGTTTTGCCTTTTGAAAACGAAGGCACATTTCAGCCTGGTTACCTTTGCCGATACGATCACGCTGCCTGTCTGCCTGTCTGTCCCCACTCTGTCCCTAAATCTCGCAGGGAGAGGACTAATAAATAAACTAAGTGAAAGATTAACTGCCAGACATATCCAAATAAATACCTCACTGACAGAAAGGCAAGCCAAACTCAGCCCTTCCATGCCTTTTTTGCTGGCTGCTGCCAAGCAAGCACACGTATTTCTCTGCACTGGCCACAAAACGCACCGGCTCTTGCCCGGGAGGTTGCTGTGGCAGGACAAGCGGAGAGAAGATAAATCAGCCCTTATACCAACAGTGGCGGTGTTTAGAAGAAAAGGATCCTTAGGCAGCCTGGCTTTATCTGTCCCACCGCTGCTGGAGTGCCTACTAGGAGCAATGGACGCCTCTGTTAAAAAGCACAGCCTCCACGAGTAAAACACAAATGCAAGGTTAACCTGTAACACGCCTTTTTCAGGCTTACATCTTAATTCCTTCCCTCGTTACTACTCATAAACCATCTCTGACCCAGGACTACAGATGTTTTTCTTCTGGGTTAATAAGCTTTAAAGTCAGAAGTTAATTGATTTCCAAGCATCCAATGCTCCTGGCATGAGCAGACCCCGAGGGCTGAGTAGCCCAGCTCAGGTGCTCCATGACTTGGCTCACTTGGGTGTCTACTGGGGTTCTGCACATCCCCATTTGGGGGGCTGTCCCCGAGCAGCTCAGTGACCTCCCCAGCAGCAACAACAAAGCAAAACAAGGGCTATGACAGATGAAAGTGCACAAACCATGCAAGCACAGTAAATTGTCTTGGGATTTGCCACCGAAACTGTTGCACCTGGGCCAAGCTAAATGCAAGTGGGCAGACCCTGGCATCAACTGTGCAACATACACAAATATTTCAGGTTCCTCCTCAGGACAAAGGCTTTAAGGTGATTTACACATATGGGAAGAAAAACACTGGATGAACTCTGGATGGGCAGAGGATCACTCAACTTCTTACAAACTTCCTTCCAATCTGAAGTCAAGTTTGCATGTAGTTAAATTTGGTTGAAATCTTGAACCAAGCCCGAAGGATGTTGGCTTATCAGGGAACAGTCTCTTGCAAATAGAGCATCCCTTAGAAGCTAAGCTGACACGCAGACAGCTTTTATCTCATTTACCAAGTCTTTCAAAAAAAACCCCGCCACACCAAACTCAAAAACTGGGTCAGTGTTGGCTACCCTGACGTTTCACACTCTATATTTAGCTGTAACTACTAGCATACAACAAAGTGAATACATTGCTATTAGCTATGGAAGATGTGTGATCATAACTGACATGCGACTTGCATGAACAGTCTACCCTACATGACAAATCCAGAGTCATGGAGAGTTTATAAACACGGAGCCATCAGCACTAACCTTCTCTTTGTTCGGATAACATTCATTAATTTTGCTGTTTGTCTCAAAATAAGTATGAACAAACCACGCCAGTAATGCCATGGGCAAGACACACGGTTTAAATGTGAGTTCACCAGCAAAACTCCCTAACTTATAAGTGCACCCATGAACTGTCAGGAGCACACGCAACCACACTTACAGCTACCTGGCTCTGAAGATGGAAAATTGGGAGGCTGGCAAAAGCACCTGGCATTTTAACATCTTTAAAGCCACACATTTCCAAGCACTTATTGGCTCCATCCTCTGTCCTCCCTCTAGCACACATTGGCACGGTACAGGATCGCACATCGGCAAGGCTGAGCTAAGAGCAGCAAGGTCGTTAGGAGAAGGTTTGCCTGGTGGCTGTAACGTGCTTGTGGCCAGGTGGAAGGATGAGTAGCAGCTCAGGCCTGGCAGTCACAGCTAGAAGAGTCAGCAACAGAGTTTTGGGTGTAACCTCAAAGTCATTAACCATACCAAGTATCTCAAACTTCATAAATACAAAAGCACTTCCATTTTATTTACAGTAAATATGTGGCAACAGCCTAGACAGGAATAAGAGTGATGAGCCTGCCTTGTTCACCTCATAGTCTGCATCAAGGCTTCTCACACCTTGCAGCCCACCACCACTTGTAGGCAGTGATGCCAGCAGCTCCTGGCCCTGTCTTAGACTGGGCACAGCCACAGAAAACACACGCCTCTCCCTTTTCATCTTGCGTGTCCCATGGCTCCCTAAATCAGCATTTAAACAAGTCCTGCCACTCCCTGTGCGAACAGACCAGGGCTCCCGATGCCTCGTGCCCTTTGGTCTCCACCTCGCGCAATGCTGTCGGCACTCCAGAGAGGCAGATTTTCCTGCAGAGCTGCCACCGCCAGCAGCAGCTTCATATGCATGCAACAAAAATAAAGTTGAAGCCCCCAGCACAGAGAGGATTCATCAGCACTAATCATCTGCTGCACAATTACTCAGCCGCTCAACCTCCAGCTGCAGTAGGTATCTTCACACCAGTGGGAAATCCTTGTTACTCACTGTCGAGCATGATGTGACATCTCCCCAGCATCTACTCTTTGCAAATGCCTACACGAGTACAGCGTGGAGCTAAGCTGGGCACTTCAGTCCCACTTTAGTCCCACTAAGGTATCAGGACTGGACTAGCCTAAGCTTGCTTTAGAGCATACTCCCTCCAAGCTGTTTTTTCTGCCCTGTTCCGAGCTTATCCACACGTGTCCTGTTCCTCTGGCTTGTCATTCATGGTTTCTCCTGGCCAATTTGCAAGAGACAGTACCAGTGGAACTGTAGGAGAGGCACAAGAGGACTATTAACATTCAAAAGTCTTCATGTAACTCCTTATTATAAAGCAAATTAATTCCAGTCTGAGCCAGGCTCAATGCAGACCAGCAGCTGAGCAAATGCGTATGCCTCCACACTGCAAGTGTACAACTTAAGCAAATATAAGTAGCTGATGAAGGCTTTGGGGAATGACATCCCTGCCCTGCTTGCCCCAAAGCAGTATCAGTTAAAACTGGTGGAGATGCCTTCTGAGCAGATTTGAAGATGGATGGTGGAATGAAGGCCCTAAACACAGGCTTCTAGTGCCATTTTAGAGACCCTGGGCTGCATCCCATTGCCTCCAGCTGCCACTGCAGAAAGGCACAAGTCCCCTGTAGAACCTGCGTCCCACCTACCAGCCCCATGCAGATTGCTTACATACTATAAGGGATTTAAAAACTGCACTGAACACCTCTCCTTAGGCGAATTAATTCTACTCCCGTCTACTAGTTCAGTCTACTTCAGAACCCCACTTCACGCACAAGTGGAGACATAACAGCATGTGCCTGCGGTGGGGATGCACCTTACGTTGACTAACCCTGGAAAACAGAAGATCCTCTCCCACATCACCCTCCAACTGACACTCTCAGCAAGGCAAAACAGAATATGTCCTGGCTGTTGAGGTGACAAATTTACGATTAAGCATTTTACTCACCCATTTTACCCTCTTCAAAAGTTCCTGGGAGGAACCGTCACTGCTTGGATACCAAGCCCTCCAGAGCCCGTGTGTCCACTAACATGTAGCTGGAAAGTTTGCAGCAGCCTAGGGTCACTGGGCTCAGGCACCAAAATACCTTTCCTTTCCCCTTTTCAAATTTAAAAAAAAAAAGAAAAAGGATCCATTCAGCAGATGCTGCCATGTCCTGCACATGGCTGGAGGGCACCGCAAAAGCATCTTTTATGCTACCATTAAAACCATCAAGCAAGATGCTCTATGAGTGAAGTAATGATTACAGCCTGCTTTCCTAAAAAATAAATACAAAACCCCAACAAAACATGCCTCACACTCCTTACACCACTGTCTTGTCCCTCAGCACCCTCCCCATACATCCTGCTTTGCATTTCTGTGCTGTGATGCTTCTTTTTCTTGGTGGGCTGACGAAGCAACAAGGCAGCAACTCCCCACCAGGATGGAAGATGGCTGAATTCCCCTGCCTTTGGCTGCACAGAGATTTTAGAGCTTGTCTCTTTAATCAAAAAGAGTGATTTTCACAAAACTTACAATGATCTTTGCTACCTCTCTCCCTCACTGTCAAATCTGAGGGTACAGCAGCCACATAAAGCCATGTTTCCCTGGGAAACCAAACTAAAAATAGCTGGGCTGGCTGGCTGGGGAGACTGGTCCAGAGTTTTTGAAATTGCAGTCAGGACGAGATAGCACTGGGGGTTAAGTATCAAGTATCTGCATTTCCAACCCTGAATGCTAAAGACCCCAGTGTAAAACACTGCTGTCAAGTGTCTAACAGGCAGTCACCAGCGTGGAGGAGCTCAGCCTTCCCAGGCAGCAGCCTCCTTGCAGCCCCACAGCGGCACGTGGGCTCTGATCTGCAAACCCTAGCTGGGGGACGTAGCCTGGTTTGAAACCATCTCCGGTCTGGGCTCAGCTTCCAGCATGTGCACAGGACGGCGGAGATGGATCTAGGCATGAGCTGGTGCTGCTTGGCGGTGGGGAGCACAGCCTCGGTGCGGGTACCCATCCCCCAGGTGCGGAGGCGGTGTTAGCTGAGGTCCTGCAGGATCCGTAACTCTCCTCCCATCGGCAGCTCCACACAGAAACAAGCAAAGGAACGAACTCGTGCCCCAGGGGATCAGGGCTGAGGTGGACCAAGGAGGTAGAAGAGGACAGACAGGAGCTTTATTTTATTGCTTTTGGCTGTTCTCTACCTGTACATCAATGCAATGTCTTACACTGTTGAAGCGGTCCACGGAAACACAAATATAACACATTTCTGTGAGAAGGAACAGTCCCCCCAAGGCCTGCCTGCAAACCGTAATTTCTGGAAGGGAGCTCGTTTGGTGAGCAGTCCCAGCAGGGCAGCGTAAGGACAGAGCCATCTCTATAAACCTGCCCTTAGCCCCATGAGACTGCCTAGCAGGTATCAGGACAGGGTGATGGACAAGGAAGAACACTTTCCCCTTCTCCAATATCAGCTCATCTTCTGAGTTCACACAAGGAAAAGCAAGAAGAGAAAAAAAATAATCTTTTGTGCATTTAATTCAGAATCTAATTACTTTGTATAAATTAGTTAGCTGGCTTCCACCTAAGATTTAACATGTACTAGCCTATGAATCACATCTCTGTTGCAGGATATATTGTGCCATTTATATGTAAAAATGCTTTATGCAAGGCACCTTGTGGACTAGGGATATTAATTTATACCACGAGCTCTGGAAGATTAAGTGAAATTAAAGAAGATAAGGAGATAAGAGAGTACTGCTGATCAATGCTTCTAAACAAGGAACATGCTCTATGTGCATTCTAAGGTGAAAGCGGCCATCAGAGTCTGCACAGCCATAAGGTTGGTTGGTATATATGAAGATGGTATACATTAAAACCCCACTGGTTGTAACAAAGACTCTCTGGTCAATAACATCGGAGTTGTTCCCTTCCGCCCGCTTTGCCGGCTGCTCACTCTGTTTAATACTCTGTTTAATCTGCCCAGATTAACTCCTGTGGACACAGACCCAGGCAGACAATATTCCTCACTGTAATCTCGATTGTCTTCCTTCTAGTGAGTCACATCTTGTGACAAGAACTTTTCTGGCAGCTCTTCCAGTCAATTCCTTTCCTGCCGGTTTGTGAGTGTCAAAGGGGAAGAGGGATGAGGACTATCCAGTGCTGTGCTCTCTGTGCCTGAGAACAGGCACATGCACCCCAATTTCCCTATGAGGCAGTGACACCCACTCCAAAGGCTTCTAACTCACTTTTTATAAAGAGCAGTCATCACGCATAAGTTATTCCACCCAAAGGACAGGGCACAACAGCCACGGGCCGCAGCTGACTAAGGAGTCGCACCAGGAGATGAGGTTCCTCCTCCTGAATCAGCATTCTGCAACTCCAACAGCAGGAAACTGTTTTCGTGCTTATGCTCTGTCCTGACCAGCTCCTCCTCACTACTTGAAAGAGAACAAAACATTACTTACAGTCTAATTTTAAGCTAGTGCCCTGGAGTCAGAAACTGAATTCATTTCCATAGATACCAAGTGGTTTTACCAGTCCAGTGGAGGTAATTACCTCTTCTCCCCTCATCTCCATTATTACTGTCACCTCCTGTAGGGACAACACAGGAGCAATGCCCTACCCTACGCATGCAGCACACAGCAGTAACCCAGAACTGTCTGGGAGAAGACAGTAAATGCTCCCTTAGCATCTCACACACCCCAGCCAGCACATGAAAATGACCCCAAAGGTAAAAGTGTTTGGTGAGAAAACAAGAATTATCTGGACTGCAAGAAGCTGAATTTGTTATATATGGCTAAAGACAACAGGGCTTAGCTCCAGTGTCATGGTTACTGGGTGCCAAGGAACCAGAAGCCACTCAATGGTAATTTTTTTTTTTCATGTTGTGTTTTTATACATCTGCTTAGAAGTTCTGTTTCAATGCAAGGTATGGGGATTTTGAGTGACATGAAAACATGGCATGCTTTATGTGACTGAAATTATAAAACCAGAAGGTTTCTTGAGTCACTAGAAATGAACACTTCAGGTGTGATCCCTTACACACAGGTTTCAGTGGACGTCTACATCACCCTGTTGACATTATTTGTAAAGGCAGGATCAATTTATCTGTACCGTGTACGCATGCAATCACGAGCATCCAGAATAGACAGTTTAACTGCAGTATCCACAGACGCATGTGTGTGCCAGTGTTAACTACGTCCTTTCTAACAGCACTGGTCTGGTGCATGGCTGAGCAAGTAGGAACATCCAAGCCTTCCTCTAAATGAATTTGTAAAGAGGAAAACTAGGAAGGAGAAAACTTGACATGTGCAATATGCACAATGCTGATGACTTTCTACTCTGAACTGCAATCCCATTTACAATAACCCTACAAAAATATACCAGAGTAGGTATAAAGCATTTAATAATCATCTCTGTTGGATCATTGTCATCAGAAAAAAAAAAGATGCTCAGCACAGGCCTTTGACAACACAGCTCAGACTCGCCAGGATAAAGCTAGAAGCCTAACTTTCCTCAAAAACAAACAAACAAAAAAAGAAAAAGAAAAGATTAAGGCATCCCGTGATTTAATAGCGTCTCTTCAAACAGCAGCACTGCCTGCAATCAGAACACAAAGGCTTCTGAGCAGGGAGACCGAAAACGGGAATAATACATCACAAGTGGAGGGAAGAAAAAAAAAAGTCTAAATGATGCAATAAAAAAAATAAAACCTGTCTTTTCAGAAACTACTATTAAACAAATAAGGGGCCACATTTTGCATTCATTATCATTCTGCTAGCAATTCCTTGGAGACTGCAAGCCAGCCAGCATTTTAGCACACACACTAAATGAGGATGAGGAAAGAGGATTTTAAGTAGGTCACCAGTAAATATGATCATGATGGGTCTTCTTTTTGTTGTTTTTGTTTGCTGTCAGTCACTGGAGTTCTTATCTGAGAGAAATGCTGGAGAAGAAAAGAATTCACACAACAGCAGCAAGGTAGGTGGCACATCCAGAGGGAAATGTGTGTTACCTTTCTGAAACCAGGCTTGTACCTCTGATGCGGGCAAGTCTTTGGAGATGAGCTTGCTCACAGAGCGGCGTGTGCATCACTGGCGCCGCTCGCCAAGCAGAGCTGCTACCTGGTCTCCGAGTATGGAGCTGGGCACGGAGAGGCAGCTGCTGCTATAAGGGCTATAGGGAAACACAGGCTGTGATTTAATGTCAAGGAGGTTTAATGGAATCAGAGCATTATCCTCTTTCTTTTCTGATTTCTTTTCCCACCTCTCAGGTTTGCTGTGCTCAGAAAATGAACCTCAAAGCATTCCTCCCTGCCCCAGTCCTCTCCCTGCCCAGTTCTATAGTGTGATCTGGGAGGAAAAAAGAAGAAAAAAAAAGTGAGAATTGGGAAGAAAACCAAATCGCCCCTTTGTTCCACGAGCTCTGGGGAGCACTGTGTGTTTGCACAGATGGGACAGAGGAGAGATGGGAGAAGGAGAGGGAGGATGCCCATGCAGTAGCTGCCTCCTCTCATCCGCGCCACGCTGGGAAGCCGAGGCTTGCAGGGCGAACTGAGGGATGTGCCGAGGCCAGAAGAAGAGCTTCACCATGTTGATAGAGGCCCAAACTGCAGCGGTCACTCAAACCCCAAAAGGAGGAGGACAACCCATCAAGCAAAGCCGCATCATCTGCCATTTTCTGACTCTTCACCACAGAGCAGTCTGCGGTGCTCTTGCACTGAAGTCCAAGTGCAGCACACACTGGATCCAAGATGCTGCCATGTTTGGCACAGGATCCCACTGGCTCCAAAGCAAGACCACCACCACAAGCTGCTCAGGTCCCGTGTTTGTGTGGCTGCTTCCCCTCCAGCATACAAACACAGCGCTCTGCCAGCCCATGCAGGTCGACTGGCACCAACACGGTTCATCTGGAGACAGCTTCAAGAAGGGAGAAAAGGGGAAAATAAAGGGGGAAAGGATATTCCCAAATATTTAACAAAAACTGGATTGTGGTTGCATGAGCAGGAAAGGGGGACCAGCTTGGTTTCATTGTCAGATGCACAGGAGTAATGCTATTGCAATGCTATTTCAAACCCAGGTTTCTGTCTCCTGTTCAATTCTGCCTTCTAAAAAACTAGCACACTGTTTCTAAACCATGGCTGCTGAGTAGTAAGAGCAGGCAGCGTGCTGGTTTTCTCAAGGTCCTCAGGGATATAAGCAGAGATGGACGTTTTAGAAAATGATGCTCCTAGAAAGTTTCAGCATTTCAGGAGTTTTCTGTTCCTGAAGGAATATCTGGCTGTTCACCATGCCCAGCGCATACTTGGAGCTCCTTCCACCGCAACTTTCCCCATTGGTGGGGGGAAAACAAAAGGCCAGTGAAAACAGACAAGCTCATCCACCTTCAAGGTAGAGTGCAACGTCAGATGTGATCTGAAGGTGGAAGCAGCAGGTGCTGTCTGGACTTTTCTAATTTGGTTTTGTATTACCTGGATTGCATTTACTGCTCTGCTCAGTGCTGCAGCTCCCAAATGAAATCCTTGAAGGAAACGAGCCATAATGAAAGAGCACAAGCTACCCCCTCCCCACCCGCTCAAGCCGCAGACTGCGGGGAGGCAAGGGGCTCTGGAAACCAAGCTTCTCCCCTTGCCTACATGGGTAACAAACCCAACACACGAAGCACTTTTTGTGAACTATTTAGCAAACCAGCAAGTGTCGCATGAAAAAAGTGGTTCATTATTTTTCTCTTGGTAATAGCTGTCGGCTGAACACTGCACTAATTGCTGCACTGTCTAATTGCTGGCACTCCCACGTGAACTCTCAAGAAAAGCCAGGTTGCTCTAGCGTGCCCAAAGGACACCGTGGAGCTGCCTCAGAGCTGCTGGAGAGTCAGCTATGGTGTGATCAGGCTCGAGCTGGGTGGCAAGATAAATGCCAGAGCCACTGACTGAAGCATTAAATAAAAGGATTGTCATGGCAGATCCTCCTTGCCACAGTTGAAACACCACTGTTCAGGTTTGAGCTCATTTACTCCCTCCAAAGAAACGCAGCAGTTGCGCTGCAAGTCATCTGCTGTCTCTCCCCACACACACACCTCCAAGCACTTGATGTTCTGCCTCAAAAAAAAAAGGGGGGTTTTAAGGCAAACCAGCATGTCACTTTGATCATTTCCAGGCTTTACAGCTCTAAATATGACCTGCCCCATTAGCCTGGTACCAGCAGCACTTTCTGAGGCCAGATTCTTTAACGTGACATTTTCTAATGTGGAAATTTATTTTTTTTTTAAAGCATCTCAAAATGGTAACACAGCTCATAGCGCAGCATGGCGCAGAAATCAGGAACAACACAGTTCCCGTCAGTGTTACCCTTTGGAGCCTGTGATACACAAAGGCACGAGCCAGCCATCACATCTGGCAGGTAGAGAAGTCTGAACTCCAGCTGGCTCCACTGAACGGAGATTTATCCCAGACACACGACTCTTTGGGATGCTGCATACTCTGAAGATGCAAATCAAAATGTACACATTTATACACAGCACACACGTGGCTTTACTGGAAGTTGACGGAGAGCAGTGGGAAGTTGCGGTAATGCCCACTGCTGAAGGAGCCACCCTGGAAGCAGTACTAAATCTCACACCGCTCTCTGCAGGGTGCCAAAAACAGCATCTCAAAAAGGAAGGAATTCTGCTTTCTAAGACATAAAAGTGGAAGGGACTTTGCTCAGAGCCTGTCCTTAGCAGTGCTGTATTACAGAACCTCTGTTTTACCGAGGAAGAAGGCAGCTGGGGCGTGACCTGATCTTGTCCCCCGACACAGCTGATGCTGGGGATACCTGGAAATCACCCATCATAGCACAGCAGTTGCAATCCACGCCCCGACAGCAGTTACAAACCACCCCTGGGTTACCTCTGGCAGAGTAGGTCATGCGACACGAGAACCCTTGGAGCCATGCTGAGGGTGAACACGAGGGGACAGGTCACAGAGCTCCGGCCACCGGTCCTTCTGTGTGCCAGGCTAGACACACCAGCAGGGTTTGCTGTACTGGAGGCTCCAGCACAAGTGCTGGGTAAGAAATGGAAATTGGGGAATCGACACCAGCAGTCGTCTTTTTTTTTTTCTTCACTTAATTTAGCATTAAAACATCTTATTTGGATAATAAATTATTACACATAACTACTGAGCTATGGGCAGGAGCGAACAGTTTCAGCCTGACTTTATGAACAAAACAGATTTACATGGAAATTTGCCTTGGATCATTCTCAACACATCTGTTTCGAAAAAAGGGGAAAAAAGCATTGTTTAAGCAATAGCAAATCAAAACTCATTTAGGGATCTGAAGGACTGAAATGAAGCCAACACATTAAAACTAACCACAAAAATTATCATAACTACACTTATGCAAATCTTTTTCATATTACATAAAAAAACCCAACACAGCTTTATTTAGGAGTTTGGCACACTAAAGGGGAAAGAGGAGAACCATGGACAAAACATGTGAGCACTTACTTCACTCAGATATTTGGGTAAGAAACACGGCAGCAAAATTACAAGCTGGCAAAGAAGAATTTATAAGGAGAACAATACACCAGGCTCAGTATATTAAGGAGATATACTTCAGTTTTATACCACGAACTTGATTCTGCAGACTGGCTTTTCTTTTTCCAGCCTACTTTTTAGCATGAGCTTTAAAACTTCAGCTCAGTCATTAAGTTCTGGATCTGTTACAAAAAGACAAAATAAAAGCTATAGAGACTGTAAAGAAATAAAAGGCTTGGGTTTCTGTTTTTTTCAAAGCCAGGTTAATACAGCCACATTTAAATACTAATTTATTTGACCTTGGCTTCACAAGGAATTGTTGGGACCCAATATTTTTACCAAGTATTTAGTCCATATTCAAAAAGTAAGTTCCCTAAACATTTCCAAAAATGTCAAGCACCAAGCTAGGGGTCTTTACCACATCCAAATTTTATCAAATAGATGCTCCACACTTTCCAGAAAAAAAACCAAAACAAAAACCTATCCTCTAAGCATAAAATTTCAGTTATGCGCCAAAGTAACTAATTACTTTTGAAAGAGCAGTCACGGAAACATCAAGTGCCTTTTTGAGAACAATTCAAATATCGAGTTCACAAGATGAAATGAACTGGGCAGAAGATAAATGAAAGGAAAGCAAGCTTAAAAGAGAAATTTTTGGCTCTGCTGAAGATGCTGTAAAGGAGAAAACCAGACGGAAAGTTTTGTTAATGTGTACTTTTATGATTCTTTGTTTTATGTAAGAATGTAAACAGTAGCAGAAGTATTTCTGACAAGGCTTATCAAATACCTGAAGGCTTCAAGAGCAAAATGCATCTTTCCCCCCATTGCTTCAAACATAAGGGATATCCAGTGAGCCTATTTATTTTATTAAATTTTCACCTCTCTAAAAATATTAAAGCCTTGAAAATAATTGTTGTCCTCATCTTTACAAAAGCATCTGTTTGATATTTAGCAGCTGTCTCCAAAATGGAAGGTATGTAGTTAAAAGGCAATGGCGTTCATAAGCTTGGATCTGGTCGACATAGCTGATGAACGGCCACTAAGTACCTTTAATCAGAAATAATGAGACTCAAGGCAGGAAAACCACCCTGTGAGTGACTCACCATAACCAAACAGGGATTGCATCAACTTACGCTAATATTTAAGTATCACCTATGAGACATTTTTAGTCTACAAAGGTTTGTAACCAGTAGCTCCTGGGTGCTGACAGTCCCAACCGGTGCTGTTGGCAGCAGCACCTCATGTTACAGGGAAGGAAACAGGTTACACATTTTGGCCGAGAGCTGACAATCAGTGGCAAAGCAGGCACTAAACACACAAGAATTTGCACAAGTTGTGTGTTGACACCAAAAATATCTCTGCATCAGTTTTGAGTCCAAATCCGCATTTTTTTTAAAAAAAGTGAAGTAAAACATGCTGGTGTAGTGATGGCAGGCCACAGACTACCAGGGGACTGTAAAAGATTACTTCTCTCTAGTAGCTTGTTTTCCAGCGTAACATCCCTTCGCTTAAGCACATGAGGCAGATGGCATGAATTACAATCCCCTCCCCAAATAAAACAAAAATATAGAAGTTTTATATGCCTGAGATTTGCAAAGCAGGGAAGTTCCCAGCACACAGACTGGTGGATGCCAGGACAGCTGCTCGGGGCAGATGGGTCCTTTGACAGCTTGATAATACTGACTTGCTGGTGAAACTAAGCCCTGGTAAGGCCAGCCAACGTGGGGCCATCTGTTTACTGGAGAGGAAAGGCTCTTGGAACAGCAGGCAGCCAATGCTTTGGTTGAGAATTAAACCAACAGCAAGATCATCAGTATTTACAACCTTTACTTGTGCAACCACATACGTACAGCTGGCAGCGTAACTCTGCCACGTCAGACCGCTCCTGCAGCACCGCGCTTGGTTTCAAGATGTGGCTTGGGATTTTTGTACTGCGGTTTGTACCACCGAAGGCTCTTTAGAAGACACTTTCTGCTTATGTCAGTTTGTTAACAGCAGGCAAGGTGATGGCTCATGTCAAACTTTCACAGTCTTGAATGAATGCCAAGAGTTGTAGTTCAAGACTGAAAATAATAATATGCTTAGAAACGAGTGATAATGAATATACTGAATATAGCTGAGCGCCCGTAAGAAACATTTTTTGTTAGATGAAACACTCTCGTTCACCTACTCCCACAATAATACCTTCTCTGGAGAAAATCCACAGCACACAGCATCAAAAGGGAAGCTCGAGAGGGAAGGCTGGCGCGGCCACTGCAGAACGTAGAAACTTCGGACCGCTGCACCAGAACAACTACTCAGGTGTGATTTCCTTAATTGTTTTTATATTCTGATCATAAATTTCTCAAGGACAGGAGAGATCTGGACAGAGCCTCACAAAAGGGCACAGAAGATGTTAAGTGCTCTAAAATATTAAAATGTTCATACTTTGAAGTATGACGTTTCTATAACACCTAGAGAGGAGGAGGAGGAGGAGGAGTTTGAATTTTCTATTTTAGGACACTGCAAAACACGTATCACAGCTTCTGACTATCTAAATGCTATTTTTTTCCCCCCGACCACAAATAACCCTTCCAGTTTCATACTGCTGCTACAGGTTGTCCAAGAACAGAAAGGATTCACCTGTGTTAGCCCACTATATCCACTAGCTGGAGACAGGGAATGACCTGGGCAACTCAAATAACACTCTGCAAAAGGCTAACAAGACAAAACAGCATTTGTCAGTAATACATCACACTGGTGTGGTGGGCTGGAGAGGACCTTCAGGTCACTGGAGAGCTGTTTTCATAGCAATTAGAGTTACTGCAGAAACGTGGTTCTAAATTTTCGAAGTAATCAATGATTTTTTAAGTGCCCTGAATAAGACTTCCCGAATATAAAATAATTGCAGAAAACACCAAGCAACTTGACCATTAGAAATCTCCTTCGAAGCACATCAACTTCTTATTTTTACCAAGATCTCTGTCCCAGGAGGACCCTGAACATTTGCATGGAGCTTTAGCACCTAGGTGCTGCTTACAGAATGGAAAGCATCAAATTTACACAGAGATGCTGGTATAAAGTAACTTGAACTTGTTTCAGCCTCAGCAGAGTCCTCTTCCCAGTGGATTTTAGACAGAATTCACGCTATCAGTGGTGGTAGGACACAGGCAGGCTAGGAAGGAAAAACTGATGAACAAACCTTTTTGTACTCCAAGGAAGGTCACAAAATACAATAAATTACTACTATTCACGTTATCAGACAAAAGAATTGACTTTTAGATGTGGAGGGCAAGTACTCAAATAAAGGATTCACAATTTTGCTGCAAAAATTAAATTCAGCCTCTCGAAAGCCCAAGCCCCTCTCTCATGCTCATTCTATTCTCAGTGTTACAAATCCAGGACTGCAGGAGACCAGGGGTTTTTCCATGCCAGGAACATATTGAGAAGTGTTACAAAAAGTTACTTTTCCACTGAGATGTGAGATGGGGAAGGCTTCCCTGGCCAGGGAGTTCAGGACCCACTTCAGAGCAGGTGAACAAACACTGCTGCAGCAGCAGCATTGGGAAGATGAGTTTTAAGAAGGAAAAGATCCTCTTCTGAGTTCCTGAGTAAGTTCCCTTCTAGCAGGACAAGTCTTTGGAAAAACTCAGTTCCATCAACAGCTGAAGAAACATTTTCCAAAATATAAAAGAATTAAAGAGTGCACTTTGTCAGGGTGCTATAATGCCACCTCTTCATGCCCTAGAGTTCCTGAAAGCAACAGACCTTTAATCTATGCAATGTATTTTCTGAAGGAAAGCTGTCATTCCTTAACCTGTGGTACAACTGTGAGTTCGGCAAACCTACAGGGGAATTACCAGGAAAGATTATAAAGATCATAAATTGGCCAAAGGTAAATCTTAGCTAAATCCTAGAAAAAAATTTTAAGTCACTAAGACAAGCTAAGAGAGTTAAGCCAATTTTTCTAGTTTATCTATTTTTAAAATGTATTTTGCATAAGGAATTTTTTTTTGCCACTACCCTTCTGCAGGGTACCTGCTGCTTAAAAGCTGACAGCTAACTGTGTGTTAGGGCTCCCCCCTAAACCACAGCAGAATTTTACTAAAAATTCAGTATGAATAGAAATCCTGTGTAAAAACAAAGCTCAAGCACTGAAAGAAATGTTAGGGAAGAGTCTGATATGAATAAAGTCTGGTCCTTTGTCAGGCTCCAGCCGCCGCTAACAATAGTGTCAGCCACTGGCACAGCTGAATCAGAACTAAACACGGGTTAGTTGGCAGTGGTGACAAAGGACAAATCATATTAAATAGCAATTTTGAAGCAGTTTGTTTCCAGCCCGCTTCTCCGAAGCAGCGTTCAACTCCTTTTGATCTCATCTAGCCTACAAGAAATCACCAGTATCGATGGAAACTTCCAGTTAAAGAGTACTCATCACCAGCCTGGCTGCCGGCGCTGCTGACACCCATTGTCAGTTAATGGATAATTTTCATAGTGCTCACAAAGCTTAAGTGACAGATTAATTTGATACCAGCGGTTGTAACACTCTTCCTTTGTGTGGAAGCTTTCTGCCTTATGAGATGGTTATTTCCTTGGAGTACAGTCACTTTGTGAGTGGCACACCACCACACTTGTGTTTTCAAATACCAGTTTGGGCTCCTCTTTCTTTCTTTGTCCAAAAAAACCCAAGACCACGAATCCCCATCGTCTCCTCCAGATTGTTGCTGACTACAGAAGATGCTTCTGTTTTAACTCGCATGTAAATCTATTAGTCTCAGCAGTAAATCAAGGTTTCTACAAGAGAAAGGTAAACAGCTTTAAAAGAAAGGAACAATTTAAAACTGATTAAAACCAGTGCAGTTTTGATATGAAAGACCATCTTTATGACAAAATGAAGGGGTTTAACCTCTTGCACGATACCTGGGCCTGAGCTGGAAGCTCTGTGTCTTCATATCAGTGGAAAAAATTCAAATTAAAAAATATTGAATTGATTTTAATCAAATTGGGCTCTCCTACTTAATGATTTGTATTCCAGACTGTGCTCATAATTGAGCTGAGGATTTCTTCCTAAACAAGCAAAATCAAATCATGTTGAATCTCCTTTTTTTTTTTTTAACAGACAGCATCAAAAATGTGTAAAATGCTTGTCCTCACTCTTGCGCAATGGATTGAAAATGTGTATTTACAGAGTGTTTCTTTCCATTTATCTGACAAACATCTCAGCATTCATACTATTAACAAAAATCACCCAGTAGGCAGCACTCTGGGAGCTTAACCTTAAGCACCACTATTTAGATAATGGCAAAATTTAAAATCTTTCACTTAAACAGGTTTGCAGGAAGCTTTGTTAACCACAACATGAACAGTTGCAAAGAGCAAAAAACCAGAAAAACACATCTGTGAGTTCCTCTCTTTTTACCAAATATATTTAATGTCCCCAAATTGCCTGCAATTCTGGTTAGGCTTTATTCTGACACTTGATTTATGTAGTTGAGGGGGATTAGGAGCATACCACACTCACCCAAAGTTTTAAGCAATTCTAGTGAAAGTAGAATTTACGGTTGAAGCTTTGAATACCAAGTAAGCAGTCAGAAGTGCACACTTTTTTTTTTCCCCAGGAAAGGTTTTTCTGCATGCCCTAAAGGGGTCTCCCCTAGGCTGAGCACGCCCCAGCTCCAAGCTCAGCTTTGGTCTCTGCTGCATCCATACCAAGGGGTGAGCAGCCTCGCTCCCCCCATGCTATGCAACCCCACTTCTCCCTCTTCCAGGCTCCCCAGCTTGCTTAGCCTGTGAACCCTTTGGACCAGGATCTGTTTGTTTATAGTATTTAGCATAATAAAGCTTTAATCCCAGATATATCCCCTATGTGCCACTGCACTGCTGATGGCAGGCAAAGAAAGGTGCGTTTTGTAAGGACGCATTTCCCCATGCAAATCTGGCTTAATACGGAAGCCTGGGCAAACTGTGCACCTTACACCAAACATGTTCCTATTCCAGTTTGCTTTGAAAGGCTCATGTCACAGATTTTCCCCCAGTTTTTTTACAGATATGTATATATAGGTATATACATATACTTTCCACATTTTTACACACGTGCATATAAATATATACACATATTTTCTCTAATTTTTACATATATGCACATATAAATATATGTATATGCATAAATTTCCCCCTATTTTTTACATATGTATAGATTCTACGTACACACTCACAATCCTGTATTACACACAGACAATACACGTGCACATGACAGTAAGCCTAACAACCAAATCTCTCCACTTCCACAATCAAATAAATTGCTACCATCTCAGCTAATGTAATGAAATGCACAGACGGAGCAAAATTACAATACTTAAGGCATGTAAAAGGGAAAGCCGAGGAACGTAATCTTCCTAAAGACACCTCCATGCCAAGCCAGAGAGCCCTGTGTGGAATAAGAACAGGGTAACAGGCTTTAATGCAGCCTACAGCCCCTCGTATTAGTTTGACATTCATTTTTATGAATTACTGCTTGGTCAATAGCATAGCAGTGCCAATGCAACGGGCTCTAAGGCATGCCAGTTTAAGAACCCTGAACTAAAGAAAATTAATCCAGTGCACACTAATGATTAAAATTGGCCGACAGGTCTCAAAGCGTAACGGAAAATATAAAATTATCCTGAGGCAAGTGATTTTCTGCTGGAGTTCTGCAGGGATTGCTTTTTACTGCTCTTTTAACTCCCCCTTCCCTTCAGCAATCCTGGAAGAAAACCAGCAACTGTGGCTGCAGACAATACAGGAATTAGGGGAATAGAAAGCATGGAAGAGAGCAGGCCACTGATACACATTGATCTGAACAGCGCAGGTAAGTCAGACAGAAAACACCGTGTGTCTTTTAACACAGACAAAAAAAATAAATTCTTCAAGTTAGGGCATGCTGCAGAACGGAGCACAGTGCTTGGGGAAAAAGGATGGGTCTTGGCCATCTTCAGTGGTGACATCTGAGCTGCCTTTACAGTCCACAGTGATCACAACACTTGCATGCTGCAGGGAGGACTGGGCACAGGAGGTGACACAGTGTGAGAGCCACAAGACAAAGAGCAAAATCAATCAGTGCTTTGGAAACTGGCTGTGAACAGATCTTCTCTGGTGAAGCACAGCTCTGAAGTACATCCACAAAGAGCCCTCAGTATGTTGGACTGATCAGCTGAGACATCTTCTAGAGCCTTAAGCACCATGAAGCAATGTGGGTGTAAAAGATGGAAAGGGTAAGTCCTTTCCCGGCTGATAATCCTCCCCTTTTATGTCCTCCAAGAGCTCCTCAGGTTCCTTTCTCCTGAGCATGGGCTCCAGCACTTGAAGGGACACTGGCCACATCCACAGCTTCTGAGAGAGTTTCCCCTGCACTGTGAGCAAGCGCTTTGGCAAACCAACGATGAGAGCCATGTGCTGCCCTAGTCACTTCAGGGCATCTTTTCTTCCTGCCAAGTAGTGTAAGACGCATCCCATGACCCAAATTTCATATGCTTGCTCCTACAACACACTTTACTGCTAGAGGATTTTTCCAGCTATTTCATGCACTCACTGAATTGCAGCTCTTCTCATGCGGCAGGCACAAGAGCTCCAGCAGGAGATGCCCATTACTGAGGTCAAGACAGCCATAGCCAGAGAACAGCAAGGAAAACACCCCAGCAAACTCAAGTTCATGGACACGTCTACACACCATTTTGCAGGCAGACGTGAACTTAGTGTGGCCATTACATCAGCATCTCAGCTGGCTTTCCTATAATTTCCGTTGGGAATTCAGTAACTTGATGAATTGCATTGTTAAAAAAAATAAAATCTAGCTGCTATATTAGAAGTATGACTCAAACACCCACCAACTCAACTATATTCAATTCACTGTCTTTACCAGAAGAGTCATTACTCCAAAACTGTATAGCTCATAGAAGTGTCATGTTATTTTACGCTACATAAATATAATTTGTGACCACATCCTGAAAGTAAGAAAAATCATACTAGGAATAATTTCAAAAAGATGCCGCTTCAGGTAGATTTTCACGGGCAAAGGGAAAAGATGTGAACTCAGGCAATCCATTCCCAAACATGCAGCCTTTATGCCAATGAACAGGAAAAGTGTAACTTCCCCAAAAGCAGTTGCCCAAATACAGCATCTAAAGACATTTACCTTGGAACTTTTTCTAAATGTCTAAGCTATTTCTTGCTGAATATTTCCAAAATTCCCCATGCAAGATGTGTCAGCACTGAAGTTCCCAGTTCAAGGAATTTGGAAAAATAAGAAAACCTGAAACAAAGCATCTGAATTAGAAGGTTTAGGCATCCTCAGCACAGACGACACCACCAGATTCCCCCTCATCCTTCTTACACCCTAACGCAGACTGGCATGGAATTTTATGTTATTTTATTACACAAGTAGTTAAAGTACCACTACCTACTATGCTACACATAACCAAGTGTGGCTGTGCAACCTTACCCTTTCTAAAACCCCATAACAGGGGTTTCAGGACTGGCATTGAGATGGCTGGAAATTGCTCTGTGTGTTCAGAGAGGACATTAAATGAAACCTTCCTGTAACCTAAGGAAGCTGCTCCCCACGTCCCAGGTGGAGTGGAGCTCTGAAGTCCCATTACAGGGTCACATGGCAATTGAACTTTTAGGCTCAAGATTTTACTGCTGGATCCACTTTCTTTTCACAGCAACCACCTTCTTACAGGCGGGACAGAGAAACCTGACACTTGCCATGAGGCACACGGTGACTTTCAGCTAATCCTGTTTAATGAGGAATTCCCAAAGTGCCTCTCAAGCTAGGGGTCAGCTAATCCCATTCACCAACAGGATTTTTTTACTCTTAGAAAATGGAAAGTGGCTGAAAACAAGAATATTTCCTTTTATTTTAATTTACAGATACTGCTTTGAAGAGGGAAACCATGACATTTAGATATTAGGAAAATTAAATGTGAGCTGTTCCTGTACATTACTGTTAAACCAGTAATTTTTATTAGATTTTGGAGAAAATAATGCTTTTAGACCAGCTCTCCTATTTAACCAGCTGTGCTGAGATCTGTCACTTGAAGCACACACACACAAAATACTGTTTTCAGTGAAGATTAAACAACATATAAGTGTATTTAACTGCCTTCCTTCTACAGAGAGTGATTAGATAAAAACTAATTATTTTTAAAGATAAAAATGTCATTGTTAAAATCAGTATAAGAAATTGAAAATCAGTAGTTTATACCCTTCTATGAAAGGTGCAGTATTTTAGACTGATGGCCACACAACACACTTTCTTAAAATGAAGCACGTGCCTCACGCTGAGCTATACTGGATAGGTCACAAAAAGGCTGCGTACTTTGTAGTAACGTCCGAGCAAAAGGAACAGCAAACCAGGGCAGTCCGAACACTGAACATACAGGATCTGGAGTGTAATCAACGGTTTCACAGCTCTTCCCAACATTAGAGACTTGTTAAGGCACCAAGAAGCATCAGCTATCTGAAGACAGATGTCACCTGTGTTCAAAACACACCAGACGTGAAAGAACTCCAGGTACTTCACAGGATTCCCAAAATGAAGCGTGTTGCTTTACAATACCCGTGATCTTCCGAGCCTTCAAGAGTAGCTACCTTTGAAATGAAACTCTATTTAGGTAAAAGCAAAAACAGAGAATGTTTTCTGTTGCTTTCCAGCACTCAATTTCCCAAAAGAAGTTACGCTGATGCTGAGAATTCATTTCAAATGAACGTGGCACCTACCTCCAGCAGTACAGGCAGCAGTGAACTTTACACAGTAGTGGTGAGAAGTGGCTAAACTGGCACGTTCTTCTTGAATTAATGAAAAAAGTTACCCAGGGACCTAATGTAAGCTAAACTCACTCTCATTGTCCTGCCACTTGTAGCTCTGTATGAATATTTACCTGTGAAGGCTCCTCTTTATCAGTCATAAATGGAGCATGATATTGTGAATGGCAAAAGCCAACACTGCATGTGATGCCGATCAACATCAGTCCTTAAGAGAATCAGTTCTGGAGGAGCAAGGGAACAACTCCGAAGGTCTGTTCACTCCATACACCATTTCTTTACAGAGTTACTTTTACGTGATTGCCTGCAATGCAGCCACCGCTGTGATGCTTGTCTGGACAGCCCTGAACTTGCTTATCAGTGTAAAGGTGATTATTGCTAGTTCAGCTGTAGCTCCAAGAAGCTCAATGCAGGATAACCACTTAAGTGTTCAGTCCACCAATAAAACAACTTTTGCACATTGATTTACGAGACAATTTTCAGGAAACAGAGATGACATTTTACAGCTCGAGCAATAAATCATCTCTACTGATACTGGGGGCAGGAAGAGCAGTTTGAGTAACGAAGAGCTGTATCTTAATTATACGTGCGAAGAGTTTGACTGTAAGAAGCATTCAGGAGACATTGTGACACTCAAAATGCATCTTCAGTGATATTTATCCCCAAACACCCAAGCTCTAACATACACATACAGGGAAGGCAGAAGGGGCAAGCGAAGTGTTATGGCTAAAAAGCATGTCCCAGAAATGCAAGGAAAAAACGTTGCTCTGGTATCCTAGTAATACAGTGAAGTAACACAGATAAAGCTCAAGACTGACATTAGAATGACTTCAGGAGAAGTTTCTGATCTGGCATGCTAAACTGAGTTTTCAACAAAATCCAACCCCAACACTGACCTCTTGAAGTGACTTGCCAGGACTCCCACCAGCTCCCCAATCCTGCTGTCATTAGAGGGCTCTTTACTGAAGAGACAGACAATGAGATCCTTGTTGTCTTTTGTGTGGAAGACCACGAGCTGGTCCTTTCCATTGGAGACACTCAATCCTATCAACTGTGAAGAGAAAGCAGGAACGTTGTTAGACACATCGATAAATCTGCTACTCGCCAGGCTAGTTCTTTCCAGGATGCCATGCTCGCTCTCAACTTCTCCCTCTGCCACAGAGCTCAGGGGATGGCAGCGTGCAGGTTCTCCATACTCCTCCTGAAATGTCAGTGGGTTGTTTTTAAGTCAACAGTCTCAAAGGTGCAAGGAAATTTTCCCGTCTAGATGGGGTTCACGCCAAGCAACTCTTGCCAGAAGCAGCACTGCCCCATGTTGCTGTAGTGCCCTTCTGCATATCCAGTACCATGAGCCAAAGAGTGCACTGGGTGGATTTCTAACAGCCAGTGCTTGCTTTCCCAAAAATCTCACACTGGATGACACCGCATCGCTCAGTGGCAGAGCCACCTGGTTTTTTTGTTTTTTTTTTTCTTTTCAAAGGAAACCAACAATAATCATGAGTCTGGCCAACAACCATCTTCAAAATCACACATGCAGCACCGGGAACGCAATGATACACAGATAATGTAAGAATGAATTTTACTGAAAGCCTAAACATCTTGATGAAGAATACAAGTTGCAAACCCCGCAAAGCCGTGATGATTCCAGTATTTTGGCACAGACTAAGGTCTTGCTGTTCTGACCAAATAAAAAGGTGTGGGGGGGTTGGTTTGGGTTGGTTGGGGTGGTTTTTCTGTCTGTTAAGTAACTGTGAATTGGCATGTTAAAAGCTTTGTCCTCATCACCTCACCAAGCAAAAGTAGGAAAATTTTAGGAGTGGCAATCTGGGTACACAGGCTGTTCAGATGAGTATTAGAAAAAGCATGAAGTGAATCTATGCTGTGGAAAGAAAATAGAAGGATGGCAAAAGAATCATCGAGAAACAAGTACATTTAACAAACGAGTGCAAATAAAATAAAATAAGAGAGAGAAAGGCAAAAGAATGATGAGAACAGGGAGAGAATACAGCAGACCTTCCCTGTCCACTAAAGGACTACATGACTCCTTTGAGTCATTCAGCGATCTGCAGAGAGAAGCCACATTCTCCTAAAAGTGAGAGGCACCAATACACCATTTTGTGGAAATGAAAATCTCATTATTCCCTTCTTAAAGAAAAAATGCCTTTTAAGTAACGCCACTGCCTGTGTTGGAAAGGATATTAGCACAAATCGAGTTGGAAACTACTCACTCCTTTCAGAAGCATGAATCATATTCGGAAACAGCCTGGATCCGTATGTTCGGTTCAGCAGTCACAATGTATTATTTCCAAGAAACCTGTTCCAGCTCTGGATGTCTAACACATACCAGACAGCAGCACCGTCCCAGAAAAGCATGCCACAACCAACATGCAGCAGCGCAGTGTGTGCCCTGTTTTCTGGATGAAACACTCACAAGTTTAGAATCACTCATATTTTGTTGGCTTATTATCACAGTACAACAGTCTGTCTGAACTACAGCAACTGCTGGTATTTTAAACACTGAACAGAGACCTCCTGCTACCAGTTGCGCAGTACAGCCAACACAGGTGGAGTTTATTCTCTACCGTTCACATTATTTCGAGGTTGTGAAATACTTTAAAAACAAGCTACACTTCATGCACAGATATTAACAGCTGCCTGGGTTTATAGTGTCCCTTAAAATTAATTTGCATGCTTAAATAACATCCTGTGAGCACAATAGCACCACAGGGACTACTGCCATCAAGGTTTTAAATGCGCACCGAGTGTGAAAGATGAACAAGTTGCAATGTCTGGATTTGAAAAGCCTATTTAATCATCAATCATTCAACAGAACCGTGTTGGAAGTCCAAGAGCCCTTCAAAATTTTCCTATTTCACCCCTCCCCATAAGACTCTCCAAACAAATAAATATAACACAAGAGAAATAATTTCAGAGAAGGTGCTTATCTCAGTATTTACAAGCACTAACTATTGGCTCTGCTTGAAGATCAGGAAAAAATTCTCAGCATCCACAGAACATCCTTTATTGTATTCACCACTGTACTAGGAAAGGTAGTTGCAAGATCCTTTCAGCTGCCTTTTATTTCCTTTCTGCCAATATCTGTTTATTTTCTCTCCAGGTAAGAACAAAAAGACAATTGTATATTGGTACTTCTGAGGCAACTGCCAGAATGCTTACACACAGAAAATCCCCCAAAGCAGCATCTCAATACAGCAAAACAGTCAGGGTTGAAAGGAAAGTTTTTGCTTTGTCATCATTTGCACAAAATTACAGCTTCCTCACACCCACAGTAACAGAATGCAGAGCCTGGGACCGAGCAGGCACGTGTTACGGGCTCTACTTAAACCATTTACACGTAAACATAGTTAAACGAGATGGGGGAACTGTTGTGCGATTTCTTCAGCCGAGAACAAGTTTATGGTCGTAACAGACAGCAGCTGACTGTCTCCAATGAGATTTCCATGGAAACACCATCCCTAAGGATGCTGCTGTGTTGATAGGGTGCTTTCAAGATGCTGATAGCGAGCGGCACAGCTAACAGGCAGATGAATTTCAGCTGGGTTCACCTTTACATATCGGAAGGGCAATCCATCTTCCCCAGCAAACATGCATCTTTCTAGTAGGACACATTTGATACACCGATACACATCACGACTGGTGTAATTATTAACCCTTTGCTTCTCAAAAATCTTCACATCAGTTCAAACAACTGTTCTTTCTCCAAGATGAAAGGAATGTCTGGATCACTAACCGGCTACTTATACCACGTCCCTGTACACTGTAAAAGGGTGTCCACACAAGAAGGGATCAGGCATGCAGAAGAACAAGAGACAGTGTGCAAGGCAGCCCAAGAGGTGAAAGACAATGCATAATCAAATCATTAAGCAACAAAATACAAAACATAACTACAAAAAGGAAAAAACAACTGCATTATAGCATTAAGCATTTGCCAGAGTTCAATTTAAAAAATCCTGGCAAAATAAATACAAATATTTCATGGACTGTGTATGAACCAAATACATCTCCAAATTCTCTCCTCCTCTCCCTTCTTCTTGCAGTGCAGAGAAGGGTCAGTGGTAAATGAAGAGGATCAGCAAGCACACCCTAGCACCACACGATGCAATCCTGGTGTGTATGTGCAGATTTTCTACTATTCCCCAGGACCACAGCACAGGAGAAGCAGGTAAAAGGAGAGGCTGCCGCCAACAGAGCAGCAATTTATCACTACAGCATTTACCAAAGATTGCTTTTATCACATTCCCACTCTGGAATATTATTCTGACACCTATATGAGTCAGTGAAGGGCTTTTAGGACCCATCCTCCTCTGCAAAGTACTCCAGAAGCCCTTCACTGTTGCTCAGGCCAAGGAAACTGTTTGGTCAGGAAGCCTTGTGGTAGGTTGCTGAAGGGAATAATTGAAGATCTACGAATAAAGCTGATTTAAAATACTTAAATTTCCATAAATATAAAAGCAAGAGATGTATATGCACAGACCATTAACTGCTTTGGTGCCAGAGGAAATGCAAAGCAGAGAGCCAGCACAGCCTGTGCTACAGCGCTCTGTATGAATGTGCATTCTTAGACACACGGCTTTTGTGAAAAAACAATAATTACTAACATTTCTATGTAACAGATATTCTATAGGCAACCTAAAATTCTATCTGACTTTCTCACCCCCTTTAATTTTTAAGGCGTTAAGGATTTTCAGAGGAAAATGTTCAGGCTACCACCACTGTGATTGGTCTTGTGCTGTTATGTAAATGCACAAGCTCCACCTTTAAACCCATCAGGCAAACAGGTAAAGCAGACACTCTTCTAAAGCTGTGATAAATACAGATTTAATTATAAATACCAATATAGTAAGTGAATTGCAGTGGCCTAGCCCTTTTGTATAGGATAAGAGTGCAGAAAACTAATAGTGAGAAATTGTGATGGACAAAATTCCACCTTGTCCGCCTTGAGACTTCCCCAGAAATGCACCCATCTAGGGAAAACACTCTCTGTGTATCTGCACAAGTTGGTTTGCACAAGCAAAAGTCAGCCATTTAGCAGTGTAATCTGCTGACAATTTCATTTTGCACAATTAAGAGAGAATGTCAGCAGAACAGAACATCAACTGAAGAAAATGACCTGCAGCTGCTAACTCCCTGGCAGTGATGTCTTTTCAAAACAAGAGGCACTGCCATGGAGATGTCGCTTTGCTACAGCATATACTTTCACCAGGGTACGAGCATGTTACTCCACACACGCTGCGGTGGGTGGTGGGTGCACAGCCTAGGTGGATGACCAGCGATGAGGTTAGAAAAGGACCTACAGAACCAACATTACGGATGCAGTCTGTGCTAATCATTCACTCCACATGTGCAGGTTAGATTTTACCATTACTCTAATCCCATCTCTGCTCTTCTAGCAACACGAGGATGCCAGATTTATTATTTCTCCAATGCAAACATCCCAACAAATTTGTGTACAACACTTCCAAGCAACCCAGCCAGGTTCTGTAGGTTTAAGATAACTGTAGCAGTGTTACCTCAGGCTGAGGAAAACAAACAAGCAGTTGAATCCACACTCCAGGATGATGAAGAGCTAAGATGAGGTTTTCCTCCCAGCCCCCTTCCTACTAGGGATAATCTGCTGCTTTGTCACTGGCAGCTAAATTCTGCTACCCTGAAGGCCAGACACCTCCCTATAATTCCAAATTTAGCTTTGATAAGATTTACATTAAACATGAACAAATATTAAAAAAAATTTTCAAACACAACAGGAAGCATCAAACAAACCCCCAGAGACACAGAAATTGTGTCATAAGCTGCTGTGAAATGCTAACCCCCTTATGGGGCCAGGATCTTGCAGCACACAGCAAATAAACAAAACAGAAGAACGAGCAGAAGAGAGCACGATAAGCAGTTTGGGTTTTAGCTTTTATTTTATGCAGTGAAATTAAAAGCTAACATGATGCATCAGTGTTGTAGGTAATTGCACTATAACTGTTTTAAAGACATTAAATATATTAAAAATTGTAAACCAAGATCTTTTTCCATTTTACGGATATGGAAATGGAGCTAAACAGTAGATGCACTGCCCATGGCTAAGAGCCCGAGACAAGCTTCCCCAGCCCTTGTACTTACATTATAGAGGGGGATGGTCTTCATCACTTTGTACTGCTTCATAGGGTCCATCTTATAAAGGTGTCGATCAGTAATGAAGATTGCTCTGTCCTCCACCTTATTAAAGCGATTGACCTGTAAAGAAGCAAATTTTCAGTTTCACTGAGCACTGCAAGAACATGCAGAATAAAACTTAGCAGCAGCAAATATGCAAAATTCACATTGCAAATACGCAAAACTTGCATAGCTCTTAAACAGGTTTTCTCCACAGATCTTGAAACAGTGAAAAGGGAGGCTGGACCTCATAATCCCATTTTACAAATAGAGAAACACAGAGTCTCGGAGAAGCAACATTCCCAGAGTTACCCAGCAGGGCTGTGGCAACCTGGGAGAGTCCACAGCTTCAATCCAATTAACGACAGATGCTTTCCCCTAGCAACACTCAACCTGCGTCCCCATCCACTGGCAGACACCAAGCCCAGGCAGATGGCTGTTGTTCCTACGTTATCCACGTCACCCCAAAAGCACAATGCAGAATACCTGCCCCACAGAGCTAAACAGGGTGCCATGAGGGCCTGCAACAGTCCAGACCTGAGGCATTTGCAAGCAGATGCTTTGGCCCATCCTAAATTTGAGGTGGTCCCATTTCCCTCTTCTAAAATATCTGCGCCTTGGACATCGGTAAGCAACTTGCCCTGGAAGTTGAAAGCCAGACAAGCACCCTTCCCCTGCCTGTCAGGGGATGTGTTAGCTGGGCATGGGCACGTTCCACCAGCTTGCCAAAGTTGTCCCATTCTGCAAGAAGGAAGAAGAGACTGGATGGGGCAGAAGGAGCCCAGCAGAGCCAAGCCTAGATACAGGGCCAAGGCAACCAGCTGCCAGGAGGAAGGCAAGGTTATTTCTTCGCAAGCAGAAGACCCAAGCTGGAGTACCCTCAGGCTGCAGGGGAATTGAACACAACCCTCTCCCTTCCGAAGCAAGAGATGCAGAGCAAGAGCACAACCAGTCTTGTCCAAAGGCTCACTGCCATTGAGTACGATGTCCTGTTGCCCCTTCCAGGAGGTCCTAACGCCACACCCTGAGCTGGCTCCGGTGCTCATCAGCCCCATTGACTCACCAACTGGACAGAAATCTGCCCTGTTTGCGAGCTTGGCAAGGGAAGGGCACAATGAGCATCAGAGCTGCTGCAAGGGAAAGAGGGTGAGGCTCTGGGTAGTGGTAAACAGGGAAAGAAAACAGGACGGCTCTGTTCAGCAGCAGCAAGCTGTGAGATCAGTTCAGCTGTCCCAGACCCGCACTGCGAGGACAGCAGATTCTTCTGCAGAGGTGGGCATCGCTCAACCCGTATTTTAACTTGACTTTGTGTTCTGTTAAGGACATGGCATTCAAGGCAAGGATGTCTAAGGATCACCAGTGGGCTCAAGCTCCTCAAAAGAAATTATTTAAACAGGAGGTTGCTGCCCAGATCTGCTGCCCAGGGCTCTTCTGGGAACACGGAGAGCAGAGCTACAGCACCTGGCAAACTCCTAGACCAAACAAGAAAGTGCTCAGAGGCATCTAGTGCCCCTAAGGTTAACTCACCACTGAGCGAGGCTTTTAGTTGACTTGGTTTTTGTTAAACACTTGTACCATTCTCAGGTTATTTTGAATCTGGACTCTGGTCTCCTGACTCTCAACTCCATTCCTATCACGTACTGAGTAGTAAGAAAATCATAGTGCACGTAAAACAACTTTAAAACTGGTTTCCAAAAAGAGGCAAATGTCTTTTAATCTTCAAATGACTGTACCCTCTGACAAAGGTAGGGTACAGAGGAGATGGAGCTAGACTTCTCGAAGAAATACAGCAAAAGGCAACGGGTAGAAGATGCAGCAGCAGAAAGTCCAACTGGACAGAGGGGAAAAAAAAAATCCCCCCAGGAGCGTGGCAGCCCTGGGACAGGGCTCAGTGAGGCTGTGTAACCTTCACCCTCAGGGATTTTCCAAACTCAAGCTGACTGAGAGCCTGAGCAGCCTCATCTACCTCTGAAGTTGGCCCTGCTCAGAGCAGGGGGCTAGCCCTCAGATCTCCAGAGGTCCCTTGCCACCTCAAGCATTCTGTGATCTCAGCAGCCCCTATGCTGCCAGGAAAACAGACTTCACAGTACCCGAAATATTCTGACAGTTTCTAGTAGTTCAGCAAACCCAGCTTAGCATCGCCATTGGGAAACATTAATGTCTTAATATCTTAATTTTGTCTGCCACTGGGCTCTACAGCTGTAAATCTAAGACCAATTATAGATACACGCTATAATTCAGTGAAGAACCATTAGTTGCCTGCTGAGACAAACCACTATATCATCACCTGAAATCTCACTGGCACTCAACACCAGCAGAGATTATCTGTGTATAGATATCTGTATCTATACATCTGTCTCCTCCCACCCACACGGAATAATCTTAGGCATACTCAGCAAGGTCGTTCACTTTTTATTTGAACTCCAAATACTACCCACCTGGGACACTGCTTGCATAACCAGGCACTCAGCATATGGGGAAAATAAGGTCTGTCTTGTAGTGTAGTTATGATTTTTGTGTGTATCAGCCCTAAAACAACAACTTTTTTTTTTTTAAATACCAATTATATGTAACAGTTCTGATAAAAATTAGAATTTTTTACAAGGTAAAAATTAACTGTTGGAAGACAGCAATATGTGAAAGTCCCCCGTAAGTCCTGTCGAAAACAGCCAAGTGCGCAGCCCCACATCCCAGTATTTTGTTGCAATTCATACATCCAGTGTCTATGCAGTAAGAGCAATGGAAGAACAGATTAGTTAAGCACCAGATGATGATGCAAAGTAATGATGTGACCCAGCAGCAAGCCATGTATAGTGGTCATATATAATTTCTCTCAGTTCTAGGTATTCTGATGTTCTGAATTCATGTTTATTTTTGGCCACCAATCCTGTCTCCAGCAACAGCATCCCCCCAGTACCTGACATATTAAATCACCAAACCTGCTGTCAAATGCCACATAAGCACCTCTGGAAAGTTACTGTAAAAATATGCAACTGCTTAATAAATGTACTCATTCAGAAGATACAAGATATTAAATGTTGTACCTTCACAATGACATCTGGTTCAGGGAAGATCCAAGAAGACTGAAGCTAATAAACCACTATTCCACACCTTATGGAATTAGTGTGATTGTTTACAAAAACAGAAGTGGGAGGATCATGTTACAGCAGGAAACAAAACTATAATCTCTCCAGAGAAGTGTTTTGTACCCTGGGATCATGCCTTTGTTCATATCTCCTTTCTAAACACAGATCCTTTCAATTCCCTCCATCCCACCGCAACTCATCACAAATATTCATTCTTTCAGGCTGCTGGTAACGTTAGGCTCCAGCACATGGGGCTTTCGCAGAGGAAACACGTGTCTCGCCAACATTACAATTAATTTGACCAGGAAATACTACACCAAAGGAGAACGTTTGATGTCATCTAGGCTTTCAGACGCCCCAAGAGAGCAGGTACTACTAAACAGTCACAAGGCAAGATGCAGAGTTTTGTCAAAAGCAAGTGAGAAAGTAGAACACAAAGTAGAAATCATTTTTCACTAAGGCAAAACTGGAGTCATCGGTGTATCACAGTCACAGATATGTATTAATCAACTGAGAAGGGCAGACAAGGGTGAGACGTGATGAGGCAGATGAACATAAATAGAATTTTCCTAGGTGAAGTCAAGAGACAACTGGAGAACTTAAATAATCTGTCAATAGGCAGTGGAGTGACAAAGTTCAGAGCAGATAAAGGCAAAATATGCAAACTGGAGAGCTATATGACAGCTTTAAATTAACAGCACCAACTCAGGAAAAGTAACTGAAGATGATTTTAGACAGCTCTGGATAGATCTTGGCACAAACATGTGAGGGAGCTGAAAACAAGCAAGGCATTAGCATGTGGCGAAGACTAGCACAGGGAATAACGTCCTGCATGCATTGGTCTCACCTGCAGTGGTGTGGGTGAAGCACTGGGATAGTGAAAGTGAAGGAGAGTAATGGTTCAGAGAAGGTAAAGAACAAGACCGAGGGCCTGGCAAATCTCACAGGAAAAGATGCTGAATAACTGGGATTATTTTAGAAAGCAGATGAATGGGAGAAAAAAAAATAAAGGCTATGAAACACTGAATGGCCCAGAGAAAGTAGGTTAGGAGTGTCTGATGCTACATGTTGAGCTGTTTGAGCAGAGTAGCACAGGCTCCTCAGATGATAATTTGGCTGTGCAGCTTACAGTGCACCAAGCTCCATGTCTTGGGAGTTTAAGCAAACGATTCTCCCATCTCTTAGGCTGTGATCCACACCGCACAGAGCTCAGATCTGAAAATGTGGGGCCATGGTTCTCAAACGTGTCTTTTTGATTTATTTGAAATTTTTTTAAGGAGTCTGACAACACCACCTGTTCATTTCCACGACCCTGCTTGTTACTCCCACCTCAATGCCCTGCCTGTTGGCCGTGCCCACCTCCAGCACGGAGCCCACAGTGACAAACGGAGCAGACCTCACTGGGCTGTGCAGCCAGAGCCAGCCCACCAAGAAGGTGCTGCAGCTGCCCCCCCCAGAAAGCAGGGACAGGACGCATGCCCAGCTTTTGCAAGGCAATATAATATTTTAGTAGTTCTACAAGCATGTTTTAAATTCCACTTCTTTCTTGTGGTTACCCACTGTTTTTAGTGTTCACAGTGAACAATAAATTCAGCTGAACAGCTAAAGAGATGTACCAAAGGAGAAGTCCAGCAGCTCATCTCATCCGACAAGCAAATTCTCACTGCTCTACAATTCATGTCCTTTTCAGCTCTTTCCAAGCAACCGCTTTGCTTCAGGTGCCTCATGTACCTATGGCATATTTATGTAAATAATACATGCTGTGTTTTTAGAACTGTCACATTGGGAAGCATGCACAGAAGAGATTCAGACAAATGCCAGCACCATTGCAAATGCCACTATTCTTTTGATTTTGTAGGAGTGGAGACAGGCCTTATGTTCTCAGACACATTATACCCTCCTGGAGAACAGCCCTTCCTAGCATTGTGTTCTCTGCACCTTCTGGACATTTTTTATTTATATCTTTGTTGATCCAAATGTGAATCAGTCTTAATTTAGCTTCTTGACTAGCTTATGGGGAAAAATGAAGGTCTAGCCTGCAGCAGAAAAAGCTCCAAATGAGATTTTCAGGTCTCTGCCAGGGGCCTCTAGACACAGCAGGGCACTGGGCTTTGGAAAAGATGGTCCTCTCAAGGGAGCTTGGTGCCACAAATGACCACAGAGAAAGTGAGAAGAAAAGAATTATTTAAAAAAAAAAGAAAAAAAGAAGAAACTGTTGTTTCCTAGGTGATACAACAAATCTGGTTGTATGCATGAAATATGCATTTAGTTTCTCAAGGCAAAAAACTTGAAAATTTCCTTTGAAAAAATGAAGAGCACCACGATGCTCAGAAAAGATGTATTTTTCCATAGGCAGAAATGACCTGCTTCTACCTATATCTACTGCGAGAAAGCAAACACATGTACTTCCCACCAGCGAGACTTCAAAGTCTCTCAACAGACCTTCTATAAAAACAGATATATAAACTTCGGTCCAAACAGATTCACCTGTTATTATTTATCTCAAGCTGTTGAAATGGAGACCCCATACACTCAACCTAAAGAAAACTTTACCAGCAGTTATCAATACTTGAAGAGCAGTTCTCTGGCTGGCGAGAGTTGGTATTACTTCCTTGACTTCACTAGAACAATCATCAACTACAAAAACCCAAAACTGCCTCAAAGAATTTAATGGTTAACAAATATCTTACAGGTCATATATTCTATACATAATAGTGTTTAAATACATGAATTCCAGACTTAACGTGTGTCTATTCAAACTGCCCAGTACTTATCCTTTTAATGTCTTTTCAAAGAGGTGTATTAGACTGCAATTACCTGAAAATTTTGAAGAGCAGACACCTAACATTGCTGTTGACAGTCAAGAACTACTTCACTCGCGGTGTGATGATTCAGTACCTCACTGAAAGCTGCAAAGGAAGTCTGATGCTGCTCCAGAAATAAAACATTCACCTGAAGTCAAAGTGCTCTCTCATTACCAGTAATATCTTCCTGCCTGCCTAAGGGACCAGCAGTAACAGCACATTTTTTGCTCAAGAATCCTCAAATAAGCTGAATCATGAAAATATATCACAAATGATATATTTTCTGACAAAATTATTTGTCAGATATATTATCTGACAAATCTCCCTGCAGTGAAAGTCGCTCCCTTTCAAAAGCTCTGATCACCAAGACAGCCCGCACATGCCAAGACCAAGCACCACACTTGCGCAGATAATGTTTGGTATGACATGGGGAAGTTAAAGAAGGTTAAGGCTAAAAGGAAGAAACTTTATGATTTATATTTTTTTTTAAGAAAGTAAAGGAAAGAAAGTAGCAATCAGAAGAAATTCCCCCTATCCCACAGCTCTGAAGGCTGACCCTCAGACTGCTGTTACTTTTTGGGCAAGAAGCAGGAATGCTGCAGCTTTTATTTTTGACACGAGAAACACCTTTGTTTTAAAAAGACAGCTTAGGATATAAATTGTTTCACGTGAAAAGTAAAAGAAGGCTGGTGCTGTTTTTAGGGTAAAGACTGTGCTCTTGCAGTCAAAGCACAGAGTCGCTTACAGGCTCTACAACAGTTTTCACCATTGCCTAGTCTGCAAATCCGATGTTCAAATTTAAGGCATAACAGATTACCTGAAGAAGTGTATTGGCTGGAAAGCAAAATGCTAAATCTTGAAATGTCAAATCTTGGTCTTGTTAGCTTTCAAAGTTCAGGACTGTTTGCCTTCTCTCCTTTGTTCACTTCAGGCTTGTCTGGGCATTTCTTGTCCATACAAGAAGGAAGACAAATGGTTCACTCAAAAAGATAGTATATCCAAGCATGGATTTGAAAGGGGTCATTTGCTTTTGAGTTTAAACATGGAGATGCACTGAAATTGCCAGGCTTACACACATCATTAAAGATCCTACAAAGCTGCAGCCTTGTCCTCAACAGCAATGCCGAAATGATTTTATCCATTTGTTGGAGAGGTGCTCCTGTTTGCTTTAAGGCCACCATTTTCCTAAGGGGGATGCTTTTTCACTATGTTTAGTTATATTCTGTCCAGAAAACACAGATCCTTAAGAACAAAGACCAGAAAAAGTATTAATGACTTCAAAGACTTGGGCACAGTCAGGCTGTGGCAGAGCAGCAGCTCCCCCGTGCCAGCTGACCCCTCACCACGGCTTGGTGCACGTGGCAGCTGGCGGCTGCAGGTCTGCCCATCTCACCTTAGCTCCGCTGTCGCTGTGCCCACAGATTGCACTGCCATGCTCATGCCTGTGCTTCCTCTGAGGATTTCAAAAGCCGTACAAAGATAACCCTAACCAGGCAGGCAAGCGGAGGATTAAGCCTGACCTCTCTGATACAAGAAAGCAAACAATAATTTAACTTCTAAAAATATAAAAAAAAGTTACAAGATAATTTAAAAACCCACAAGACCGCAAGACTACAACCTCACAGTCTCTGCAGTATTTCCTGATTTCAGCTGAGCTACTTTTTTTAAGCAGCTATGGTAAGCTAAAGGTTTCTTCACCTCTAAACACACTGCAAGTAACCTTTCAGGCTCAGGAAGAAATGTACTTTATGATAGGTAACACCTATTCCATCTCCAGACTGCTTTTGTTATTATAGAGCTGGGACACCAATGCAACAAACCCCAGCAGAAAATGGATTTTTCCAGCAAGTAAACACAGTAACAGGATGTAGAGAAACAAGGCCTGTTTGTATGCTCAAGGGTTTCTTCATACACCATAAACAAAAAAGAACTGCGCAGACACTTGCCTAAAGGCAGGAGCTCTGTGCTTGCCATTAGTGAACAGGATAAGGTATGGAGCTGTGCTTCAAAATCTGCTTTCCCCTATGCTTGCACAGGAGATTGTCCTTCAGAGCTGAATCAGGAGCAAGCGAGAGAAACGTTAAGGACTTAAAAGCTTAAAAGTTGCATAACAGGGAGCAAAATTAAACTCCCACACCAGGTATACATATGTTTTACACACACACACTGAGTAATTCCCCTTACTGTCATTCCATTCCCATTCAAAACAACATTTCCAATAATCACAGCTTAAAGAACTGAATATTATATTTTTACAGTTATTCCAGTTTAGCTAGGAACGGCAACAATTTGGAACTAGTTCATTAAATGAATTAGAAGAGGAATTATTTTGTTTTCAGCCTAAAGTGAAAAAAGCCAGGGGGAAATGCTGCTGTATCTGCCTTTTCCCTAACAGAGGTTCCAGCCAAACTGCTGCAAGAGTGTAAAGAGGAGGTTTGGATTCGGACTCAGCTTATTCTCCTTTAATCCTAACAATATAAACCAGTATTCACTCAAACATTCATTTAAATAGCAAACCACACTCTAAAAGAGAACACATTAAAAGCAACCGAATACTCCACTGAAATATTTTTGTTTGGAAAGCAACAAGAGTTCTCAATTTTTATATACACAAATCATTGTTGAAAAAATAATAAAACTCACTACCACTAGCAAAGAAGTTTTGTTACAAAGTGAGATTTTATGCTGCAAAATTAATTCTGTTGTTACTGTTAAATATAATATTTGCAGAATCGTAAACAATAATCATGCATATGCTCCACTTCTGGCAAGTGGGGACCAACTGCACATTTTTAGAAGTAAAAAGAATATACTGCTTCTTAAAAACACTCGAACATCAGCAGCCCTGGCCTATCACTGAAATTGTTGTTGTCTGTTGGCTTTCTAAAATTATAAATATACTTTCCCAAGACATTTAAAACCAGCATCATTTAGATCATTATGAACTACCCATAAACATTTATGCAAGCATGTTCTTCTAATTAGTTTTTTTTAACCTTCCAACCAACTTACAAAAAAACCATTCTGCTATGAAAAAAAGTCAGACCCAAACCAGTTACGCAGAACCAAGTAAATTTACTCATGCCTCTGACATGAAGAGGCCACAGAAGCCACTGAAACTAAGTACCCTTCGATGCAATACATTCAGAGGTACGTATCCACCAAAAAATCACTGATACTGTTCCTTGGAACGGGACTGCTTTGAACTGCCACCTCCGAAAGCATCTCCAGGATTACCTCCTCGCCCCTGGCTTCCCAAGATTTCACCTTGACCACAAGAAGTTTCCCCACCCAGCCCATGTGTCTGCAGACCACACACACGCCGGTTACCTTGCGGACGTGACAGGAGAAGAGAACGCTCATGTACTTGTCTTTCCGTTTCAGCTCATTGGCAACAGGGATGAAAGAGCCCGTGGTCTGAGGGTTATCTGGTTTCTGAAAGAGCAAAGACAGGCACGTAACTCTTCTTGCTTACTGAAGAAAGTAATTGCATTACATCATGACCGTCCAGAGAGGTCTGCAGCTGCACCAGCTCATCTGAAGGCTTCCTCCAGTCTCTGCCTTGTCAAATAGCAGCAGAGCATCTGGAGTTTTATGTGCTTTCTGAAAAAAAAACACCAAACCCTTAACAAAACAAAATGCTTAAAGGAAGGACACAGTAAAAGGAAGCAATGCAACTTGCCTAGAGAGAATTTCTTTGTTCCTTTTCATTTTATGCTATTTCTTAACATCCCATTATATCTAGAATTTTAGTTTTACATCGACTTCTTTCCTTGCTTTGGCCATTTGAAGAGCCAGCTGATGGCATTACTGTTAGTACCTTTTAGTGCTGTTTGTGATGCTCAGGCTAGGCTTAGCACTCGGAAGAATCACATCTAGTGCAGTAAAAGTCAAAGATTCTGGAACTATATAAATCCATTTACAGAGGAAATTTCAAAGTATTTCTCCAATAGTCACTTTTTCAAATTTCCACCCTTTTAGCATCCTAAGCCCCAGCCACTGCATTGATCACTTCACTTGTACTCACCAGTGCAATGTAATTCCCCTCCCATGCTCTTTGGAGGCCAATATCAGCTCTGTGACCTTTCAGCACTTCCATGGCTGCAACCTTGGCCCTCAGTTGAGGTAGGACTTCTGGCGGGACACTCCGTATGAGCTCACCTGCTCGCCACCTGCCGCAAAACACCTGAATCAGTTCCACAGTCCGCTATGAGGACTACTTCTGCCAGATCAGCACAACAAGGTCACCTCTAGACTACAAATGTCAAGGGGAACAGAAGTCCTTCCATTGCATTCATACAGCTGGAAACATCAGTTATCATTTTTAGGCCACATACCACCTCTGACTCCTAACAGACTTGCCTGGTGTACTCCCTGTCCCATACCCAGAAGTCAACTACTGGCACATCTGTTTGCAACAAAGTTTTTGCAAGCCCATTTTTTGGCTCATCTACATCATCATTCTCCTTTATTAGTTGAATTTGGCCCTACAGTTGAAACCTAACCAACTGCAACACCAAATGGGGCAGGGTAGCCCATCTGTTACTCCATACCACACTCCAGCCTTCAGCAGCAACACCAGATCCCCAGGATTAATGCTATGAAAAGTCTTTCAGCAACTAAAGTTCTGTAGTTATGATAATCAAGCTTATTCTGAAAGCAGGACTCTCTACCCTAACAGGCTGTGGACAGCTTTCAAGAGACAGCTGGGGAAAAAAACCAAGGCTGACTTGATCTAGTGCTGGTGGTAATTCCCCTGCCAGCAGATGGCTGGACTGGAGATCTCTAGAGGACCCATCCAGCCAACATCTCTCTTGTTCAGCAACTTTCAGAAGTTGTCATTTTTCAGATTGGAATTGTAACTACTTTGCCTACAACTTAGCAGAAAAAAAGTCACTAGCTTTTAGATACTAGGAGGTTGTAATAAAGGTACAAAATGCCTCTTCTGCACATAGAATATGGGTGAATCATGGAACATCGCTTATTCTACTGCAGAAAAATACTGGCTTATTATAAGAAGTCTTGAGGAAGTGGAGAAAATTCCTCTTCTCTTTCCCCTAACCTAACAGCAACTGCTCTTTCTTTTAAAACCAACCAGAAAGGTGAGAAAGGGGCCAAGGAAGGAAACAAAATGTCCATCCTGACTTAGAATAATTGTTTGCCTGGTCAAGGCTACCAGAAGCCACCGACACCTTCCTCTATGACGTCCAGTTAATGTTCTTCAGTCACTTTTTCAACTTTTATGGAACAAGCAGTAGCTGTCCGCTCCACTGGGTTAGACTGAAAAGGCAAGCGGTTTTCTTTGTACCTATGGTAAATGGTCTGGAGTGCCTCTTCAAATCGGCGCAGCACTTTCGGTGGAGTGGGCCATTGCACATGCTTGCCATAATCCTTCATTAGCCTCACATTGTGAAAGCGTCGGGCAACCTCGCGGATGTAAGCCTTCACTTTGTAGCGGCGGTAATACTTGAGTATCGTGAGGGCAGCCTTTGTCCTCTTATAGCGAAGGCGAGCCAAAGTGCCCCTCCAAACCTAGGAATCAGTGGAGAAAGAGTTTTAGCAATAAAAGGCAGGGTTTTTTTTCTTTCTGTACTCCTCCTATCCTGCTGAAATCCATTCATATATTAGTTTTATTTCAAAGGAATTGACTTCTCTGTGCCAATCAGATCCAAGTAAAACATCACTGAAAAAACACCGTGTTTGCCAGTGTATCAAGAAACAATTTTAACTCTGATTAAAAAAAGATTGCTTTGAAAACAGTTTGGGGAATATCTATTCTGGCCGTGTGCTGAAAAACAAGCAAATACGCAAAACAAATGACATCCTCCCAGCTTGCCGAATGGGAGGCCAGCTTCACCAGCGTCACTGCGAGTCTTATTAGGGCCTGGAGAGCACCACAGGCAGGAAACACGCCATGCTCTGGACTTCTGACATGCCACGCAAAGAGGCACTCTGGGACTTGGCGCAGGAAGGCTGTGTGTGACGCTGACGTGACTGCAAATTGCTACCCACTCCTAACTTGAAGACCCCGTGCACGCTGATGCACGGCAGCGCTCAGCCAGGCTGGGCAGGTTGTGCTGCTTCTATCCCATAACCAGAGAAATGCAAATTCACCTAGGCACTCTTAAGTTGACATGCACATCTCTGAGGGATCTGTCAACAGATGCACTTTTCCTCTAATATAATCCACCAAGATGAAGATTGTATTTTTGTCTCCTTGTAGAATTCAACTGGAAGGATAATGAGCCTCCTGCATACGAAGATTGCTTCATTGCTCACTATGGGCCCTGCTGGAGAGTTTATTTCCCTCTTGAGAAACATCCCATAGCACCATTGATGCATATCAAGCCTTCTATTTACAGAAGAATTAATTAATTACCTGAGGCAATTTCCAACATGATATTCATTTTATGAAGCTGATGTCAAAGGTTCTTTTGACAGCTTTACTGATAATCCTGATATGTGGCTGAAAAAACCTATACATAGCAGTAAAGCAGATGTGAGGGGCTGCTCTTCTCTGTACACTCAACATTCAAAGAAGAAATAGGGCTTTTGGGTCCCAAGCCCCTCAAAAGCAGAGGTTCTTTCAACCTCTGTCAGAGTAACTCCTCCTCATTCTGCTTTGGCCTCACTATCCTTGCATGGGATATCTCCCGTTCGTGATGGACACGATCCACGTAGCTCTGGCAGAGCCTGGGGAGTTGCTTGAGCACTCACTTCACCAGTGCATTTGATGCTCCATAAAGCCCATTTGTGTTCTAGCCCACCAGAAGAGAGTCAAGACCCTAGACAGCGCTGCCCAAACATCCCAAGTAAGGCTGAGCCAATCCATCCCTCAACTGGTACTTTATCATGTCCAAATGACTGTAAGACTACAACCTCCAACATTTTATTCCAAGATAGGACCTGGTCCTCGAAACGTTGTGAAATCACCCTAAACCCTATTCCATTCTGTGGCTTATTTAGCATGGTGAAGGCCAAATTGCAGCTGCTGAGTCCCATATGGCTGAGGAGCAGATGGAGCCCCATCCACTCCTATACTGTACATTGTATAGCGTTGGTAGGAAGAGGAGGAGGGAAATTATTCTGGACAGCAAAGCATAGGAAAATGAAGTAAAGCAAGCAGCTAGGGGAATAACTCAACACACGCAAAGTGACCAAAGGCAACGTGCTCCTTATCAGACCCCAGCCCCTGCCAGAAGCCACTTTCTGAAGGAGGGTGTAGGAACAGACACTATTTCAGTGGTCAAAAGGAAAAGCTGGGGAAGTAAGGCAGGACATGGGACGGCGAAGGGAAAGGTAAAAGCAGGAAGCACAAAAAGCAGTCCCTGTAACTGTGACAGAAAGTCAGCACTGCTGTGCTGACCAGACAAACAAAACCAGCAGGAAGACAAAGCGCGAGTTAAAGGGTGAACAAGGGACTGGTACTGAAAATCTCAGCACTGCATGCATATAAAATAATATATAACACTTTTGTTATTTATTCTTTGAAATCATTAGACAGATTGAGGGAAAGCAGCATCCTCTGCATCACATATGCTGTTCTTGGTAGTCACTTTTAGCACACTCAGTTATAACTGTAGTTTTAGTCCTACATAACCTGCATATCACAAAGAGATACAAGAACATTGCCATATAAAGGGCATCAGAGCTCCTGAGAAGCTCAGGGCTTCCTGAAGCCACAAGCTACAACCAACTTGCACAGGGCCTGAATTTGACCCGAAGTGTGTAAGGCTGATTTAAACCCAGCACTTCCCTGTCTGAGGGCATATGAGATTCAGAAACTGTATGACTTTGACAAAATCAGCAACTAGGATAAAATAATTGACCATCTAAGGAGTACTAAAGGAATTTGTGCCATTTTTTAAAGAAAAGTGAAGACGACTTAGATTGCTTGAGACATTTAAGCATAGACTGGCGTCACAAAATGTACCTGCCAGGAATGTATGAACAGTAAACAAGATAAACGAAGTAAAAACCTACTGTCAACTTCTCATTTTTTAATTTAGTAAGAACAGAAATGAGGAACAAAGGGTTCCAGGTTGCAGCTAAACAGCCTTCTGAACGTTACAAAGGATCTCAAGCAAAGAACATGCACGCTAGATTTGTCTAAGCTGCTAAAGACTTTGCAGAGCTTCACTTCTATCAGTTTTTCCCAAAAAACATTTTTAATTGTTTTTAGATACAGAACAAAGTCTTGATTTTGCTTCCTTTTGCTGGAAGTAGGCATGTTCTTGAGGGAAGTCTCTTGCTGTGGTTGTTTTTTACACCAGTCAGACATCCAGGGAACAAAGGCGCTGTAACAGATTGCCCCTACGTTGTATCAGCTGCATCGCTGCAGAAATTGGCTTCACAGCAAGAAGTGTCACAATTGCTACAAACACCAGCCTTCCAAATCCAATTATCCAGCCGAGGCATGCCCCTTGGCTACATGCAAGCAGTAAACTATCAATGAAAAGCATGCCCTCAAATCAAGTTGTCATAACTGGATAACCTCATGCCTAGTAAGGACCTTCCTAATAGCCACAATGGCAGGGCCTCCCAGAACTAAGGAGAAAGCCAGGTAAGAACAAACTTTTCCCAGGGAATGGGGTACAAATATTTTTAAAATTAATTTTTTCTCTGGCTTGTTTTTCTTTTCAACCACAGGGCTCAATTCTGCTTAAAGCAGTCCATCAGTAACGCTGAACTGCCAAGGTTGACTGATGGCCCAGCAGGGTCTTCCAGAAACATGGACTGTTCAAACCTACGAACAAGAGGAGGCTGTCAAAGCAACAAACTCCCTGTTCAGCAGCCACTTTGTGTACTCTGTGAGCTACTGGAGTGCTTCCTCCCAACACACACCCTTCTCAGGCTTGAATATTGGGAGAACACTACCTCTCCCAATGTACCTTTTAAATTCTTCCCCCCACCTCCAGCTCATAACTCAAGAACATTAAGCACTGCAAAATGAAATCAAAAAGAAAATCAAATTTCCAGAGCTAAGTTTATCATGGCATTTAACAGATTCTCATGTTGCAAAAGCTACTTCTCTGCTACATGCTGAAGGACAGTGGTAGAGCCATGGCCAAATACAGGAGAGCTGCATGCCAAAAACCCCACAGAAAGAAGATCTGTGCATCCAGGATTCTGCTTCTTTCTCTTGGCCCTCTGTACCCAATGTAACGTTCAAGCCGTTTTCCATGTATAGTTCAGAAAGGATTCAATAGCTCACACACACATCACCTTTCTGAAACTTGACAACCAGCGAGCAGCTTTCAGCTCAAACTTAAATCAAAGCTACACACCAGCAAGCTGGTAGTTTCAGCACTTGCATTTAGCAAATCTTGCAAGGACAGGATGAACAAGCCTCAGAATCACAGTGCCCTGTATCATTCCTCCCACAGGCAAGAATAAAATGATACTTCTTTGCCACCTTTCTGTGGCTTTCACTCCTGGTTAACCTGGCTTCCCACAGAAATAGGACTAAGCATAACCCTGTCGCCATCTGACCTGCGGAGACTGCCCTGGTATCTTCTGAATCTCTAGCCAGCTCCAACCAAATCTGACAGTGGAACAGAAGACTCGAAGAGGCAAGTCCATATATCTTTCAGGAAAAATCAACAGCAGGGTAAAGTAAGCCTCAAATTAGAGTGACATTGCTGGAAACGCTTCAGAATGAGCTCAAGAGCCATCTGCCTTCTTTGTTCTCCAAATCCCAACCAGCACACACGAAGCTCCTAGCCAGGCACAGCCACACGAGACTGCGGGCCAAGGCAAACAGGTAAAAGGATACCAGAAGGACCTGGCAGCATTCCAGTGGGATGAGAAGATGAAGATGTGTGCAGGACACAAGGGAAGGAGTGAAGGATATGAAGACAATGACTGGAGTAACAGCAATGAAGCGGTCACAAGAAGAAAACCAATTGTCATCAGTGTGGGGTGTCCGCAGCGTAGGACAAATCCAGAGGAAGCCAGGCTCACAGAAAAGCTTCTTTGATGGCAACTTTCAAAGTGACACACTGAACAGCAGACTCCAAAGCAATTGATTTTGTCCTCAGTTAGCGCAGTGCCTAGTGACCTAGCAAGAGCAAGAGACATCGTGCAGGACACGCTGTGGAATACATTGTCCTCTACAAGAAGAGCTGCCCAAGGAGACAAGGCAGGGCAGGGCATAGGAAGGGGAATAACCAGCAGCATGCGTTGGCTACACAACGTGTGTATGCAGGGAAAGGGACCAGGAACAAATTCAGGACTTAAAAGCAGAGACTTATAACTATGGCTGTTCAAAATGGAAAGAGGAGGAGTTTTAGGGCTTTTAAATAAAAAACCCCAACGAACAACCCACCACAAAACAACAAAAGAAATAAACAACATTCCCCCCATCCAGTCCCTGCTCATGGTCTCTCCTCAACTCTTTCAATACCTCTGCCTTTCTCCTTCTAAAGGTCAGGTGAAGAAAAATTAAGAGTAGGTAAAATTATGACTAAAGGGCTAGGAGGATGGACAGAGAGAAAGGAAAAGGTTGGAAAACAAAGCCTGAACAACACAAGAAATCCACTCAAAACTCCTGAACATTACAGAGTATTTATTTCTACGGCTGCTTCCAGTGATGAAGAGTTCCTTGCTGTTTGCTTTACTACAGTCCCTTTTACTCCTTCAGTTACAGCCAGCGAGGTGGAAGTGACCACTGGGGCCATGAAAAGCTCCGGAGCAAGGGAGGTCCCACCCCCCTGCACAGCTCTGGGTGCTCAGTGATCCCCATCAGCGCTCCCTCTCCTCCCAATGCAGCAGCAGCTTTGGCACCTTCTGCAGCTGGGACTTGCACAAAAAGAAATAGAGCAGTCATCCAAACCAAGAGTCATACCTTATCTTATGGGAAGTACTGAAATCTTTTCTGAAGTATGTTTAATTCACGTGTTTTTTGATTAAAACTTAATAAATTAAAATTCAAATGAATGGAAAAGGAGATCTGGACATGCCTTTATAATCAGTTAAGTGAGCTTCTAGCAAGGTTTCTAAGATTAAAGAAACATAACACACGGCCCAAGTCCATCACCTTAGCAGAATATAAATCCTATATACCAACCTACCTATAGGCTGGTTTGTGGACTGCAGTCTGCTTCCAAGCTCAGACTTCCCCATTAAAAAAAGAAAAACAAAACAACAGCAAAAAAACAAACCAAAGAAAAGAAAATAACCAAATGGACCCTGCAGAGCACAGGGAAAACCAGCAGACCAGACAGGGTGCACCCAGAATGCTGAGATTGCCTCGTATGTAGTTCTTCCACGGAAAAAGGGATAATCTAGATTTGACCTAGATGCTGAAGTCTCTGCGAATGGAGAAGAAAACCCACACAGCACACAATCTAAACAGAAGAACAAGCAAACAAATGACCAGAATTCAGCAAACAAATGGAGCTCGCCTAAATTAAACACCAGCGTTATATTTTTGAGCAGTTCTGCAACTAACTAAACCTTGGAAAACTACTTCTGCTTGCAGTAACACAGCACACCTCCCACCAGGCCTCCTTCGCTGTGGCCTGAACTGTTTCGTGATCAATATTTCATGGTGCCCTAGCACAAGCTGCCCTCCAGGCATCCAAACTGAAAAGAATAAAACAAAACCTAGCTAGAAATTCACACAGGCATGAACCTTCCTGCACAGCTTTAAAGGATCTCAAACGGGAAAGGTTATTAAATATTTAAGTCAATAGTGCAGTGCCGAAGCTGCACGCAGTTCTGCCACAGAGTCCTCCGAGGCATTCCAGTTTGAATAAATGCTCAAACCTGAAGCAAGCTTTAATTATACTATTCCTGATTGCTTTTGAAAGGGGTCATCTCCTTGCAGAGCACAGTTATGAAGGAGTGGTTAATATTCACCTGCAGCACCCACCGGGTACTTGCACACACCACAATTTGTGATCTGAGTTTTCCCAATTCAAGTAAATTCAGATCCCATAGAAGGTTTGATGCAAACGGTTTTAAATCAAAGCCTCCCCGTTCTAAGTGATCACATTAGAGAGCATATAAACAGCGAGTAGGAAGAGCTGCTTAATTTACTAAATGCTACTTTCTCTTTTCATGAGTCAGCTGAACAATGTTCATTCTATCGCTCTGCTTAATAGCAACAATATTCCACAAGCTAGGAAAGAGAGAAGGGTCCCACTTGGAGATTAATTAGATTGTACTAACAAGAGCATGTCCAATAATAAACATAAAAATTATCAGAGGAACAGCAGTTATAAGCAAGTCGCACACGTGAGGCTCATGCACGTACACATGACGTGCCGGATGCAGAGTCCTTGCAGAGCTGGTTTGGGTTCCTCCTGCGGCTTGTCCTGCTGTTCAGCAATGGCTGCAGCAACCATCCTGCTGCTCTGTCCACCTTCCTTTGATGCCAAGCCTGAGCTGCTGCTGCTGCAGTTCAACCCGAAAGCCTCAAGAAAGCTCTTTACCACCCTACTCATAAGGAGCTGCTAGGCCTATTTGGTGCCCTTCGCAGTCCCTACTGGCAGCACTCCACCATCCTGACAAAGGGAACACCATTACCCCATCCTGGTTGCACTCCACAGAATTTCCTGCCTCCAGCAACGAGCAGGGAAGGAAGATGTTGGGAGAAGAGAGATAGCTTGACATGAACAGACAAAGAGAACTGGTAAAGCTCCTGTATTAGGGAAGTAGAGAATCATCAGAACAAGGCTGCTGCCGTTAGAATAAGGCAGAAACCTTCTCTTGTCCCATGAAAATTCAGGGTAAAGTTTTTTATGCTGAAGATATCAAAATACAGGTCATTTAATGATCTTCAGTGTTTATTGCTGGTAAAGACTGCAAGGACAACCAGAAGCACAGAACAACCTCCAAAGATGGAGAAGTTAAATAAGCTAGGACACTTCTCTGTGAGAAGGGAGGACTGAGAGGGAATGTGGCAGATGTCCACACAGTCCTGAGTGAAGCCCTGCCTTGTCAGTATGGGAATGAGTGGGTATCAGGTGAAGCTGGCAAATGCAAGGACCCAGACACAGCAAGGTCTCTCCATGCAGTGGTTAGCTGAGCTTGCCAAAGGTGGCTACAAAACCTAAAAGCTGGTGGCACATGTCTGAGGACAAGTTCAGGGAAGAGAAATCCAGCAGGTGTTACTGCATAAGAAAAACCGTGCCCAGCTAACGTTATCCCAAGCCCACATGTCTGAAGGGACCAGGAAAGTCTTAAGGAGAGGCATGACGCACACTTGCCCTGCTGCTGTCCTCCCGAGGCACTGGCTTGCAGTCACTCTTGGAGACTTGACCGTGGTCCCGATGGACCTTCAGTCTGACATGGCACAGCTGCTACAGTTTAAAACCCACATCTATTTAGTGAAGCAGCTGAGAATTAAGCTCCATCTATGTTTCTGGAGTTGTGACAGCACTGTTCTGTTAACAAGCAGACAGAGGGAAAATGGAGCCATGCAAAGAACTGGAAAATGTTACTTACCTTTGTCTAAAGACCACAAACACCACTTAAACATGCATTTCCATTTCTGCTAGGGAGGATAGTTTTAATCACGGTGGGGAAAAAAAAGTAATAACCCGCAAATATTTCAGCAATCACAGATCAATCACTACATGCTTATTTTTGCCCAAAAGCCCCACAACCAGTGTAACTCACTAGCCAGCCCCATGAAAGAGTGGCAAACCCCCTCTAAGGGGCTGTGATTTATATTGCAGCATCCTTTTGGGAAAGAAGCTATACAGAAATTATCTGTGTGTCTCTACCTTATTATAGGCACAGTTCACGTGATCCTGGTATATTTTACTATCATGTTAAATTAAGACCTTTTCCAAGTTAAGGTTGCTGAATGCTATTTGTGCTTGCTTGCACTTTAATTTACACCACACTAGCAGTATTTTCACACTTTGAACAAGGCTTAAAGACATCTTGAGGTGCAGCAGATCAGTATCTTTTAAAAAAAAGAACAGCTCAGGCACAACAGAAAATAATTCTCTTCCATGAAAACAACAAGCAAGCATCAGAGCAACAGTTGCAGAATCTGGTCTTCCCAATTTGCCTGTGATACATGTGAATGAGCATTAAAAAACTCCAACCAAAACCGTGAAAGGCAGAGTTAGAACCTGAAATACTCAATTTACAGGATCAGAACTACAAAAAGTTTGCTTAACGAACAAGGGACTGCAGAGATGTTTGCTGAAAGGAGTCCATTCAAGAGGGGGGAAAAAAGCCACACTCAAGGCTGGGATTCCCAAAGGGACATGAGGCCACAGCACTCCTCAGTTCCTCTGATTCATTAGGGAAATCAATTTAGATTCTTTTTGAAGTCTTTCCGACATGTTCTGCAAACTGAAATCCAGTAAAGCAAAACCTGAGCAAGGAGGATGGAGTGAGCAGTGGGCACCATTAACACCTAATTGCAGGCTCTGCAGTCATCATTTACGAGAATTCACACACAGTGCTGCAAAAAGCAGAAGACCACGATGAAGCATTTACAGAATCAGGCAATTACCTGCTCTGCTGCTGTTGCCAGGCGCTTTGCTTCTGCCTGGGCTTACTGAAGTCGTTCATGCACTCATCAAAGCACAAACATATTCTCTGTGATGCTGGCAACAGGCTGGGGGGAGAGTTGTGGGGTGGGTGTTACTGTTTTTCCCCACATGCATGTGAGTTAACAAACCAAGTTTTAAGGTGACTCTAACAGCCACGAAACTCAAGGTCTCAATGCTGGGACACCAGAGTCCTGGAAAAGGCAGTTGCCCTGCTATCCATGCATTGTTGGACCATATTTTTAAACAGTGATGTACATACACAGTATCCTCTCTCCTTCTCTGCTCCAGAATTAATGGGTATTTACATTTATTTAAATTAGAGCATGTTTCCACAGCATTTCCTCAAGGAGGAAAAAGATAATCAGCAAGTACCTAGGGGCCCCACTGCGCTGCTGCTGAAAGGGTAGGATCCAATTCTCCTCTTTTTGCTTTCCCTGACAGGCATGTCCCCAACTCTCCTTTTTACCAGCATGAATGTTCATCCAAGGGAAGGTGAGCTGGTCATGGAGCTAAACTGGCAGAAAATAGCCTCTTCCCTCCCTCTCTCTCTGTTTTTTTTTTTTTTTTTTTTAATGGTAGAAGGTAAGGGTTCTGTTGCTTTGGTACTTTTTAGGGGTGTGTTTGTGGGGTTTTTTTTGAGTTTGAGATGCCTCAATACATTCACTGGAAGCAGACAAGTGACGTTACTAGCGCAAGGGAGACAAGCAGCATGGGAGAAGCAGTTGGATCTGTCTGCTAAGAGATCAACTTGGCTGTACTGGTGAGTGGCACTGTCAGCACAGGGGACACATCCAATTCTCCATTTTACTTGGTCCTTCACAGCACCCACATGCTACTCCTTTGGAAGGAGCTACAGCATCTCCCTTCACAACTTTTCCCTGCCAAAGCCTCTCAAGATCAAAGCCTTGGTTCACGGTACAAATCCACATGTAATTATATAACTATTTCCAGTTATATTCAAAACTTCACAAACACATTCCCTCAAGATGGTAAATGCCTTGAGTCAGGATGGCAAATGCATTGCATCACCTTTTATTTGGGTCACTGAACTGAAGCCCTCATCAGATTACTACTGCCCATCCATAATATGACATGCAAACGCCTTCTTTGTCAAAGTGAAAGCTTCCCTTTGCAGTTAACGCTTCCCACCGCACTGTGCTTCAAGAATTCATGGGGATGGAGAAGAAAGGGAAGGTGAATATGACAAGTCAGCCATGGTTCTCTCTTTTGCTCTTCCCCGCGGGGCTGAGGAAATGTTGCCATGGTGATTGCAGCTGCGGGGCTGCGAACGACAGCTCTCCTGAGAGCAGCCTCTGCAAAGCCCAGCGCCATGGCCAGCCAGCGGCATGCTGCCGGAGGACGCCGCTCGGCCGTGCCACAAGGACACGTCAGGACCCACGGCATGTGCCGGGGCCAGCACTGCCTCCTTCCACGGCACTGACCTCCTGGGCTGAGCGCCTTCTGTGCACAAGGGTTTTGTCCAAGGTGGTGCTCGGCTGCAAGGCAAGGACAATTCTTGCGTCCTCTGCATTAGGCAGTAAAGATTTAGTGAAGCGATTACCATACGCAGCTGTACTGGTCTGATAAAATTACACTGAAATAGTGTACTAAATTATATTGACAAGATACACCATCTTTGCACACCACACGTGCTGGCTGGCTGGGCATTTTTTCTTGAACAAAGCACTATTCTGCAAAGCTAATGAATATGTGGGAACTCTTCCAAGGGCAGAAAAAGCAACGGAGTTTTATGGCAGCTTTTTTAATTTTATTTTTTATTTTTATTATTAACATTAGAGCTGCTCCATTTGCATTCATGAAGACAATCATATAGACGATGTAACTACAGGTATAGTAAATAAACTCAAACGCACCACATAAAAAGCACTGATGTTCTCAGCCAGTGCTTCTAAAATGACCATTCGGTTTGACTCTGACAGCGATGTCTTCACTGCCATATGGGTTTTCTAATACTGGACACAGCTCTCGCTTGCCAAATTCTCCTGGAGCCAGCAAGTTGCCACAGTTAAATCACATCATGTCTGCTTACTGACTTGGTTTCGTCTAAAGTAAAATTACAGCCTGGAATCTCACTAACATTTTATCACAGAAAAAAAAAGGAGTGTTGAAGATAAATCTAAAGATGACATCCAGGAGACGTGAAACAAAAGAAAGTGAAATTATCTACTTAAACTGGAAGTCATTTTTAATTCAATTTAACCAAACTCATAAGCAGCAAATTCTTATTGTCATTAAACAAAGCAACCAGCATTATTTTAAGGGTTAAGGGTTACTCGCGCGATGAAGCTCTTAAGATAATTACCAAATCTCTTTTTGAAAGTCTTGTGATTTGTATGAGAGCACTAAACCACATAATATATATCATTAGAAATTAAGACATACATTTCAAACTACCAAGAAACAGAACCGCTAAATGCAGATTCTTCTTTCATTTAAGAAATTTCATCATTCCTGCACAAAGTAAAATGTTATTGGACCCCAGCCTGGGATCAGCTGCTTTTAAGGCTACGTCTTACATTTTCCCTCAGTTTTTATCACACAAATGCCTATTGTCACAACAACACATTTTATTTCCAGTTGTCTTTTCCTTTTCCTAAATTCAAATTTGAGGAACACCAAGGCAACAGAAGGCTCCATTATTTTTAAAAAATCAAGTTAATCTCTTTCCTTTTAGATGTAATCACAGTTTGCCTTACTCAGCCTTTGATGCTTATAGACAAACCTAAAATAAGGAAAAAGGAGCAAGAACTAAATTTTCATGTGAGTTTTTAATGGACAATTGAAAGCAAGTTGATAATAGAAATGAGGATACAGGCAAAATCGCCTTGATGTTTTCAGAGCATAGTGAAGGCCTCTTCAGATCCTTACTCTGATTTTATTTGTTATTGTGTTGATTGTTCCTTTTTCAGCACTGCCAGTCTCCAACTGCCCCATCTACTGGCAGCAGAACTGGCTGGTGTCTGAACACAGGAGTGATCCGACACAGAGCCAAGAATGAAATCTAACAGTAAAACAACAGAAATACAGAAAATGGAAGAAAAATCCAAGCATTTTCCAGATAGATTTAACACTGTACACGGTATGTAATTACATACCGACACATATCAACCCAAGACCTACTCTTTTGCTGACGAGCTGTTCAGTAAGCATTTACTGATTCATCCCTGTTTCTTGTCTTTAGTTGCAAGTTCAAGACTCCAAAGAGCTCCACTCCATCACTTTGCAAGCATTTTAGATCCTGGTTGAAGAACATTCCGTAAATATAAACGGAGACACAGGTGAACCACAGCAGGGTTAAGCAACAGAAAAGGTGCTCTGGCCATCCAGTTTGCTTCGAAGTCTTAGTACCTTGAGCACTTCAAAAGGAGCTTGTCTTTTCCCCATACATCTTTTGTTAGGTAAATTAGAATCTCACTAGAGATTTCTCAGAGAGAACTAACAAAAAGATGACTCCACCTGTCCTATTTCAATACTTTGCGTAGAAGAGAAAGATGCCTTTCAGGCCTCTCCTCCAGGAGAGGAGAAAATAGAGAAGGAAGGTTTGTGAAGCCATAGGACAACATGCACCAGCAATTTAACTTTTGTCACTTTTGCTGATTGTCGCCAAAAGCACTATAGTTATTCTATATATAATCCAGCATGCCTGATGCCACACAAAACCACTATAGCAAAATCCCTCACAGAGCTGCAGAGTTGATCCATTCCTCCTAACCAGGAACTTACCTTCTAGAAGCAAAAAATTTTTAGCCCTGCTCTCCTCCCAGATTGTTGAACCCAGTCCAGATCACAGCCCAGACTATATAATTCTGACGTTTCCATCTAGAGGAAAGGCCACCAAACTCACAAAACCTGACATGTTGCTGTTAAAATCGTGCCTCACACTGTTCAGTGGATTTTATCCGAAGGAGGAGCTTCAGCGCTCACCTTGCAGTGAGACATCATCTGTTTCCACAGCCCAGACAGGCTGGGTCTTCTAAATTATTCTTCAGTAACTGCACATTTCAATTTTCAAAAAAGGTCACTTTTCAATTCCTCAGACATTTAATATGAAAACTGGGGTCACCTGGGAGCAAGGTGTCCCCCCTGCAGCTTTATTCAACAAGGAACTCATTAGCTTGCCTCATACCACTATGAGAAGAAAGAGAGAATCCAGATCAATGACATGACCCAGTGAACTCATTGAATGTACCGAATAAGACCAACATGCTTAAGAGAAGTGGCTGCAGACAGGAGAACTCCTCCCAAGGAACCAGAGTGAGCACAGTGGAAGTGCAACTAATAATCCAGAAAAATTGAACAGAGGTGTGTGAAGGGGGCCCCAGAGGTTAGCCCCATTTCACTCCAAAAGAATAAACCAGAACAAGCTGTCGGAAAAATGTGCTGCCATTTCCAGGGAAGAGACCTGGAAGAAGATGACAAGTAGTCCAAGAAAGCCATTGTGAAGCTCAGCAGCAGGACAAACAGAACACTGCTAAAAAACAAAAGGGAAGAAAACACTGAATCACAAAGCTCAGGAACAGGCAGGTCCAGAATCCTTTAAGCAGCTGGAGCTTTGCATTCCCAGAAAAACTAATAACATACATATATACAAAACTTACAGAATTCCTTATTAAATATAAACTATGGAATCTGGCACAACAGATACCAACAGAGTTGCAACACTGGGCTCGACGCTTTCTCCTTCCACACCGGTCAAATTGTTTCACCTCCCAGAAAGAGAATCAGATCAAATGCATTGTGAACACAAGAAATGTGAGTGTTTCGCAAAACCATTAAAGCTTGTGGTGGATACTTTTTCCTTCTGGGTCTCACTCTTCACCAAAAATGATTCAGTCCATCAGGTTTAGAAAGTTTGTGCAAACTTATGTTAACTGCATAGCTGTAGAGCAAGATTTTCTCGGTGAAGTTTTTATACCCATCTGTCAACAGTTTCTATTTCTGATAGGCAAAAAGGGTTTCAGAAGTTCTGTTGTTTCCCAAGTTCCAAGAATGACAAAGAAAAAACACATTTTAAGAAATAAATTTCTAAAAAACTTGAACTAGTCAACAATTCCTGTTAGTTAGGCCAAAGTCAGTTCCACCATTTCTGTGGCTGTGAAAGTCCAAAGTTGTTGCTCTTTGCTAGACAGATCACACTCATACAGAACACAGCCTTTAGCAAGTACTGAAACCAGCTCTTGCATTTTTTCCCCTCCAGGTTATGTTGCTTTTGAGGTTACAAAACCAGTTTCTATGTTGTGGCCCTAAAAAACACCTAAATGATTTAGGAGCTAGCCAAGCCACAACAAACTCTCATGGCTTAGAAGAGTACCTTCGTATGCAAAGTCTGAGAATGTGTTTGCCCTGGAGTCACAGAATGTAAAATTACTTATCCTAAGGGTAAAACCAGAAAAATCTCACGCTCAAATCCCACATTCTGAGAGGAAAGCAAAGGGCACAGGTCCTGTTGCACAGTGCCTTAGGTGTGCGACCCTTTGAAATGCTAAGGGCCTTCTATTTTCTGTTCTGAAAACTGTCTTTCCCTCTGTTACCCTTTTGCCCAAGCTGCTGGGGCAGTGTTTTCCCTTGTTCCTGTGCTGTAATTCTCCTAGGCTTGCACCTGCAAACCCCAAAATGGCATGTTATAGCAGAGAAGTGATTGCCACTAGTGTACAAATCACCCCTTCCTTCTGTACTCCTTGGCTGTGTTTTCTGGTTTACATCAGGGAACTCCATAAAATGTATGCTCAAAGCTTAATAACCCAATACGCACGAGCATCTGCCCCCTGTCTTTGTATGCTCCAGTCAGCACTAACAGTATCATAAGAAAAAACAATAGGGATTTCACACAGGTCCTGATAACAACTCAGTAATTATTAATGGAATATTATGACGAGGGAGACCACACGCTGCACCAGAAAGGACACCATGGGAGGATGCTCACTGGGAATCTTGTCCTTCCTCTTCCTAGCTGACCTCTGGGGAAAGTTTTCCCTGTCTCTTTTCTCACTCTGTCTTTCCCTCTCACTCCTTTCCTGCACCCCCAAGAGTTTTAACCAATGGAGTTGATGTATGCCATCAGCTATGGATCCGCTAATAAACTTTTACGCATGTAAGCCTGTCTCAACATGCATTCCTCCATAGAAGCTCCTTGAAGGTTCCAGGTAGCTACTTTCACTGAGTAAAGAGTGTTTTTTACACAGTAACCAACAATCTTACAGGTCCTACAGCTCACAGCACATCACACCACATCAAGACTTCAGTGCAGCTACAGAAAGCGCTACTGAAAGAGCTTTTTAAAAAAATTTAGCAGTAATCAAACTGCAGTATTCTAGAATTAGTGCAGACTTGTCATTTTTGCAAGTGAGCCTGAAAAGGGAACAAAGGTGTTTTAAGGAACTGGAACAAATTTTTTAATGCAGCAAATAAAGCTTTACCTTCTGTAGGAAAAGGACAATCAATAAAGCTTTACCTTCTGTAGGAAAAGGACAATCCTCACAAGCATCTTGGCATGCAGTTCCTCCAAGGTGAAGAGAGTTCGAGGTGTGCGGATGAAAATCTTGGTCTTGCCATAAGCAACATCGTGCTGAAATTCATGACACTCTATGAGCTTCTTCACAGCATCCTTGTCCGAAGGGAGGTCGTGGTTTGGCCAAGTGAATTCTGAGATCATCTTGTACCTGGAAGTACAAGGTACAATTTACAAATGTAAACCTGCCATCTAAGTTCTCAAGAAGGATAACCTTCAACACATTTTAGAAATAATAATGATCTAAATTCTAATAAATCTTCTTACAGATAGAAGAGCCTCAGGACATCCTCTGTAGGAACCGTGATCCTCAAAAAACAAGGAAAATGAATATGAGTGGCATGATTTTGTGAGATGCTCAAAACCAATAATATTGTGAGGAGCTCACTTCATCAACACTGAACTGATGCAACATGACAAACTTCACCACTGTCTGCTGCAGATTTGGCAGTTCCATTATTCACACTCTCAGGATTTTTTTTTTTTTTTTTTTTTTTTTTTTGTGAGCAAGAAAAGCTTTGGTTTGGTCACATTCTGCATAAAAAGCCAACTGTAATTTTTGTCAGAAAACCTAGATTCAAAAATTCTGCACATAATTTTTCTTATTCATTATTTTGGTAGCCATTTCTCACAAATTCAATTATTTAGCAAAGTACCAGACAGTTGACTGCCACAGCGTGCAAACCCCACCACTGCCTGTAATTGTTGTTCAGTCATTCCCTCCTACCCTTACTCTCCAAACTCCTTTGTACACTACAAGAGAGAATGCAGACTGGAACCAAGACAACTACAAATCAAACATGAAAGTAACTGGATCAGACTGAGCTCTCTGTAAGATTTACCAGCCTTGCAAAGCACTGATTAGGTGAACAGACGTTTGCAAAAAGCAACAATGAATTTTCTGCATAAGATTTATGGACATAATAAAAAATGTAATAGACATTTTCACTGCAATAGTACCCGCATTCATGTTCTAAATAAAACAAGCATGCAGCAGTCTTAACCACTTCTCTATTTAAAAGCCCACAATCCAAGTCAAGCATCAATCTCAATGTTTTACACATTCAGAATTCTCAGCTACTATTAAATAGACGCAGCAATAAACCTTTTTACTGGGGAGCCAGTGCACTGCAGGAGTTACTAAACAGACTAAAATAAGCCTGAATGGAAATACATCACACTGTCGCTTTCATTCATCAAATTAGCCTTTCTGAATAAGGTGTTGAAGAGGGGGAAAAATGGAGGTGTGCACTGTGTCTAAGCAGGGAACGCCATCAGTGTGAGGGTTACAGCACGCAGACTAGAGATCTTACTGATAAATAAAACAGGCATATAAAAAAGCCTCTTCAGACTCACAAAAGAAGATTTTGCATTTATACTTGGCTAGCAAAAGCATTCCTTCTCTCAAATACATGTACACACAAGACAAATATTTTATACTGGCTTCTCTTTCCTATTCTCATCAGGAAAATGTTCCTGCAATAATTAATTCACTGGGAAAAATCTTCCACCTTGAGACACTTACATTGGGGGGGGGGGCAGGGGAAGACAAGCAGAGTGGCAGTGCAAACCCATGTATTTAATAACAGGCCTGCTCCACTGATGGGGCCAGACAAAAAAGGGATGTTAGGGAACTGAAAACCTGCCCCAAAGTAATGTTAAATTCTCTTCCTCCTTTACAACAAAACCAGGGCTATGGTATTTAAAGACGTCCTGAGGCAAATGGACCACCTCCCTCCCAGCCCACAGGTGGTGGGACTGGTGGTGGAGTATCATGGCAGTCCTCTCGTTCCTTTTGTTCCTTCCATGGCACATGTGGTGCAATGACACAAACGCCTTCCCCACAGCAGAGAGCACGACCTGAATGCCACAGCAAGTCAAAATCCCAGCCTCGCTGCTAATTATAGTGAGCCAGAACCCAAAATAAATCTGCTCACTGACACCGCAACCCTTCCCCTCTCCTGCCTAGAGATCCTGACAACTTTCAAGGTCACTTATACATTAAACATCCATTTCTACACCACCTCTGTTTCTCCTTCTTCTTCTCTGCACTCAGCTACAGAAACACCCAGCATGCACAAGGCTGCTACTCGAGTTTACAATTGCCAGCATAGCTCTCTTAAGAACCAAGACTTTTGCAAGCCACCAAAGTATGAAGCTTTAATGAAAAATATCAGGTCTGCACATGATAGGTCATATTCTTCTCTTACCACTGTGTGGTTCACAGCTATCCCAGTATTGTTTATGTGCTATGTTTAACATTGCCTGGAAATAGGCATGTGGATGTCTTCATGGCGAAAGTGTTGGATTACGCTCACACACGGCCATGCCTGCAGATGCCTCGCAGGCGCTGTTCTTCCCCCTGCCCTGCACACATACCTCTTTCTGAAATCCAATCAGCTTTTTCTTTTTGATAGTAAGTTATGTATCAAAACAATGTATCACATCTACTTAAGATACATGGTCCTGACATGCATTTCACACAACTGGAAGCTGTAGTTACCAAGTGAACATGCAACATCTCTTGGCCCAACAAAAGAAATATTTAGATCTTACTTTCTACCAATTGGTAAGGGCAGACTAGTTTGCACAAAGCTCAAATAAAAGTTGTCTTCATTTCAAGGAAAGCTTGAAAAGGACATTTATTAATGGTCTTAACTGTGCTTCACTTCGTCTCCTATGTGTAGGTATGAGATATCAACTACCTTACAGCATTTTAGGGCTAAATAGCCACAAAGTCTTTTCCCACAGAAAGGAAAGTTATTTTTTAATATGTTTTTATATACACACATACATACACATATATAAAAAAATAGGCATACATGCGCTTATATATGTATTTATATATATTTATATATCTATTTATCTATATGTATCTCTTATCTATATATATCCTGATATATCTCTCCTGTTCCCTGTAAGAGGAATCAGCAAAATAAACCACAGGTATCTATTTTGGGCTCAGAAAATCGTAAAGTTTCAGGGGCCTGTAAGGGAGTTAAACATCTGTTTGTGGGACTGGCTTTCTGTAACATCTTTTGCAAATGTAAGCAAGAAAATTACCAAGTTACATCCCAAAATCACCTCTCGCTGAGTTACTCTAGACCTGTCTTAAAAGGTGCCCCACATGCATTGCAAGAGTCCAGAGCTGAAGGGCCTGGAGTCTCCTCCACATTCCCAGCCTCCCAGTAAGCCTGTTAAATATAAAGAAACAGAAATCCCTTGTGATCCCTGTTCAAGAACCACCCAAAAAACGTGCAGCTTGTACCACAAATCATAACCCCCAGCTCCTATAAAAGGGAATGTCTCACCAAAAGACAAGGAACAGAGAATTCTGGAAAAAATAAAAACAATATCCAGGCCAAAAGATTTTTTTTTTCTTAAATTTAGGAAAGTCAGTGTAGACTGGACTCTGAGCAATACTGCGATATGCAAATACAGTGTCTGATGCCTTACACCATAGATGTTTAATCCTGCTCCAGGGTCCGGCAGAACAAATGTTACAATAGCCTGAAAGCTGTACCAGTTGCCATGTACTAATTTGGTTTACTGGCTGTAAACAGCACTTCTAGTCTTAAGCTTACAGGAGCTCATCAAACATTCATTAAAAACAAAGCAGCTGTTTATATTAATAGTAATTAAACAAATCTTAAGAGTAAATTATAATGAATTCACATGTGAGGGCAAAAGCATGCTCTAACCACTGCATAATGTTTAAGAAAACCGATACACAGCACTGCAGGCTGTATTTAGTAAGCCTGACCCTTTCATTCCACTTCAGGTACCACAAAATATCCAGGCAAATCTCTATTGTGAACAGCAAAAGATCTTTCAACAGCACTTCATTTCTAACGCATGACAGTCCACCTGCTTGATAGTTTAATTTTTTTCTACCCTGAAGGCCTTTTTCTCACCTGATTCAATAAGAAAAGTAAAAAATCAATTCACTATTTCATCAGCAAGAGGTTGAATTCTTAGTACCCATGCTAATTTACTGGAGCCGTAAGACAAATTTCAATCTAAAACATATCATTTGTCACAAGTCTGGTAGGAATTAAAAGGGCAAGAAGTATCAAAAACATTTTAATGCGGTCATGTTACTATCCCTTTTTCAGACTTCCAGCTTTAAAGTCCAGAGGTTTCCTCCTGCACATGCATGTCACTGTGCGCCATCAAGCACTTCCCAAGACACACAAGGCCTGTCTGTCTCTCTTGCTGCAACAATTAGACAACATTCAGAGACAAAACAGAAGTTAATTAGCTCTGGTTTTAGGGTTATGCTCTGGGGAAGAACCTCATTACACATTCCTGCTGCAGAGAGTAATACAGCAAATGAATTTTATCAGAAAAGAAGTTGAGCCTGAGTGCTACATACGTACCTCTCAACACATCTGCCACCACAAAATGAGAGCAACCACGGTCCCTGTTAGACTCATGTTTTATCATACCCAACAGCAGTTCTTGAACCAAACATGCCACCACCCACATGCTCAAGAGTGAGGATCACAAGCCCAGAGGACTTAACTCTTCACTCAAGAGGAGAAAGCCAAATCACACTCCTCATTCCAACACTCGAGTTGTCCTGCAAGGAGCTGAGCTGAGTCACTTGCCAGCACCCTTCTTACCTGTGAAGAAACTTCTCGTATGTTTGGCGGTAGGCAAAGCCTGCTCGGCGGACTCTCACGTTCTCCAAAAGGCCAAGATATTCTACCTGATGCCTGCAACGCTCCTCGTCAAAAAGCTGTGGTGACTTCTTGTCGTTGGGCTTAATGCAACGGACGTAATAGGGCTCCTATGGGGACAAATCAAACCGAGTTTCACTCAGGAAGAAAAATGCCTATGCAGACACAACTGTTGTCTCATTAAAACACTGAGGTGTCAATCCACCCCAGTCATCTGAATGAGGTTTGGTAGCTCAACAGGAATCACAAGGTTAGAACAGAACGACAAGAGTGACACATAACACGTTCTTCCCTGTCGCACACTGCGATGACATCTGTTACAGGAACCACATGTTACCTTTCAAGATCGATTGACCTTTCCTATATATCAGAACCAGTTCCACATCCTCCTTCTCTACAGACTTCAATGATAACAAAACCAGTCTTTATAAAACATAGAAAAAACAACGTAATTCACTGCCCTGTTGTCAGATATGACTTTTCCAGTATCAACATCTAAAAGCAGCATGGACTACTCAACAATTTTTGAACTATGCTGAATAAAGCCCTCTACAGCCCACATAAGCATGCTCATGTGATGGAAATCACTGAACACAATCCTGTGCAGGGCAAAACCCAGCTACCTTCCAGCCCGCACCTTCCACAGGACAAACACAAGCCACCAGCAGGCGAGTTCCTCTTTCTGCACCACCTTGGACTCGTGGACAGCAAGGAACGTTGAACAGGGACTGGTGGCTTCACCTCACCCAGCACAGCCCAGGTGGTTCTGTCCAGTCCATGCTGACCCTGGACATTTAAGTGAGTCCCAAAGGGTCGCACACCTTTCACTGCCAGCCAGCCTGCGCCCGTGAGACAAGCCCCATCTGCAGTCCTGCTAGACTGTTTTGATGTTTGCTTTTATTTTTATGAGATTAAAGGCAACTTTCATTCAGGCCAACATGGTCTATAACTAGCACCGGCTTGTAAGGGGTGACTATAGGTCTTTTAAACTTACGCACTTCCTTTTCACTGGGTTTTAGAGCCCGTTCACTTCTTTCTCTTCATTGTTAGCCCTTGCTCTCCCCCTTGTAATTTTACTGAGGGGGCAGGAAGTAATTAATAAACATCATAAAGGCCCACCTTAGTTTTTCAAGGTTAAATTGTATTATTATAACATTAATCTGTATTATTTCTTAAGTAGCCCTTGCAAAAGGAGCGGTGTACTCTGCAGGCTGGCAGAGCCTACTGACCATCACATCTCATCACTAGCCAAGAAGAGAATTCAAAACAAGATCCCAGGCAGCTCAGAAGGTCACAGTATGTCCAGAGATTGGCTTCAGAGGACATGTCAAAGATGCACCTCAACTGGAGCATCGCAAAAATCCATTTACAGCAATCTAATATTATCATAAAGGGAGATAAGCAGCCTGCCTGAAATTTTAGCATTAGAAGATGTCACTTTCCATAATTACAACTGATAATTAAGAGTGAAAATTCAGCAATTTTCCCCTGGACTAGATGAAACAGGTGGCTGTGAAACCATCTGTAAAACTACTCTGAGTAACCAGAGGCCCTTTCTCAAAAGGAAAACCCCAAGGGTTCTCCAAAGGAGTCCGGTCTGTTCCAGTACTACTGGATGTTTTCAACAGTGATCTGAATGAAGGAGCACAATGTGGGTACTAAATCTGTAGGCAAAATACAGTTTCAGAGTGCAAGAACCCACAACATTAAAAAATGGGAGGAGTGGCCTGGAAAAAAAAAGGTAGAGGGAGATTAATTTAGTGAGGACAAATGCAAAGCTCCCCATTTAGGGAGAAATAGCTGTATAATAAAAGAATAAAAAACTGATTTGACTCTAGTGCTAAAATAAAAGATCTAGGAATTCTAACTGAACATGAGTCAAATTCATGTTTTTCTAAGAAAGAGGCACAGGAACAGGAAAACTGTAAGACAAAAAACCCAACAAAGTTCTACTGATCTGAACATCACATGCAGTTTGGGGCACTGCAGTTCAAGTTGGATGTAAACGGTGGTGAGTCAGTTCACAGAAGAATAAGAAAGATCAAAAATCCAGAGTATGTGGCTCAGAGGAAATACAGTTTTAGTCTAGAAGGACTAAGAAGCCACATAACCACCCTGACAATAGATTTTATATATTTAAAGGGTATATATGAAGAAAAGTAAAAATTCAGTTTTAGGACAAAGAAGTACTGGCTTTAACTACAGTCTAAAAATTCAAATTAGGCATCAGGGAAACAAGGAACAGGAGCAGAATGCCAGTGCAAAGGAGGGGAACCTCCATCACTAGACAGGAACAGTCCTGAAGAAGAATCTGCACAGAGAAGATAAAGGCAGAGAGGTGTCTTCAAACAGGAGGTGAATGAGGTACATTCCCAAGGTCCCCTTTATCTCTATTTTGTATGATTTGTCTATAATTTAGCCATATTTTCTATGATTTCAGGTCACTCAATCTCAGGATAACATGAAAGGCCAAACACTGCAATTTTCCCTTCAGTAATATTGAAGAAACAGGATCATCCTTAACTATCCTGGCTAGTCCTGACATAACCTGGATGCAGCATTAATGACAGGCATGTGGAGCTTCCACTCACTGAGTATGGGTAGGCTGAATATGAGCAACAAAGAGGCTTAGATATGGAGGCCTTCAAAAAGCAGAGACTTGTACCCCAAAAACTGATACGAGCCACTGGACCTTCTGGGAAAGGTGTTGGACTGGAACATTTCCCTGCTTAACTTAAGCATGCAATGAGTAGCATCAGGCTGTGCTTTTCTTCTGGAAGGCTGTCCTCAGGATAGGAACACACCAAGGAGAGTGAGCAAAATCTAAGCCAACCACCCGTACAAGAGCTGGCAGCATCCCTGTGCTGCCTACCCTCCACGCAGCAGCTCAGGAGCCCGTAAGTACGGGCAGTGTGTGGGTAAATAGAAAGATCTGTGGGCAATGTATATTCTTGCATCATCTCCCTTCTTTCCTAGTGACTATCTCTCTCCCCGTGAAGTGCACCAGGGATAGCTCTTTCACAGTCTTGTTTGGCTCCTTTCCTTACCAGGGAGACTAAGGCAAAGCGGCATAAAGTGGAGAAAACCGCCCACTTCCAAAGAGGGGGCTAAGCCCCCTGGTAGGTCAGTGCTCTCTTCATCCTGCTCTTTTCATATCCTCAGAGAGCAGTGGGCTCCAAAAAGGAAGGAACACTAAGGACACAGCTTCCCCAGGACACCAGGCAGTCGAGTGACAGCTCTGTTCTGTGCAAAGTCTTCTACTGAGGTCACCACCACACTGAGCACTTCTGCCATGGTAATTCAACACAACCAATACTTATCCTATGTGTTCTCCTTTCCTTAAGGACAGCATGGTGAAATATAATGCGCTGGTACAATTTAAAAAGTTTTAAGAGATTTACATATTAACTTTTCTGGCTTTCTCCTGAAGGTAAGAAGGCTTACAAGGGTCTTTATTCACTCAGCAGTCTCATACCAGTTCTCAGATCTTGCAATCTGTGTGGGTGATGATTTCCCCTTCAGTTACAGAGCTTGGCTGTGCCACAGTGTCATCAGCACTCTTCACCTTGGCGCTCAGACATTGTGTGTCAAACTATGAAGGTAGAAGCAGCCCTTTCTGAACTTCAGTGTTGAAGTAGGTTTGATGTGGTCATGGCAGCTATAACTGATGAGGAGTAGGAGTCTGCTGGACCCGATGCCTGCAATTTATAAGCTCTGTATTGTAATCTCTCAGTTGTATGGCAAGAATCAAAGGCCAGGTCATTCAGCTGCTAGATGAAGTCTCCTATGTGACTGGAAATAAAATGTTTAGGGAAAGTGCAGGATATACAGAGAACTCCCTGAATTACACCCAAACTTAGAAGCTATGAAGAGTTGGCAGTTGTGAAGGTGAATGGTCTGCAGTTCTCCCCATCCCCTCTTGCTAATATTCAGCTTGGGCCACTTCTCAGTCCACACGTTCAGTCACCCTCAAGGACAAACCTATCTCAGTGCTAGCAACAGGGTCACTAACATCAGAACAATGCCAGACCATGCCAGATCTGCCCTCAATACGCTGTCTTGCATGTGATGCCAAGATGAATATAAATGCTTTGATGATGTTGATACCACAAATATTCCACATTCGATCAACAGAACTGCAACATCTTGAGAACACAGAAATCAAATTAAAGAAGTCACTAGGAGCATGAAGTCAAGAAAGGGCATCCCACCCTTCTGCCTCAAGGGAAATGGTGTCACTTGTTCGTTACTGACATTACAGCATCCAGTTCACAGCTATTCATTATTGCTTATACATAAACTCCCTTCACCACTGCAAGGCTGGCCACCTGGGTTGTGATTCAGGTCTTTGCCACTCAAAAATGCAACAAACCTCAGTGCAAAACATCTGTGACTTCAAGCCCAACACAAAGACGAGTGACTGTATCTGCATTTGGTATAAAAGGCTGAAGTCAAGACATTGCTTCTCTTTTGGAAAACAGAAATAGGAAGTTCCTGCACAGACAGGAGATCATCTATCAGTGCAATTACAGTGTAATTAAAGCCTCTCAGCAATGACAGCTACTAGGGTAAATTCTAAAGTAGATTATTCCATGCCTACAATCCCACCAGCCTCAGCTCTTAAGGGGGATAATTATGCAGCTCCCATTATTGCACCATGAGGCTGTCAAGCCTGGGAGCTGCATTTTATAAATGGAAAAACTGAAATACAGAGACTCAAAGGCCCCAATTCTGAAAGCTGTTTAGATGCCTAATCGCAACTGATTTATTTTTTTCAAATCAAGTTGAATGATTTTTAAGTGTTAGAAAGACAACAAACCAGTTTAAAGTCACTGCACCCTAAACAAACTCCTTGAGAGATTCCACCCACCCCCACCCCCCCAGTAGCTTACAGTTTTCCATTAGATAAGAGAAAGGATATGACACCAGACTGACAAATTTGTGTTGGATATGTCCAATCAGTCACAGTGATGACATTATAACTTACTAGAGATGAAACCTGTCATCCTGGATGGGAGTGGAGAGGTATGGAAGAAAGAACAGTCAGACAAAAGGAGTTACAGAAAGCAGGAAAAAAGGGAAAGAAAGAGGAAAAAAGAATGCATGTCCAGAGAGAATTCCTGGAGAAGCTCATCATTTATAGCTGTGTCAGCCAAAGGACTCCCCATGTCAGTGTTTAAAAGAAAAGCCACCCAAGTAATCCATCACAGAAAGACCAAATCCTCAAGAGAACAGCACAGGCAGTAAAACATGTGCTTGAGCAATGTTACATGGCAACTCTGTAAAGCTAGTTTTTGCTTTGGTTGGTTGGTTGGGGGGGAAAAAAATCCAAACTCAAAACACTTTTTTCTACCTACCAGAGGTTTCTGTCCAAAAGACTCTCAGCATAAGTCTGGCGAATTACAGTATGATTGAGATGCTGCTACTGATAAGCACCACTTCAACTCAGCATCCTCCAAAAATATATTTCCTGGGTCTGCATACTTGTATAGACATGTGTACAGTTTTGACTTCAGCTTGTGTGTATTTGTGAGTGGCTCCTGCAGTGCTAACACCACTTGTATGGTACTCACCCTAATGGAGGCATATGACACCCTAATAACCACACCATCTGCCCCTTTCTTCAGGGACCACAGAACTCTGCTTCATCACCGAATTCTGGATTTAAACCAGAATACCAACCAAACAGAATTTTAAAGATGGTTATTTTAAACACCGGAAAAGTTAAATAACCAACTAATGCTGCAGGTACTGTATTCACAGATGTGAGCTTTGTTTCTGATACTATTGTTATTCCTGCCCACAAAATTAGCATTTTTGGAGACTATTCCCCCAAATGACAGGTTTAAAGATACTGTTTATATGCCAAAAAACTTGCAGCTTTCCAGGAAGGCCAAATGGGTATCAATGAAGTGCTCTTGGACTGCCATTCTGTTCAAGGACTGTAGAAACAGAGCACATAAATATGGTTTAAAGCAGTTTACAGAGAAACATTATGCAAGCAGGAACAACCCAGGTGGAATGGGAGGCCAGGATGAGAAAAGCAGCACTGACTGCACTTACATACTGGACACACTCTGTTAACGTCAATAAGTCATCAGCTCAAACCACAACAAAATTCAAGCCTGTCTTCATCTTGTTTTCTAGAGAAACAGCTGACAAAAACATGAACTGATATTACCTCTCCCTACAAACCTTATTCCTCTGACATCCACAGACCACAGCAGCTAAGACCGCTTGTGCAACGCTGTTTTCAGAGAGCCATTTTCATCACCTGTTACCACAGGTTTCCCATAAAAAGTCCTGCAGGGTCGAAACTGCAGTCAGACACATAGTTGTTGTCATTGTTGATCCCCAGAAGTGCAACTCCAGTCCCAAGTTAAGCACGGGAGAAATGAGTAAGACAACCCAAGGGAAGAATTATGGTACCCGTAACTGGAACGAGTGGTGTCCCCAAAACAGACAGTGGTTTTACCAGCCCAGGAACAACAACTGTTCACCCGCTCTCCAGCCCCCAGCAGAAGTAAGAGAGCTGAGACAAGTGTCCAAACTGGCGATGACTCAGAGGCAGAGCAGCCCATTTATTTGTGCATAACCAGTATCTAGCAAAGCATGGCCTGAATGCCCAGCTATTAGCTTGCTAATAACACGCACATATTATTAGCTGAACAAAAAGTCAACTCAAACAGATCCTCAGGGTGGAATGGCCAAACAGAAGCACTATCTCTCTGCATGCCGTTTTACTGTTTGAAGTACACAATAATTGTGTTCAGGACCCTTATCTAAGCAACCTCTCCTTTCTAGCACACACCAAAATTTAGACCCTTTAAAGTAACATAAGCTTGACTTCAGGATGGGTCTCACCAATTTTTTTTTGGTTTTTAAGATGCATGACAGCCAGGATCTCCACTAAAAATAGCCAATTAGTTTGCAAACTTAGGTACCTACAAACACTGTTCTGCAAGGAGCATGAGCCCTGTAAGTGTTTACAGCAGACTCCAAAGCGCGAATTTCACTCGCTTCATTCCAGCCCTCCATCATGCTAAAGGTCAGCCATAAAACACTGCACAACCAAGACAGCCTTTGGCTCCTTTCTGCTGGGCAAAAGTCCTTTTTAAGTACTGACAAACACCTGTTTAGCCAGAGCCTTCCCTTTAATGGGATCCGTAACTCTCTGGGAAATGCAATGCTCTGAGACAATTTTCTCCATTGCTATTCAACAGAAAATCAGGAAAAACACATCTTCAATACAAGTTTCCCAATGGAAGTTTAGGGAAGGTAAAGAGTGGGAAAAGACTATACAGAGACACACACAGGAACCTCCTAGTGGTTAAACTTGACTTTGAAACAGTTCCTAGTTATGTCCTGTCCTTGGAAAAGGCTGGCATTTGTGATAGAGATACCACTGATAAATGGACTGAAACTAACTCATTTCACATAAGTCACATTTCACAAAATTCAATGCTGAATTTCGGTACCTGTTGACTCAAGATGAATAATGGGTGATTTAAACTCTTCAGCTCCTGCTGTGAGTTGCAGGAATTGTTCAAACCACCACAGTGCACAGCATTCGCTTGACTATTTTTACAAATACCAGGTGGCCCAGAATAACTTTTCCACTAAACAAGCAAATAAGCTTTTCCACGAACGTTTGCTGTTCCTCCCTGCCAACAGCTCCCAGCTACCCCGCCTTGATCACAGCCCTCCACTACAACACCCCCAACAGTCTCTGTCTGTATTGCTTGGAATACCTCACTGCAGTGCATCAGGTTCCCTACCCATTTGGTTAGGCAAGAGATAACGTGACTGCTCTGTATGGCAGAGAATGCATTAACCACAAACGACATCAATCAGAATCTTTTTCCTTCCCCAACTACTCATTTTCACAACACACAGAGAAACCTCTCTGGGTTCTTGTCACCTCTATACCAAAGTTAAGTTAGGGCTAGTCCTCCAAATAATTTGCTGGCTGACAGATCAGGTAAATCTTGATTCCTTGGAAAGTCAGACTAAAGTCAGTCCCTATCTGCCTTCCATCAGGGTCACAGCCACCCTCTCCAGCCTCAACAGCTCATCATCCGCCATCCAGGAAAGCTCCTCCCTGGCTCACAGGCAGTGGGGTAGGACCTCTCACAATTTCTACTTATGGTACCAACCTAAAGTAAGACCTGACCTTCAGCTGGGCTAACAAGGGCATCCCCTTAGTAGCCCTTAGTCAAATAGTACTGGGGAGAGCTATGGGGTTTCGTTGCTCAGTCAGGAAGCTCAGCTAGCACCTTGAGACAGCTTTCCTGGGCTTGCACACCCTCCTGCAGATTTACTGCTGAAGATTAAATCCACTCCAGAACTAGAACTCAAAAATATAAAGCAAGCATGTTTTCATCTCCTAATTCTGGGAAACATAAAGCAATATATTATATCTTGTAATATTCCTAGTAAGGATAGCTTTCTCTTTCTGTGCACAGCCAGTACTGTATGACTGTGCTCTGACCAATACAGCACCTATGAAGACACTCATGTGGCTGCCACTCCAAGCAAAAATTCAACTAGTGCTCTGCTCTTCACAGCGTCATCTTATTAGAACAAGGACCATCTTTCTACAAAGCTTTTCATAGCCTTACCACATCTGTGTGCCTGTTCTCCCTCCAGATCTTGGGCCAGTAACACCTCCTTTGCTACCACAAGTGCCGAGAAGATAGTCAGAACACATTGCCCTTTATTGCTTAATTATGCTAAATGTTAATGTATACCACTGCTCTGGGGTCACTATTCATCTCTGGTGGACCACATACCCCTTCCACAACACTACCACAATGCCAGGAGCCCAGTAAGGTTACCCAGCATCAGTAAAACCCAAATATTTCTCAGTGATGTCTGCTCACACAAGGGATCACACTGCTCCCCTCATCCTGCCACTTGGCTACACCACGTTCAAACAGACGCTTTCCCAGTTCATTCCCTTACCTACCTTTCTTTCACACAAAGTGGTGCTTGCCAAAGTAATACCTTCTACTATCAAACTTAATTACTTAGTCAAATAAAAGGTTTCACTTCTCACCCTCTGACAAAGCAAAGAGGAGGAAAGAAGGAAATCACACAGGTCTGCTTCTATTTCCACATAAGTCACGTGGCATTAAAAGCCAGAAAAAGGGAATCTCGCCACCATGAAACTACATCCTCTGGGCCGTCTGCCAAAAGAGCTTTGTTAAAGATGATTATTTATTTGATATAGTAATTTTTACCTAAGAGAGACTGGCTTTGCTACAAGTGAAAGATACGCTGGTCACAGAGGAAACAAAAATCCATCCTCTTTATTCGGGGATGGCAGATAACTCTTCTATGAGGTCTTCACAGCTGCCAATTGACACAACCAGAGCTCATCTTCCATTCCTCAGCTCAGCTTTCCAACTGATTGCAATAGGAGGGTGGCAGCCTCTCCATGGAGAAGCTACACCTTACTAAACAGAAGATGGAGTCAATTTTGGAACAGAAATATTTACCTTTGATGCCAGGTTGTCCACTAGTGCAATCATGGAGTTCTTAAAAAGAGTAGCAGCTGTCAGAGGCCTCTTGGTTACCTCAGTGATGCTCAGTTTACCTTCAGGCCACATCATCTTCAACACGGGATTAGAGCTAAAAGACAGTCTCTTTAATTGCACAGTCTAACAGCACTTCCACTACATTCAAAATTCAACAGCTTGCTTCTGTCCAGATCTACTCGTATTTTCAGCTCAAAACGTATCAGCCAAACCAATATGACATTCCTGGGCAAAGTATCTCTTGCTCTTGAGCAATATACGGTTCAAGCTTATAACTGAATATTCTGGAAAAATGACAAGCGCATTCTCCTCTTCAGATAAAGGTGTGCAGTAATGGGATAGTAAAAATCCTGCAGAAGTGATCTATCAAAAGCAGAGTCTGCCTTACTGACACAAACATAAAGAATGTAATCAAAACAGACACGAGTAGGACCACAGCCCTCAACCTCCTCCCTTGAAACTTGCTAACTGATTTCATGCTGTATTTCTGCACCATTCTTTACATAAAAAAAAATAATTTATACATTTTAGCCTATATTTTCACGAAGGGTTGAATGTGAGGTCAAATGGCCATGATGGATGGCAAGAGCTCTGGAACAGACAAAAGCTGAAAGCAATTATAGCAATCTAATAGCCAATCTATGACACGCTTTAATATGCTGTAAGTGGTCTTTGTGAACAGTCTTTACTGGAGACTTAACAGAAAACAGAGGCTAAATTTAATAAAACCTCTGTACAGCAAATATTTTGCAGGTTTTTGGTTAATGTGAAGTCTTGAAAACAGGAGCAGCAAGACTGTCCAAGGGAGTACACTGAGTAAACATAACAGGACTGTAAACTCAGTTAATAGTTGTACTAGCTCTTCAACCAGGTAAAGAGTTGTCCACGCAGCTTCAGGCTATTTTATGCTGACTTCTGCCTCTGAACAAAGTCTCTGAGAGGTTGAGATAGGCCGCAGTTACACAAGAATTAGAACATGTTTAATGCCAGGCAGTTGAGGCACTGATGTATACACACACATTTTCATAGGATTTCAAATTTGCTTGTCAAAGGCAACTTTTACTTGCCTAATTAGTATTTAAAACACTCAACTACGTGGCTTAAATTTTTCATGTCACTGCACATATGAAAAGGATTCAAATCTATTTGCCCATTTTTCCCACTAGCTCTATACTTTCTTTCAACACAGGGACTTCTAGCTGGGGTCAAGGATATCTGTTGCTGACCAAATGCTACTTAGCATCTTTAGCATTGATTAAGGAGACATCAGTAATGGTACATTTGCAACTGGTCCAAAAACCTGGTTAATGACAAATCAAGCAGCGCAGGTAATCTCTGCACAGCTATCTTGATTGCACAACGAGTTGGTGTTGGTTGCAAACAAAGACTGTAAATTCAGTTAAATTAAAGGTTATATCAAAACAAAACCAACATATACAGAATAAGGACTTTATCCTGAAATATAAGATTAACAGTCTTTGGGTTGCAGTAGATAAAGATCAAATCCCAAAGCAATGTGTTTATTCACCAGTACTGCACGCACAGTAAAGATAGCATCAGTGAAAACATTAGTCTCTTCTAGCACCCAGTCTATAAGCAAGGATTCTGACAAGTCAGATTGGAATTCACCTCATTAATATTTTTATTCCTACCTGTTGTACATGAGGCGCTTGAAGTCCTGAAATAAAGTGTCCTTGTTTTTGTCGATAAAGCCAGTGACTGAGTAACTAGGGGAAAAAAAGAGGAAAAAAAAGGAAAACAAGAGTTAATTGCAAAGAAGCAAAGTCCTCCTCTGAGCTGCTGGTATCTGTGTGGAATCAGCATCCTTGCACTCCTACAGACACAGCAGATGCTAATCAGGAATCCAACTCTGTTTCCCAACCTATCACTAATTTGCTGCATGAGCACTGTGTGAGACTTAGATCCTTCTGCCCAGGTTTCCACCTCCACTCCAGGAGCAACTTAAATCTAGATTTAGAAAGCTATCTGAACTATGCAGGTGAAGAACACGCCAGCTGAGGCACCTAGCAGGACTTGAGCAAGTTGTAGATGGCTCAAATTCAAGAGTTACACTCATTACTTCTGCCTCCAAATTCAGAGCACGCGTTTGTGTTAAATCCTACGGAAGTTTTAATTTTTCAATATGTCTAGTCTGCCCTTCCCTTGGTGTCAAGGAAGATTCTCTAGTAGAAGGGTGCCTGAAATCAAGAGCAGCCTATAACCAGTGACTAGGGAACTCTCTTGGGAATCACACACACACACAAATTTTGGACTGTTTCCTTCCTCTATTCCCACAGAAATACCATCCCGAAAGATTACCGCTTCACAGTTTCAACTCTTCTTCAAGACAAGACAGACAACACTGTCCTCAAAGAAAAGGTGCAATATCTCCCCATTCACCCACTCCCACACAGGTGCTTCCTGAGCTTCAGATCCCTGCACCTGCATTGCAGGCACTGGGATCAAGAGCCCCACAAATCCCTGCATGAAGCCATCCTCAAATCTTACTGCTCCACGTAAGATTTGAGCCTGAACTATGTTATCTGTGAATATTTCCACATTTCAGTTTTCCTTTACAAAGTTTTTCTGCAAACTGGCAGCACAGAAGGTTCAACCACTAATGTGGCACTTTTTATCTTCTCCTCCAAAATGCTTTGAAATCAGGGATCTCTATCAGCAATTGCTCAGCAAAGACTCCAGAACAAAAATCTAGCTGCACTGAATGGGCTCCGGTATGATCACGCTGGTTACCCTTATACATGAAATGTAAATTTAATCCCAAGGCAAAAGAAATCCTAAATTATTTCTTTATTAACTCCCTTTGGATTCTGCTGACATGGGATGTTTACACAAATCCTAAACCATTAAATCACTCCAGTGATATTGCAGACAACAGCCTTCCCAGTGAACAGTTTCTAACATACGTGCATCTTTCCCTTCTACTTAATCTTCCTTCGTATTACCGTCACATACTGTAGACATTTTTGCAGGCTTCAGGTACAGAAAACTTTTCAACCTCAATGGGGAAGGCTCCTTGCACTGGTATTTGTTGCAGTTTAACCCTGTGTGTTCAGTCTGCTCAAAATGATTTGAGAATTTAAAGCCAGAGAGTTATATAATCATACTAAACAGATGTCTAAACCAGATTTTATTAGCTCAGCATAGCTTTCTTGCATAAACAGTGCTGGTTTCCCCCTGGTTCCCCCCCCCACCCCCTTTTTTTTTCCTGAAGCACTGCTGTCCTCTCATCTCCCCTCCCCATATTCTCCTTTTGTTTCAATTCCAAGTACAAAATCATATTCTGTAGAGTAAGTAACCAGCATAAGATTTAACTGATAAGGAACTGCTGCACTCTGTAATTCTGGATGACAGCTATTCTGGTTCACACCAGAAGCAGCATTAAATTAGAATACTGTACTGCTTCAAAGCTGGCTAAAAGACAAAAATAGAAGGTGCAACTTTATTTCTGAAAGAAACTTACATCACATCTCCAGCATAGTGCTTGATTCGAAAGTCTCTGTCAAACTCCAGCGTTTTGTCAGTTGCACAAAGCTAAAATAAATTCACATACATTAAAACATCACCTGTGGATTTTCAAGTTTCATGAAAAAGCAATATGCACTGGAAATAGAAATGGAAACTATAGATATTCCACTTTATATGTGGATGTGAAATACAGTTATAACATTGCTTTATAATATTTTGTCTTGGATGTATTACAAGAACATGTATTTGTACAAAACCAAGTTGCAAGAGCCTATAGTTTTATTAAAAATTTGATACTATCTCAGAAACACCATTATGCAAAAAGAACACTTGTGCATGTAGAGAAACATTGCACCTAGGAGTTAACATACGACTTTTTTTTAAGTCATCCTTTACTATTTTTTTTTCCATTGCAGTATCACTCCTCAGCAAAGAAATGAAGCGATCAAAATATGACAGTTGCAATAGCAATGCTTGCTCTGTCCCAAATCACTCTAGAGATCTAACACCCCTCAAACAGTAAGATCCACCCAGCGTGGTCACAGCTCCAACCCTCTGCTCTCAGCTCAGACATCCCATTACATTCCTTCACTACAAAGATGTCAAGTGCCCACACGGCAGCCGTTCAGTAGAAGTGGCCATAATGCACTCATCCCTTCAGGAATAACAAAAGCCAAAAAAGCCATCAGTTTCTGCTTAATTAAAAAAGGAGAACAAGATTAAAATGAGGATTTTTGTTAAAGCCAAAAGGGGCAGGTAGATGAATTGAGTCTTTGCAGGAAGCATGGGCATCACTTAAAAACACCGAGGGCTATGAGCAAATAACCACTATCCACCAAAAGTCCTGGGAAAATAAAAGAGGAAATAGCATAATTAAACTGCAGGGCAGAAGAGATTATTAGAAGCAGAAAGATATCCTCCAAAAAACATCACCTGTGTACAAGAGTAGAAAATAGATTGGCTCAAACTGACAGATGTACAATAAAACAAAATATATTTAAAAAAATAAAACATAAGGAGGAAACCAAAAAGCCTGAGTAACAAGGTATACAGAAGGTTACAAAGGTGTAAGTCATCCAGCACAGCAGAAGCAGAAAGCACGCCAGGGTCTGCAGAGCTGATAGATGACCAAGGCGTAGCAGGAACACAGGGAAACGAAGAAATGAGGCCATACCAGGAAAACAAAGTAATTTTTCTTTTTGCAGCTGTGCTCACCAACAAGGGGCTATAGAGGATGTAATGCCTTTTTTTCAACCACCTAAAACATTCATCTCAGACCAACATGTCAGCCAAAGAGGTATACAACAGGCAAAACCATAAAGAAATGAAGTAACTGCTGCTACCACGGCTGGGACATGGTTGGCTGCACAAGCTTGTCACCTAAAACTCATCCAGTACTGGGGAGACTGGAAGGTGGCTTAACATGATCCTAGGTTGTTGGTTTGGTGTTTTTTTTTTTTTTAAGTAGTTTTTCTCTCACAGCTTTGTGTCTACTGGGCAAATCAGTTGAAATTAGTTAAAAAACCCCAAACCAAACAGTAAGTATATCAATACAGTTAATAGTCTGCTTGAATCTCTGAGCCTTTCTACAAGGTCTCTTGCTAACGACTCCAAGAATTTAAGCTGCTAGGAAAGATAGGAGAAAGGGTCCTCACACAGATAACTGTTGGAAAGATGGGAACAGGAGTCCTGCAGGGAACTCCTGTTCTGAGGTCTACACTGTTAACATCATCTTAAATGAACTATAATCTGAGGGTAGTAGGAAGGTCATCAAGCTTGTTGATGTTACCTAATTATTCAGGGAAGTAAAAGAACTGCAAGAAGACACGAGAGGCTAAAGCAACAGCAAGAAACAGGAAATGAAAGTCAACACAGTGATACACACAGAGAAAAGCCAAAGTTCATCGTAAATGATGGGCCCTAAACTGTCCATTCCCAATCCAACAAGTACCTTAACTACCCTCCATCTCAAAAAGGACACAGGAGAACTGGAAGAGGCTTGAAGAAGGGCAAAAATTACCAACAGTACTGACTGCTATGGTAGGAAGGGCCAAATGAACTAAACCTCTTCAGGTTAAGGAAGAAATGTCAGGAGATGATGGCAAATGACATGGAGGTGACGTATTGGAAGACACCATGAACCGTGTTTTGCTGTTAAAGAACTAGGAGGCAACAGATGTAATCTAAAAAGGAAAAGGGAGGAGGGAGGGAAACTGGAAGGAGGGAACCCTTCATGTGAATATCTAAGCTGTGGAATTCTTTGTCAATTAAAAAAAGAAGAAAAAACAAAAGAAAGAAAAAAATATTAAGGACTTGATTCAGGAGGTTCCTGAACTGCACATCGTCAGCGACGCGGAGCATATCAAGTTATCATTACATGTTTGTCCTACATTCTTCTCCCACATAGACATTCACTATTGCCTAGTTTCTTGGAAGATACTATGCCAGATGGACTAGAACAGACCTTCTGACATTCTTCCCTTCACAATCAGTTTGTTGAAATTGACACTTTCCATAGTTTGAAGATTTAGGAATTCATAGACTGTCTATCACTGCACTTGGCCCTTTGAAAGTATAAGATCAATTGAAAAAATCAGAACTTAAAGAGGTTGAGAAAATGAACCTGCAATGTTGAGATGTACTATCAGCATAGTTAGCGTGTCTACAGATCTAGGTGAGCATTAGACAATTCAGAGAAGGACAATCCATGCTCTAGGAACATGAAATTCTGCGACTAATACTTATAGTGGAAGTGTTTGCCCGTATTTTTCCTGGTTTGTTTGGCTTTCACCAAGACAACCAAGCAGACAGCAGCAGATCAGACATGCAGTACACAAACTAGGACACTACTATTTAGGGCACAGCAGCCCCTTAGAGCTTATCCACATGGAGCCAGTGTGCAACATGCTCTATTGCAGTGCATGCATTCTGAGCAGTGAAGCATTAACTCAGTCTGAAAGATGGGAGCATTCCCATAAGGTGTCAGCACACATACTTTAACTCTTTAGGAACAGCTTTGATATACGCTGAACTTTATAGTGTGTGCACAGAACAACTGCAGTCTACAAAAGCAAATTATGAAATCAGGTCCCTTGTTTTAATTCAAGCTAGAGGAGGCTGGCTTAGAAAGCTCAGGTTTCCTACAGCAGTTCTAGATGGAACTGATGAAGTGTCTTGATACTGGTAAAGGACATCTGCAAAGACGCAAGAGGGGGAAAAAATAATTATGACGCTGAGAGTTTTATGGGTCAATTTTTTCAAGGCTATATTGATTTCAACTAGAAATTAGTAAGCCAGGAAGATACATCATACCCTCCACCAACATCATTTATATAGCCATATTCCTTGCTTCCCTCAGTCTGTGCAAATGGTTTTCTGACAATGCTACCCCCTACTGAGAAATGCTGCAACTGGTAATATTTTCTTTTAATCTTTCCTGTGCTGTGAAGCGACTCCTGAAGGTAAGGACTCAAACAGATCTTTTTTTTTTAAATTTTCATTTTATAGCCTCCCACATACTTTATGAAATTCAGTCCTCTTCCCTCACTGTACCAAAGGACTACCTGCTCTCTCCATGATAGAACCACTTCACCTTAGCAGATGCGGGAAGAAGGACAGAACAGAAATGGAACTCCTTTCTCTACCAGCATACATCCATTGCTAGACAGCTCCAGAAACTGGACCACTTCCCACGCTACCCCACTGCAGAGGATTTAAGAGTCCACCCCCCCACACACACTTCACTGTGCACAATCGTTAGTACTACTAAAGGAAGCAATTTGCATTAAAACATAGAAACCCAGACTAGACTTCATGAAAACACTTGGTTTTGGGTAAGTTTACTCAGAACATGCTATGCCTAGCTCATCTACTGCTTAAGCAGGTAAAACCTAGGTTAACACGGAAAGCAAGACTCCCTGTTGCCCCTCCCTTAGTGAGGATGGCAGATGAGATGTCAGGTGTGCTGCAGCTAAAGGGCACTTAAGGAAAGCCACATCTGGGAGGAAAAAGTGGTTATTTTCCTTTTGTCCTAGCCTCTACCCAAACAAGCCACATCCAGATCTATGGTTTATATTCAGCCTCCCTGGAGGCAGCCTTTAGCACATATCTTATACAACCATGCTAATTTTGTATTTCTGACCTACATAAAATATTGTAGCGGGGTGGGAGGGAGAAGGGGGGAACCAGCCTGCCAAACGATGTATTTCAAACAACGTTTCTGAGTAGAGACACGTCAATAAATTAAAGGCCCTTATTTGATTACTCTCATTAATTAATCTCACGTTAATCAGCCTAGTGGCTGTGTTTTCAATATGCTGCCAAGTGAGGAATAAATAAAGCCTTTTAATTCGTACATTGTACCAAAAACAAAGCAAGTCGAGGGGCCTGGATGATCATAGGTACAATATGAGATGAGCACATTTTGTAGCCAATGATGATGAAAAAAAATAAATCACAGTGCTGTAATAATGTAGAAGTGTGAATAATTTCACTGTCACTATGCATTAGAGCAGCCTGGGAAGAATGTCACATGGGTTGAAACTGCACATTGATTGGTTACAGATGACATCATGATACGGTCAAGGCACGAGCTCATGCTTCTTTTATGGCTGGAATAAAACTGCTCGCACACTGGACATACTTCAGCTCCCTCTGCCGGATACGGGGCCACCCAAGGCACAACCTAAACCCAGAGCAGGCAGCCTGTTCTGTAGTTGGGAGCTGCTACTGCTCTCAGGCATTTCATTTCACACTTGATGGTAATGATTTCAACCCCAGCCACCTTTCAAGTCTTTTTCCTCATTCCACTACACCTAAAAAAATATGAAAGGTATCATACAAAAAAGGAGACAAGTTTTGAGTACTTACCTTTCTGCTGGAGAAATGAGCATGCTTCCCTAGCTTGTTGTTAAGAGCCTCCAGGAACATCTCGTCTGTAACTTTTCCCACATTCATGCAGGCATCGTCCAGAATGGCAATGATCCCTTTGTGCTGCTGCTCTACCAGGTCGACGATGACCTGATTGTTAAAGTAATCAATCTGTAAAAAACAAAGAATGGGTATATTTGTGACTTTGGCCAGTGAAAAAGGAGCACAGCAGTGTTGGCCACTGAATGGGGCCCACTGTTCACAGGAGAAGCAATCAATTTTCAATATGCAGATCACTAATTCAAAATTAAGCAGGCTACTTCTCAATCACTAAACAGCAGAGAAGGTGATTTTCCGAACACCTCACATAAATCTCATGACCTCTGCTAAAAATCAGCTGCTACAGAAGGCACTTTAAAATGTCTTACAATTCAGCTGTGCACAGTCACCACAGTGAAAACTGTGCATTTTGTCCCTGGCATTCTGAAAGGAATTTGAACAAGAGAACTCAAAAGATTTTTACACTTTAATATCTACAACTAGACAAAATACATGAGCACTCAGAACAGAAACACACTGTGTGATGTGTGTGGCATCACAGAGATGCCACAATATGTTTTAACTCAGATCTAGAGTCACTTATTTTCCCACACCACGGCAAATAAAGAAATGTTGTGAGATAATTGGATAGCTTCTTCCACAGCCTGATTCCCAGACAGCAAGTGTGACAGTACAGCTGGCATGGACACAGATGTCCTATCGACTCCAACAGGCACGTACATGTGGAGCAACTTTAGATCTGGGACTTACGCTGGTACACTGACCCCAAAGCGACCTCTCCCTCCCTGCCAAATAACTCACATGCTTCCAGGGAATTCCCTCTCGCTGGTACTCTTCCTGCTCCTGCTTTAGAACCAGCTGAATAAAGAGCTGCTGTAGTTTTTCATTGCAGTAATTAATGCAAAATTGCTCAAAACTGTAAAAACATAAGAAAAAAAGATGATGAGTTTTCTGGGAAAAGCAGAAGGCACAGCACTGTGCTTTAACAACGTGGCTCACCTGTTATTGTCAAATATTTCAAAGCCATAGATATCCAGGACGCCAATAACTGTGTTTTTCCCATGTATTGTAGTGTCATAGTTCTTCACTTCAATCACATCATTGATGTGTGTTACAATCCAACAAAAGAGGCGCTCGTATATAGCCTGCCAGGAAACAAATACTGAGGAATTTTGCCTGCATCTGTCTCAGTTCTTTCTGGTAAATGCAACACGTGGTGCTACAAAGCTTAATTCAAGATGCTGCTCTAACTATACAAAAGCTACAGATAACATTCTGCTCAAAGTGAACAGCTACTGACATGAAGAAAATATTCTATGAAAATCTTTTTTTCTTTCTTCAAAAAGTCATTTACACAAAGTCTAAATCCTGGTGAGGTCACTAGGTACAGCGGTTCCCCTAACTTGATTCCAGTCTGCTTTTCAGCTGCCTAATAACTTCCATTCCTGAGAATTACCTAACAATATTGAAGAGCAAGTGAGAGGTCAGTTATAGAAACCTAACAACCAAACACGATGGCAGTAAAATATTCCTGTTCAACTTTCAAAAAGACAATGTTCTGTAGGCACAGGTATCTTCAAAGTCTACATGTTCAAAATGTACTGTGAAGCTGTGCAAACATATAATCTTAGGAAAAAAAGTCAAGTTAATAATCAAGGATCTTCATAACTTCATCCATTCTTCCCTTACCATTTGATTTCTTAGCAAAGGAAAGACAATTGTCACTCCTCCTGTCATCATATCCATCCTTAAAAAAAGACAGCACTTTGGGTTTCAGCCTGAGTTCTAGGTGTTACAGTTCCACTCCACTCTTTGAATTTAACTGCTAAATGAAGTCAAGAATCAGATTTTGCAAAACATTCAGCCCTGTACAATGTATTCCTTCTGCAGATGCCAGCAAGTCAGGCTTGCAGCTCCCTCCCCTCTTTTGTGTGCCTCAGGCAGTGCTGGTTGTGGTGCGTGCTGTGTCATAGCCAGGGAAGGGTACGGATGGTGCTGCTCTGCAATCTCCCTACAGAACACAGGGGTGCATACAGTCAGAAATAAATCTGCATGAAGTCAAGGCTTCCTGTGTCTCAGCAAGCACTATTCTTACTGATCCACCCAGGAATCCCACTAGGACCTGAGCATTGAAAATGTGCAGTTCTGAAAGCAATTCAATATTGAATGCCTTCCACAGGCATTGTCATTCTTTGCTGCACCAAGTACAACTCAACCAACAGGCAAAAGCAAAAGAAATGAGTCTGCGTTACTGTCACATACAAAATTGGATGCAAAGAAATTTAAACTCACTTTTGCAAAGGCATCTCTGCCATAGGTGGCTTCTTGTTCAGTATGTTGTTTATCAATGACATCGCGACCTGTAGCTACAGTTCGAAACAAAAGAGCCTTCTCCACCATGTCAGATTTTGTTGACAGCAAGTCTGCAATGATCGACACGACCTTGCCATTCTCTATTACAGGCGTATCACCATCCACAGAAAACTTCAAGTTCCCCTGCAATAAGTAACGAGAAACTAGATTTCTCAGTCTGTCATTTATTAATATGAATCAGTACACTCCAAGTTCATCCACATTCCACTTGTTATTCAAGTCAGTACGTCTCCTAACACATTAGAAGGGTGGGCCTTGCATTTCCACATACCCACAAAGCCCCAACACTAGTGGTAAGCAGCAAAGCCTGACCCAAAGTAAAGCAGTGCTGCTCAGTGTTCAGCCCAGCTTTTGGAAAAAAGATTAAACCTCTGGAAGCGTTTGATGTAATCAAACACTGTCTCAAGATTCAGAGTCTAGTGATGGGAAATTACCTCAAGTATACAAACGCTGCATGTAGCATTTCATCCTCACTGCAGCTCACCACGGAAACACTAGGCTGCAATTCTTACTGTATGCTATTGCCCACAAAGGTAATGGAAATATTCTGGGGAAGCTGACAAGTCAGCACTGCTAATAAGACTGGACTGACAGCACACTACCCTAACAGATTTCTTACTGAATACCTGCAGCACCAGGATTACGTAGCAACACCACTGTGTAATCTGCAGGAGTGGGTGGTCGCACACCCTGCCTGCATGGCCTGACCCTGCTCTGCCTCCGTTCCTTCCCCAGCACCAGGCCCACAACTATCCCATGGAGGAGAAAGAGTTGGGAAAAAGCAGCAGTTTTCTTTGCCACCCTCCTCCTGCCTACTTGCGGTACTTCTCTCATCAAGGAAACGTAAGAGCAGAGCTATAGGGACACTGCAGGGGAAGAGGCTCTGTGGGTCCCAGGGGAATACTGGTGCAGGAGGGATTTCCTTCACATCAGAATACAGAGAATTAAGAGTTCTCCTGTATCTGGCTGTGCTCAAGCCTCCACCATGAAGTGAAGTACCATCCCTCCAGCAAAACCACAGGGGTGATGGTGAGTGTGAGGGCAAAAGGGGACAGAAGGATAGCATGGAGAGAGCTCCACTGCCAAACCCAAACAATTCCTTTTGAGAACATTTAGCAGTTCCCAGTGCATAGTGGCACATCTGTTTTGGGATCTGGAATATGCAGGAACGAACGTGATTCTCTATCATTATTGCAGTGTCCTATTTCATTGAGGAGTTTCACTCACCACTGGAAGTTGTAAACTGTATACACTTTTCCAGCCAGCAGATCTCCCAACTACTTCTGCAGCAAGAAAGTTAGAGCTGCTGGAAGTACAAATATACTGCTCGACCCCTGCGGAAGAGCAACAGCCTACTCATACCTGCAGGCAGAGAGGAGAGCTTACCAAGTGAAGAATGGCTGCCACAATTTTGTAGACAGTCTGAATCTCCTCTTGCTTGAAGCCAATCACTTTCATGGCATCAGCTACCGCTTTGAACTCTGCACCGTCATTGATGGAACACTGAGGAGAAAGAGATGTTTGGGACATGAGGAGCTTAATGGAAGTCAACTACGAGAAAGCAAAGCTTTTGCAATCCCATGAGAAATAGATATGTACTCTGGTATTTTTCAGATGCATGGCACTTGTGAGATTTCTCAGCTTACTCTAATGCCATGCCATATGCTTGTACACTGAACCCCACATTGGACACACATGTATACTAGCAGCAATGAGACACAGAAATCCATCACAGCACGACTAAATAGTTCAGTACTTTCCCAGTGGAATTTATTGTGAAAGAGTAGCAGCAATGCATTAAAAAAAAAAAACAAAAAACACAGAACAAGAGTTACAAGTAGTGCAGTCAGACCCTCCAAGTAGAAGCTGCAGAGCACCAGCAGTAAATTTCTGGTCATCATCTTTCTCAAGATGTGCCTCTGCCTCCCTCCCCTCCCTATCATCTGGGGTTTTTTTCACCACAAATTTCTAGAACGCCTGATAAAGGCATCTGAGAAAGTCTGTGGGTTTGTTTGCCAAAGAGCATCTCAAGAAAGCAAGTAGGAAGTCAAGGAGCATTTTATCTGGACCCTGCCTCAGAAGGACAACACTAGGGACAACTCCAGACATATTTAAAGTGTTTAGGATCTTGTTGTCCTAAAAAATTTATGAGTTTATTCCCTTCTTTCCTGCTCAGAGGCCCCCTTGATGATGTCAGACATGACTTCAGCTTCAGTAACTCAAACAGACCTACTGTAAAAAAATTAGGCCTTATAGCTTTTTGATCCAGAAAGCAGCTTAAGTTACCCATTATGAAGCATGAAGTCTGTCACTGGTAATGGGTCCAATACCTGCCTTTACTAACAAAGGTGATGTCTCTCCGACTACATTTTATTGCTTTTTATAAGCAGACACAACTGTAGTATGTACAAGTACATGTACACTTTGTCTTCTAGGGCCAGAAATTCCATTAAAAATAGCACATTGGTGTCACCTTCCCATATGCATTCTGTAAACATTGGTCTCAGCTTCTGCTAGCTCAGCAATACTTTAAGTATTTCAAGAAGCATTTATAATTTTAAGACGTTACCTTTAACTCACTAACAACACCCTCACCTTTATCTGTGCTCCAGGACAGATATAGCTGTATGCAGATGCATCCTTCTGAAGATGTAGAGAACGTAACATCTGGTCAGACCCTCCCTGGAGGAGCTGTACAAAGAGTATTTTAAGAAACTGTGAATGAAAAAAGTAAAATCGTTCCTTTTTCTGTTTCTTATTCATCCGCTTGACAAGCGACATCAAAAAACATTAACGTACTGCTACAGAAGAATCAGCTACAGTATCTGGAGTCCCAAGCACAACATGTGCAAAATACATTGTTGGAGGGTTCTGACCACCAGAAAGAGGTTGCCTAAACGACTGTCCTTTGGAGTGCCACAATTGTTTAGCAAACAAGCTTGAACCTCTTCACAGACCAGACATGTTTACATCTGCAATATGCCACAGATGTACCTTGGCAAGCACATTTACCTTCTCTGCTATACACAGAGACTTTCCAATACGAAAATGACACATTCATGAGAAAGGTGCTAACATGCCATCACGGAGTACCGAATAAGTGGGGAAAAAAATAAACCTATGTTTCCCTCACTGCAAAACTGAGAATAAAGGTTAAACTAATAGGCCAAACATTTCCCCCAAGGGACACACAAGGGAACCACCATGCAATATGGAATACATTAAAAAGAACCACCACCACCCCCCCACAAGGAAAAAAGTCAACTTGCTGTCATAAAATTACTTCCATATGGACTAAAGGCCTCAAGACAAAATTGAGGGATTAGACTTATTACAAATAAACCAGAGAGTCAAAGTCCAATGTTCCACCATATTTGTTTAGTTAGCCTCCTTTTAAGTTTACAAATGTGTTAATATGGGACTGGAGGATAGAAAAAAATAAATCTTCCCATGCTCCTTCACCAGACCAGGCCTCTCCAAAGACCTAAAGAACCTAAGATCACCCAAGATGCAACAGCAAGGGAGCCCTTTACAAAACACACGAGAGGGTGAAACCTTTAAATATTTTGCCTGTTGTGCCTGGGAAACTTGGGGAAAGTAATTTGCTTCAGCAAACTCATACTAACCTGGTAAAAAGAATGAAAGCTTCGTTCTCCTGGCTGTTGCACAATCACACGAGACTGGGGAGGGAAACAAAACACAAAGATAGGTATTTCTGGATGTGGATGGCCTGTTCCCCCAGCACTTCCCCTTTGACACTAATGCATCGGTTCACCACTGCTAGGACACCTCCAAACTAATCTTATCTTGCAATAAGCCTGTTAGGAACATTATTAGCCAGGCGTGACCATGGAGTTTGAATTCTATAATCAAAAAGACCAGCTTGCGTAACAGCTGCCATGTCCTACTTCCAACCAGGAAACCCACGTGGCAACTACAGAATTGCTTTCATAAAGAGTCAAAACTCCATTTTAGTTTATGAGTCATTTAATCCCTGGAACTGAAAAACAGGACTCTGACTACAAATAAATGCTCCATGGGCCACAGTGAGGGCCCAGTAACCACTTCTACAACCCCAGGACAGGCCGACAAACAGCACACCGCCACTGTACAAGTGAACACTCTGCTCTAACACAAGGGCATTGTTTTAGGGGGCAGGCAACAGCTCCATCTTCAGAGCACTCATTCCCAATCAGTGGCAAAAAAAAAAAAAAGTTAAATGCAGCAGAAATGCAGTCAACAAGCAAAGTATCCTTATTTTATGCTGTAAGTTTGAACTATGGAGAGTAACGAGGCATATGTTCCTGCTGCAGTGCAAAGTCACTTTCTGTTAACTGCTTGTGTTTGGACCAGAACCTCAACTGCTCTCAAAATGGAAATACATTTAACTTGGTAAAAGTCAAGAATATTAAATAAATGATCAGGATTTAAGTTACTGCAGCTGCAGCCCCACCCCCTTTTTGCGTGGAAGTATCACACATTAAACGTTTATTTTAAAAAACAACAAAACCAAAGTGTTTATTCTGAAAATAAACTCCAGGGAAATGAAGGGAAAAGTAAAAAAAAACACAAACAAAAAAGCACGTTAGCAGATGTGGTCAAACATATAAATTAAAGCCAGACATGTGTCTCACACATAACTGGAACTGTTAATAGATCATGACCAGTTTCTCTACAGTTTTACATATTTCAGTATTTTCAGCCACCAGTTAATGACATGAAAATATGCTTAGGATCACTTGGAATATATAAAAACAATGTTACTAAAAGATCACACAAGGTTGGGGCATTATTCCAGACCAACACTTCTCAAGCGTACCATTGCTACTTACAGACCTAGATATCTTCTCCTTTTATTCACCAGTGAGATCTCAATGCAGGAACTTATAAAGAAGGAGTTTTTCAGACATTAAATTAATCTCAGCTTTTATTCTGGATACAAAGTACATACACCTATATGCAAATAAGCTTTCCAGTAGCATTAGGTCCTTATGTAGTGAGCTCTGAAAGCAGTGGTGTTGAAGTAAGAGGGCACTGCCAGTGCTTCAGCAGCATTTCAGTTTAACTCTTGAAGGAAAATTAAGGCCTAGATTTAGTGAGATTCTATGCCTTCATATGTCACCTGTTGACAGATCACGTTTGAAAGAAAAACTTCCTAATGGCAAAGCACATATTGCAAAGGTAACTACACAAAAGCCTCTAAAAGTGAGGGTGGCTTACCTTTTCTAGCAAGTAATTATTGATATGCCCACCTATTGGGTCTCCTTTAAAATCAAAGTTGATATCCATATATTTTCCAAACCTGCTGGAATTGTCATTGCGGTTTGTTTTGGCATTGCCAAATGCCTCTAACACACAGTTGGATTTCAGCAATATGTTCTTCACTCTGTAGTATAGAGAAATGGAAAACAAAACAGGGTAAGTCCAGATTTTTATACTCAAACAATGGCTTTTTTTTCGTAGGCATTTTTCAAGAAGAATTTAGTAACAGCAGAGATGTTCTTTGATGACATATTTGGGCAGATGTGTATGACATTAGCAATCCCATGGGAAATCAGCTGGGAGTTTTCAGCAATGTTCCCTAGAGCTGAGCAAATGTGAACAAAAGACCATATCTCCCCGCTGAAAATAGCATCAAAAATTCAGTTCCTTTGCATATGTAAGTTTTCAAACCAATTTCTTGAATTCTTTTGCAAGATATTTTCAAAATTTTTGACAGGGCAGGTATTAAGTCTGTTTCAGCAGAAAGCCACATTCTTTGCTTTAAAACTTTTACTCTAGGACTGACAGGCACATTTTTGCAATTCGGGAGCATGCAACCTTGAAAGGTCATGGAATATGCTCCTTGCACTCAACACGCTTTTCTAATGTACACGTATTTCAGGCAGTTTGCCACAGGAAACACTATTTCTAGATACTGGGTTTTATTTTGAAAGTTCAAACTTCCAAAATAAACTTCTCTACATGATTTTAGCAATCAATATTGCAAAATTGTCAAAGTAAAAGTAGTATCTGAAGAAGTTAGGTAAATGTTGTAAAAATCAGCATGTCATTAGTACAAGAGACCATCTAATAACACAGTGCTACGCAGTCCACTGAAGGAGATCCAGAAACAAAACAATTTCACTTATTTTTCTGCCAAGTCCTTACCTTTCCACCTCAGCCCTCTGACTGGGGTTGGTAATGGCCGCTATGTACTGCATAATATATTTACTGGCCTCAGTCTTCCCAGCCCCGCTTTCACCTGAGGGCATAAATACAAAGGTGACACAACAGATCAAAAAAAGCAACAAGCATGCAACCCTGAACATCACTGAACATCAAACATCACTGAACAGTATATCTTAATTCTACCTCAACAGTGTCTGGGTTTTTTGTTATTGGGGGTTTTCTTTAAAGCAATCTTGTTTGCATGCACTTTGAACATTTTCTAAATACAGCCATAACCCTGCCTGGTTGTTGCTGCTATGCTGACTTAGAAGCAGTTATGATGTAAGATTGCACAGGTCGGTAAAAGGCCTGGCACACAGAGGATCAAAAGGAATATTGTTAGAGGAGAAAGACTGGCATGCAGAGCCTTGGCTAGCAGCAGTGCCGGGAACTGCAATACAAGAGGCTACTGTTCAGCACACCATCTCGGGTCTCTTGCTTTTCAGAGCTGCTAAAGCACGGGAACATCAAGGAAACGAAGTGCCAGGATCCAGATAGCGACCGCTCATGGTACAAGCCCTGCTCCCACTGTTAGAGCCATGACAAGCAATCAGTCCAGCCATCGAAACAGAGAACAAAACATTGGCCAGTCATCTAGGGCACAAAAATCAGCAGTTCTCTAAAGAGAGACAGGAACCCTGTTCTCGCTGATCTCCATTCACACAGACAGAGCAAGCAAAGCCCTTGTGTTCAGGTTATCACCTTGCATGCACAGATGAAGCTAATGACTGATACCAGCTCTTGAATTAGATAAGAAATAATTGTAAAGGTCTCCACACATGGATTCAAATGCAAATAAGCAGTTTTAAGATCAATTAAGTTTTCTTTTACAAAATGCTGTCATTAGCCAAATTATTATTCTTTTTCTGCCCAGAATTTCACAAAAATCATGTGTTCATCATAATGAAAAGATCTTGCAGCTTACCTGATATTACAATACAGGTGTCTTTTGATCGCCTCTTCATCGCTTTGTAAGCGGCATCAGCAATTGCGAAGAGGTGAGGAGGCCTCTCGTACAATTCCCTTCCTTTGTACTGCTCAATCATGTCACGTCCATAGATGTTCAAGTTTTTGTAAGGATTCATGGAAACGACCACCTCCCCAATAAATGTATAAATCCGCCCTTTTTCAAACCTACCCGGGAGGAGACAAAAGGGAGAAAGGGAATTAGTCAGTGATTCAGAATGTGTCTTCCAAGCAAGTTGCCCATTTCATCAGGTGAGCTCTTCAATCCATCATCGTATCGAAACATTATAATAAAACATTGACTATGGACATTATCTGACCAGCGTGGCCCGGATGGCACGTTAGCATATTACATAGAGACCTGACGTTACAAGGACTAAGAACTAGGGCTAGCTTTGAATCTTAGCACCTATAAAGGAAATTTCTACTGTTATTCCACTTACAGATGCATGACTGATCAGGTTATTGAGATACAAACACCAACTGTATTTCTGAGTATAGCAAACTTTTGCTTTGCTGGTGCAATCAAGTCAGCTTTCTACATACTCAGGTATTTCTGTTGCCTTTATCATGCTGCCAGAAACTAATGTTTCTAAGAAATTATTTAGCAAGATTTAAGGTAATATAATTTCCTGTTTCTACAGTCGACAATAAGTAAACATGAGTTTGCAATGAGCTTATATAATCTGCTTCATAAAGGGGATTTAAAGGCAAATTCTTTTCCACATTCTACGGTTGTCTGTAACCCAGCTCAGGCCAGAGAAGCCAAAGTTTTGAAGCCACTCACATAGAGGTCTAATCACATTTGCAAGGAAAGTAAACAGAGATACAAGCAAAGTAGGAAATTACAGCCTTTCAGCTCTAGCAATTAGCTTCCACTCTGTCCTTTTCGCTAGAAGGCTCTTTAATATCATCGCTGCTGCTAAACCAGAAGTGAAGGCTTTTTATGAATATGTGAAAACAACCCTAAACTACACCTTTCCTAAACCGTACTTGTCCCTTAGTATTCTTTCTGCAAACAAGACAGAAAATAACTTTTTTTTAAAAAACAAACGTTTTAGTTAAAAGGTGTTTCCAAATAAGTTCGTATTTTATCAAAAGTTATCTAGTAGAATAGCACAGAAGGAATTTCAGATTAACAGCTGAAGAATTTATACACAGCATTTGATTCTCAGGAGAGGAAAGAATGACAGCAGATTTAGAGATAAACATGCACACGATGGCATTTCTACCATTAAACACCTGTCTGCATCCTGTATTTAAATCTTCCAACATTAGATGGCACCACAACACCTCTACAGAGCACACGGACCTTTCCCATGCTCGATGGACTCACTGCACAAATTCCAGCATTACTTTATTGAATTTATTACCACCCCCATGTGGTGACAGGACTGACATTTTCTATTGTTCATTTGAGAATTTTCTGCAGCATCTTGGCAGTGTTAGTTTTTAGCAGGTGTAATAAAACTGAAGAAGTATAATTCAGCAACTAGCATTCCACTTTATAAAAATTATTTTTGCCTCTAATTCCAGCTTCCTCCAGAAATACTTCACTAAAAAGACACGAATTGCAAAAAAATTTTTGTTCCTGCATTGTTTTAACTGCAGGTAGTCCTGATACATATTTCCCAAAGCATTAGCAAGCTTAAAATGCAAAGGTATTTTCTATTTTAGAGACGTAAGCTGTTTGAAAGCTACCAAAAGCGTTTTTGAAAAGATAAGGCCAGCAGCAGCAGCAATATGAACCTCAGGCCAGCAGCTATCACAACAAAATGATGGGTAACACATAGGCAACTACACTAAGCAACTGGCACTGACACTGGTGTGAAAAACAGAATCACAGCCTAATTCTTAACAGATAGACTTAGGTACACAGGAAGCCTCACACACTCAGTCCTTGTCACTTGCCATCCCTAGTTTTAATTATTTGAAGCACAAAGCAGCTGGAAATTGTGGCATTTGGAAGACACGTATGGGTGCAGAGGGATCGGATACCAGGCTGCTTGTCTTCTGCCCTCTCAGGAGCACCAGGGACTCTACATATACATACGAGAACTTATGAAAAACCAAACACACACAACACTGTTTCGATTAAGGAGATTGAAATGCACTGGGACATACACATGTAATGGAAACCATTGCAAGGACATCAAAATCAGCAGAATCCTTCCCATCTTTCTGGAGATGCGCCATCCAAAAAAGGCAAGCAATGGAGAACATACAGCCTGCTCTCCAAAAGCTACTGCACAGCAGGCACACAACCACCGCTGAAGGCACTATGAATGATAAAAATAAAGATACAGCAGTTTCAGGGTGAGGTTTTAAGCCCCCCTGCACTGCCAGGTGCACAGCCAGATAGTCCATGGACAGCACAGAGGGGTTAAGGGGGTGTGTTTTAGCTGCCGAGGAGAAAGAAATAAAAGGACATCCCTGCTGTTGTGCCAAGTTGCCATTACAGTACCCAATACTTTGACCTCTTCCTTAAGTAATGAATTATGTAAACTTTCAGTAGCAGAGCACAGTTTAAGTTTCCTCCCTTGACAGTTCAGTGTCCCCGACTGCCTCGTAAGCAGAACCGAGAGATTTGGCTCCGCCAGCCCGACCCACCACTGGCCCTGCAGACACACAGCTGCAGAGGGGGACCAGGGCACAGGGTGGCTTTGGAGCCCTACAGCTGTGACATGGCACATAGGGCACTTAGCCATACTGCCTGCTCGCTCCCCCGACAGCTCTGGGTGTAAACCACAGGTCTCACATTTGGCCTCAAAGTCAAGTTATAAAATGTTTTACTAGACTCTGACCAGTTGTGTCTACAATCTCTGTGGCAAAAGGCAGATGGAGATGAGGGAGATGGGTCCATCTCCAGGCTTGACAGATGGGCATCTCTCCAGCATGGCTTTAAGGATACAGGGTTTATGAACAACTGACACCCCTGTTTACCTCTCTGTTCATTTTTCTTTACTTCTTACCAGCGGAGTTAAAATTCCAGAGCTGTGCTTCGATGGTCCTAAAAGGAGCCGTCGCTCGTTGCTCCTCACCCCTCCTTGCTGATAAAGCCTCTTTTCATCAGACAGCGCAGTTCAGCACAGCAGCAGGCCAAGAACAGCAGCAGCTGTTTTCCTAGCTGCATTGCTTCAGTGTGAGATTTGTGGTTTTCCTTGCCCAAGAAGAACTCATGAAAACTTAAGAAAACAACCAACGACAGCAGTGCATGCTGTGTGAAATTCATTATTCTTCTGCACAGCAAGTCACAAAGCAAGGTGACGAAGCTATCCAGAAAAGCTTATCAGCTGGGGCATTACACTTCATCAAGGGAAAGCTCATCAACATAAAGGATGGCATAATCATTTCAGTACCCAGCATAGAACACACAGAACTGGATTTTTGTTATTAAAAACCATCTACAGCACACTACAAAAAAGGCACCCCTGTATCTACTCCTAGGGGTCGACACCCCATGGTCAAACCTTGGTTTGTATGCATCACGGAAATCACATCTTGTGCTGCAACTTTGAGGAGAAAAGATTTCCCTGTAATGTTTTTATTGGAATAATTTCTGTATCAGTATCTTCTGGATTTTCCACTAGCTCAGCAGCCGAAAAGAAAGTCACAGTATTTAATCCCTGTGTGTTATATTGATGAGAAACATCAGCTCTTTCATGAGAAGTTTTTATACTAGTTTTTATTACCTTGTTAAAACACTGATTGATACTGAGAAAATATAAACCCGTAAGCCACAGAACATAAATCATCTGAAGGCATAGAAATTATTGTCCAGGAAAGAGGACTGCCAAGGCAAGAAAAAGTTTCTGATTTTGTTTTGTAGTTTTTATTTTTAGGGAAAGGAGTTGAAAAAAAAAAAAATATCCATAAGTCCAGACATCCCATGTTCACATCCAGTTGCCAGTGGAAAATGTACTGCAAAAATCAGAAAACTGAAGCAGAAATGTTCGCCACCAGAGAGCACTCACATTTAGGATTTCTCCCACCTGACAAACACTCCAGTCAAAAATAAAACTGTTCTTACTGAGGAAATGATGCAACTTCAAATGCACTCAGTACAAATAAAGAAAAGAGTTAGTTGGCAAGACTTGGAACCCATATTCCAAAACAACATCTGGAGAATGCAGACTGTTAAACAAAGGCACCCTACCATGCAATTGCCACTCCAAATGCTGCAATTCAAATTATAAAGGGAATTTCTAATTAATCATTTACATGATAACTCCTCCGCACTGAAAGATAAACAGAAGTTTGTCAGGATCACAGGGAGCAGGAGCACTCTGCATGCTTATTGCTGGCTCTAGAATTCAGCATACTGTCTGAAATGACCTACGCCAGCTACCAGGGAATCAGTCTGCAGTGAGATCACAGCCTGGGCTTCGCTGGGCTGTGAAACGGTTCCTCAGAAACACATTTTGCCAGTCTTCCCCTCCATCTGTCTAATACCTGAGGAGCAGAGCAACTGCTGGAAAAAACACATTAAGTCACCAGTCATTCCATTTTCTACTTCCAGAGAGCTGAAGTGTAGCTATTGGTATTATGGATCATTGCCTCCTGGGAAAAGGGAAAAGGCTTTCTCTTAGCTGAAACTACTCCTTTCTCACCAGCGATCACAGATTGACATCATATTCTGCTTCACATACATGCAGACACACTAAAGCTTTCCCACATTACAGGTGCTCTGTCAGGCTCCTTGGCCCCCAGGCTCCCTGATGCTCCAGAAACAGAACATCTTCACAACAAGAAGTCACAACACAGCCATCAGCTGAAGACGGACTTTCAGTTTAACTGTACAGCAGTGGTTAAAGTAAAGGAATCATTAACAAAAAAAGCAAAAGCAAATAATTCAGGACAGATATGGGAATGTTACAGATGCATCAGCCTGCGCTAGATAGTCAATGGCTAACATAGTACCATGAAGGTTAAAAGAATATAAGACAATGGTTGCAAACTATGATCTATTCCCAACTTACTCAGTAACTCCAAAGCACAAACTGAAATATTTAGTATGAGCATACTGCTTTTTCTTCCTTCCTTCTTTGTGCAGGGGAAGAACAACGATCTAGCAGCTACACACCTCTGGCACACAGAAGAGGGACAATTACTTTTCCTTTTGCAAACACCCAGTGTGATTTAGGTTATTTCCCCACAGGGGGTCACAGGTCTTAGTTATTTTTTACCACCAAATACATCCATTAAAAATCCATACTGAAAGCTTTGACTCCATTCTCATTGCAAACACGCATGAAGACATTTAATTAAAATGCGTGTTCATGAAGAGATGCATGTGGATAGTCAAGGATGGGCCTTTAGGATGTGTTCACAAAGGAAAGGACTTTAAGTAGACTTCTGGCAGTGAAATCCAAAGTAACAACTATTCTTCTCATGCTTGTTTAAACACAATTCACTTGGTGTGTCTGACAATTGTGCCTTTTATATGTGATACCAGGTCTCTCCACTGAGAATTCAGTGCTACTTAAAGACTTTATTTTAGGTAAATCTCAAAACAAAATCAGCTGTCAAGCAGGGAAGAATGACTTTCAAGTCTTTCAGTAAATTACTTATAAACTGTATTATAGCAAATCATCCCCATCACGAGAGAACTCAGATAAACAGGATTTGCGTTGGCAGAACTATAGCTAAAATATTCTTGCTGCACTTGGAAAAACAAACCAAATAAACTGTCCAGTCAGTATTACCTCCCTGTGCTAGGAAAACAATCCTAGTCCGTCATGATTCTAAATATGCATGTCTAGCATGTCTACAATGTTCTGATCCAACCTGAGGGCCATAAAACCTGGAATTTAAGTTCATTTAACATGCAGATGAAATTTTTGCTTGCAGTTGTCCTGCATGGATTCAGTTTTCAGATGTTGCCAGTTTAACAAAATAGGAAATGCCATTCAGTGCGCATTCTGCACCACTCCTTTCCTGTACAGAGGGAGCAGAAAGGGCAGGGTAGGAATACTTCATTTATCCGCAATTTTCACAGTCAGCTTTGGAAACAAGGTTAAAAGAGTCCTTCGTAAGTTTTTTTTTTTAAAGAAAATAGTAAACTATGAGTGTCTGGTGCCACATCTTCCTCAACAAACCAACATTTAAGCAAACTGACTGTAATTTGACAAGGCTCATTCAGCTTCAACACAGCTGACCCTCGAGTCATCTATGCAGCTCTGCAAACCCACTAGGTAAGGTCAGGGGAAAGGAAAATGGAAGATGGATGCTAAGGTAGCTCTAATGAATACTGAACAAAGGTTAAACCCATGAAACATAGCTAGCTAGAAACGGGGATAATATTAAAGTCCCCCTCCTTAAACATGAAGTTAAAGTCCTAACTTTGCACTGAAAAAATGCCAAACCGCTAAAAAGTGGAGTCACTGAACTTTCATTTCTATTTGCGTCAGACAGGACCGAGCCGTCTCTCCTCCAGCAGGGAAGCACTGCATACTCTTTAGGTTTCTAGAAGCATTAACAGAAGGCGCAAGCAGACTTGAAATAGATAATGAGACAAAAGGAAGTTCTTTGAAAAGCTTCCAGGACAACATAATGCTTTGTGGTTTTATTCCAATGCACGTATGAGAAAGTTGCTATCGAGCACAGGTAGAGGAAAAAAGCTTGCTCCTGATCTCTCGGCGTAGAGCAGTAAAACACACTCCCACTTTCCATGTGAAAAGTCTGGCTGGAACACCGCAAAATCCTAATGCAGTAATCATATTACTCTGCTCTGAGCAGGAGGCTGCCCTGAATGACCTCCTGAGGCTGAATTATCCTATGATCCTATATCTACCCAGGGAAGAGTAGAACAGGCTTGGGATAGCAACAAAGAAGAGACTGCCATCCACCCATAATCTCTTAATTTTTTAATCTGTCAAATAAAAGCACATAATCTATAAAAGGATAGTAAAAAGAAAAAGAAAGCTCAAAGATCAGGCAGGTTTCTCTATCTGCTCCCATCACAAGTGAAGTCAACTGGAGCCCGTGTGCAGAAGAGCCTCAAGCTTGTCATGTAAGAAAACTGACTTAAGTGTATAAGACTCATAAAACTACTGAGGAGGAGGAAAAAGTGGTAGTAATTACTCTACAAATACATTGGTAGATGAATATCATCTTGCCAGGTAGCCAGAGGAACTAATTAAACAAAAAACTACACAGGCCCATACAAAACTAAAATGGGAATGGACTTACCCTGGCCAACACAGGCTTGAAACTGGAAGCTCGCTGTCAGGGGACCAGCCCTGGAAGGGCATTTCAACAGCAGCTGCCAGGACCATTGTGCCCCGCTGGGTATTACTGAACTTATTTTATGGATGTGTTTACATCTGGCTTCCTGCACTGACCAGCAACTGACTTCATGATCCATTATGTTCCTTCCACTTTGATGTTACAGCATTCACGTACTTAAAAAAAGATGCTTTACCTTCCTTCACCACCTTCTCTTTCCAAACTGTGTGCCCACATTAATCGTAACCTGACACAGCATGATTATCTTGGCCTTCATTTTTGGGAATTCACCTTTGCTCATCAGATTATACCCCACTGTGTTAAAGGGTACGCTAACTTCAACTATATCAGTGGACAAAATTGCAGCACAAAAGGCAAAAACCAGACTAATAACTGGTGGTTGGACAGACTTGCATTTTGTGGAAGTTAGCATCTGATTTCATCTCCCTGGTTCAGTGGTGCGGGAATTCTGCAAAGTAGGTTTGTCTGGATAGTGCCCAGGCAAGGACTAGCTTATACTTCTGGATAACAACTTTTCTCCCAAGGGATGCTGAAGGAATTATAAAACCCTGCAACTCAACAGAAAGACCAAGAAACATGCAGAAAAACAAAGACCATGATTGATACCCTGTTACTTCCTCCTGACTTCTCTAGTAATTTCAGGAGACAAAAACCATTCACATCACTGCTGCTGACCCTGATACAGCAGCACCCTTGTATACACAAACATAACCTGAAGCCACATCAGCAACTGTGCTGATGACTTTCAACGTTATTTTCTAAGCCATCTCTTTCTTACACATATATATATACACTATACCACCTTCCCAATTTTCTGCACACACTGCACCATTAACATAACTTCGTATTGATGTCTAACTACACCTCTAGTTATCCCACAAGCCTAGGTACCAAGGTACAACCACAGTATTTCACAGGTTTTCTTTGTAGATACTCGGAGACTCCTTTTGCAGTCAGCTGGCCATGAGATGCTGATGTTCAGATGCTTCATTGTTCTGCTGTAAAGGAATATTCTGCATTTGTTAAGCTCATGCCCAGTGCTGGCTGATCTGTAAATATTGCTGGAGTCTCCTGAATACTGCATTGTTTTGATACAGGGCTCAAAACCCCCAAGAATCATCTTGCAGTATTAAAATACAGCACACCATCTGCAAGCACTCCAAAAGGCTTGCTTAGCCCTTTGGTAACATTAGATCTAAAATAAAATTGATGCCTTATTTGTACTAACACAGGCCACGCAAATAATGCAAAAATAATACAAAATATACAAATAATGCACAAATATGACTTATGTTTCTGCATAATTAGGATTTCTTTCAGACTTGTTACGGTGATCTGCACCATCTCACCTAAAAACAAATACTGAGTATGTAGTCCTTAAACAGAACTGTTTGTTTTCTGGCCATAAAACCAGGCGGACTTCTTTAGGCATTTTATGTGTTTTACAGCATATTGTGACTTAACACAGCTCTTGTGGTTTTGGCTTGTAAACTGTCCTAGCAGCACATTAGGTTACCAGCTAAGGGCTTCGGCAGACAAACTGCTGAGTCTCAAAGCAGCAGCTGAAGATATTCCACCTACAGCTGCCCATCCAGCTCCTTTTGCCAAAGATTGCCTTCTGCCACGTCTGCTGAAGGGACAATGATGGACAGCCATGATCTTGGCCACTCCAAGTCCAGATTATCACTGACACCATTCCCTGCAGGACAGCTACCAACAACTTCAGCCAGCTAATGTGAAGAAAGAGCCATAAGCAATGGAGGGGAAAACTAAGTCTGCAAATCACAAAGCAAAGATGTTTCACCACAATATGTCTACTAACTACTCAGGCTGAAAGAAAGGACTTTTCCTCATGCTTCCTTGAAAGCATGTCTAGTCAGGAAAAGCTTCCCACTTTTTAGTCATAGACTTTGCTCAGGTTTATTGTGAGACTTTTTTTCTTGTATTTTCTATTTTGTATTGGAAAAGCTTCATGTCACCTGACAGCCACCTGAACCAGAACTGCAGTGAAATCCCTTCTTCACCATCTCTCAGTCTCTCCCCAGTAAGCAAGAATCAAGCAGCAGATGCCCTGGAAGACAAACCCTCAAGCCCTATAGAAATGAGATTAAGTATGCATATCAGTGCTGAAGAGGCTTAGTAAATACACAAGGTTTATTCTTCCAAGTAAAAAGCAACTAATATTTTACCGAAAGTTTGATTTAGAAATACAGGGGGTTTTTTACTACAACCAAGTGTAGTGCTTTCAGTTGAAGTCATGACTGTGACTGATCTGGCAGGTTCAGCATCAGGATCTTTGTCCCTCTCACTGAAAAGAATACTTCAAAAAGGGAAGAGAAGAAATTCTATGGGAAGTCTTCAAACATCTTTGTGGATATGGAAATGCAGGGTAGGATAGGCAAGATAAGTAAATGAATTTGCACAACAGTCTTAAGTACTTCACTTTACATTCTTTGAATGGAAAAACATCTGAGCAGTAGGAGTGCTGTTATTTATGCACTCATTGCAAAAGGAGTGAATTTCTAAATGCCAACTGTCCTGAGTTGTTAAACAATGATAATGCAAGGGGAACATTAGCAATACAGAAAAGGACTTAAACGGTTTGATTATTAAAACAGATTACTTGATTACATGCTGCTTGTTTTATCATTTTAAATTATCACCGGAAAGATTGTGTTCATTTACTTCCTTTAGATTTTACATATTTTTTCTGTCAAGATAGCTCCCACTCAGAAGCTGAAAGGCTATTCAAATAATATTGTGAGACAGCACAAATACCAGTCAGAATTAATATGCAGATAACCTGTAAAATAGCTACAACTCATCTTCCACAAGCCGGGATTACTTTACCATGTCATCACATTTTTGATTCTAGGCTGGCAGAATTCAGAGCCCTGTGAAATTATTTAAAACAGAATCTTTCCAGACAACATATCAGCCCAAGAACTCAGGCAGGCTACTACTTCTGTGAAATATCATTTGTTAGGTAATGAGCATTAGTTAGGGACAATCACCAAAAGTCAGAGCACTGCTACACTGTTTATCAAAAAGTTTAATAACAAAGTTTTCAGCCACTGATTATTTACTGAAAACACAATTTTAGCCTAGAGTGGTGGTCAAGTGCATACTCTCAGCTTTGGCAGATCTAATTACACACTCAAAACTAGCAGCACAAAGTAAACCTGCACCGCTGCTCATTTCCAGGATTACCACATTCATTTTCGACACCAGTAACAAAGCAGTTGGTCCAGTTTAAAGCAGGGTGTTAGATGAAACAACCTCCACAGGCCCCTTCCAAACAGCATTACTCCATGGTTGTGACACACATTGCAGCTTCAAATAATGGCTGAAAGTAATTGTTATTTCCAATAATAGCAGCACAGGTTTTCAAATTCATTTTGCTATCAGCCTTATTTAGATTAATCTTTTTTTTTTAGAAACCTGTTTTAATTAATGGTTCAGAGCTATGATGCATGCTCCTCCAAATGCAGCTATGTTTCTCTTTGCTTCCTGTGAGCAACCAGTTGCTATGCCCTGGTAGAACAGCAACATACTGCAAGGGAACAAAGAAATACACTTTGAATCAACAAGTCTGACAGTCACAAACTGTCAATCTCTTTAAATCTTTCAAAAATATATATGAAATCACCTATTAGATGGAAAAAAAAAAATCTTTTCTATGTTATTTTTCTAGGTTTAAGTTAAGAGATTCGTGTTACCCTCACATTCATACGTGCTGCAGAAGTGTTTGGATATCTCATCAATACTTGCACAGTTGGAATAATACTGATCTTACTGAATTACTAATAATTAGAAACATTCACATATCAGCTCCCCAACACGCCTAGCAATCATCCTTCCGCAGGCAATAACAAATGAATGATATGGATTTATTGCCAGTTTTCCAAGGACTTCTGAAAACAACTGAAGGCTTCAGATTTCTCAAAAGACTTTGTTTTGATATTTGGAAAACATGGGCAATCCATATATTTAGGTATCTACTAGCAATCCATAGTGGAATACAACTGTCAACCATTACATATCAAAACACACATACCATGACTTCAGTTCTGTAAAACCCACGCAAAATGCACACTTATCTGGTAAGAAGCAGCAGCAAAGCTGGCATTCTCACCCCAAAGTGGCCTTTTGTTATCTAAACAAATTCTGTTCAGATCTGGCTCAAGCATAATACAGTCTTCCACACCTATTAACAAGAGTTTCAACCCACAACATCCACAACCCTTACTACTTGCATTTTAAATATTTAATATATCGTAATGCAACAGTCACTACTACATTACTCTGTACATTACTGTGTACACATCCAAATCCAGTCCACACTGACTACAGAATTTGCGTGGTCTATTTCTTTTTCACTTATACAATGCAGTAAGAAAATGCATCTATAGCTTTGGGATACAATGAAACGGTTTGATGGACTTGCTGATAAGGCCAGGGTTTGAGCGTTCATAGCACTTTCATGCAGTGCCAAAAAAATTACTACAAATCCTGGTTTTGTCAAAAGGAGAGTGGAATGTATTTACAAAATTACTCTTTTCCTCCTAAATATATTCAAGAGAGACTTATAGGAAAAGAAATAAAGCTTAGTTATTTCCTGTTCACATCTCAGTCCTTTGAGAAAGAGAACAAAGAAATTTGACACTTCATATCCACACTCATATTGAGCACCCATTCTTTGGCTTTTTAACCGGAGTACAGACTCGCATTAACAGTTACGGAAATGTCCTACATAAAGAAAAATCAGAGGCTTTGGCAAGTTGCTGCTATGGTGCATAGGTCATTAGCTGATAAGCAAATGCCAGGAAATATGGACGGTTATTAACCCCGTATCTTCACTTCTCTCAAAGTCCCAGGTCACAACAGATAAAAACCAGCTAATTATTTCTTCTACTTTTTCTCTCATGCAAGCAAGCTTCATCTGTTGAAGCTACTTGCATAGTGAAATTTCTGTCTCAGTCCTAAAAGAAATACAGTTCAGCAGTGAAAATGCCAACGGTTCTAGGAAACAGGCCACGCAAAAACCCTTCTAAACTGTCCAGTAACCTGATACAAGAAAAATCCTTTCCTGAGTCCAAATCTGTTGATGTAACCTCAAGCAAGACAGACCAGGGATCCAAAACAGTTTAACACTACTTGAAGAGGCAGATCACCCTGAAAATATCTCATCTGGGCTGCGGCTCATTGGATTCTGGAGAAGAGAACAATAGACGCCCACCAGCCAAAGCAGTGTGCCAGGATGAAGGATTCCTGCATGGCCTCTGCAAACACTAAGTGGAAACCCTAAAACACAGGATCAATATGTTAAAGCAAACAAAAACCTAAACCTGTGCAACCAGTCAGCAACAATAACTCACGATTTCCCCTCTACCACCTAGTGCTGCTTTACCTGTGTTACTCCTTAAATTCTTTCTCTCTCCCCTTTTTTCAGTGGGGATAGCAGGGAGTGAGGAGAAGCGGGGGGAGAAGGAAGGCTGGAAGGAGAGGAGATAACAGAAAAAGTGTAATTCCATCAGCTCAGGTTTCAGGGTTTGCTTCTCCACTTCTAGTTTAAACAAGTCAAACTTTATTTACTTTATTTATATCCTTCCACAAAACACTAGTAACTCTTCATCCCAATAACCATCTCTGTTTCCTATAATCTACCCTATTTTAAATACAGAGAAACAAAACTGTAGTTATTAAAACAAAACCCTGCTAGTATTTTATGAAGTCATACCAACACTTCCTTGTCTTTACTGACTGCATCTCCTCCCACTGCATCCTTAAGCCTCATGAATGTTTTCTAGAAGCACACTGAGCTGGTGGCTGGTAATCACTTGTGCAGGTAGTGTCCTCTAATCATCGTCTGCCACTAATCCATGACCTCATAATTTACAGCACATTACTCACCTGTAAATGAATGGCTCAGCATTTTGTATAATTGGATTCCATCCACGAGGTGATCCAGGCATCTTCAGGAGGAGCACCACCTCCCCCATTCATGCCATCATTAATGTTACGAATCTTGCTTTTACACAAAGGCTACCTCAGCAACATCCATATCATCTTTGTGATCCACTGAGGGGAGATTCTTCTTCCACAGGCCAGTTGATGCAAGGCAGCTCACAAGCACAGCATCCTTGATAGCTCCTTCTCAAGCAGATGTTTCGCCAGCCACATGGTCTAGCATCTGCAGCAGTCCTCAGAGAGGGATCTTCCTCAACAGGTCTTTGCACATACACACTCCCAGAGCTCTACAACAGGCCACATTCTACACCACACACCATGGCTGCTCCCACAGGGCACTGTAATGTAGGCCAGGTTACATTTTTCTTTAATTTGAGTAGCCCTGCAGGACAAAGCCAGCTTGCCAAACCCCCGTAGAGAGCAGTGCTTGCATTTCCAGCCTGTCAGCCCTGCATCCAGGTTAACCAGCACACTGCCATAAGCCTTAACCAGCACACTGCCATAAGCCTTCCACTAGCTACCGACATTCAGGCAGGTGAAATTCTGGGGCTGATTCATCAACCGCATTGCCCAAGTTGCCACTGCCTATATAAAGACATCTTTAACATCACTAGCTCCTTTATGGTGCCCATGTTGCAGAATTGGGTTCACCTCCTGCTAGGAGATTTCTGCAGCTTCTTCCCTAGGGTCCCTGCTCTGAGAATATGGTGGCAAAAGGTAGCTCTGCATACAGCCACCTCAGCTCTGCAGCTTCGTTAGCTGCAGCTCCACAGGGTGAGGAAACAGCCTCAGCCTGAGAGAAGCACAGGCACATTCTCCCAGCACCACGCCTAGGCTGCTGCACTCTGCCAGGACAGAGCTGCTTCTGAATGGAGCTCCCATATGCGTTTATCAATGGTGTGGTTAATTTGCAACCAGATCATCCACTCTGGGCAACTGAGGATTAAAAGTACAGGAAATAAAACAAGTTATTACCAAAACTAAACATTAACTTACTGCTGCTTGACTATTTTGTTTTTAAGCCTTCCATCTACTTCATTAAGTAGGGAAAGAAGATGGTGATAACACCCAGGTGTTACTGCCAACGTAAAGCACCATTCCAGTTCCAAACAGTACAAGACTGTACACACAACACAAAACATAATCTCCACAAACAAGGGAGACTTTCAGAAATTTGGGGTTCTTTCTGATCATTTATTGCTGGCCTCCTTCCTGATCACCCCCTTCCAAATGAAGGCAGTACTCATATCCCTGTTTCAACTGTGATGGTTCAGAGTGGTTTGCTCCTGAAGTCCCTCCTTGATCATCTGCTTTAATTCTGTTTCCAAAGATATCTCAAAGGAGAGCACAAAACTAAGCTCCACTGGTGTAAGTAGCAAGGTGAAATTGCACTGACTGCGTAACACACTTCTTTCTCCACAGGTTCGTAAACAGACAGTCCTTTCTTCTTAATAGCAGCCTCTGTAGTGCAAACTAACACAATCATATGACACCACAGACTTCATAATACACTGACCAACTGTTAATACACAAAGTACCATACATCACACACCATATGGCATGTTCAAAAACTGCACAGACGTGTGCAACTGATTATTTAAACACAGGCTCTTGCGGTACTTCTCAGTTTCTGCACAGCACTGATTGCTTTGTAAATGTGTAATTATAATGCAAAGGCTAAGAAGATGGGCATGTGTGATGTTTTCATCACATGCTAATCAGATATAAGCAGTACATATCAAAACAAATGTATCAGAAGGTAGTATCTTAAAAGCTTCTGAATCATACCACCACACTGGCCAAGCAGTGGTACCCATTTTCAAATTACATCTTGATGGATAACGATAACATCAACACCACTGCAATTACTGAGGCTGTTGTCTTCATAGTTTGATCAGAAATAGCAGTGTGCTGTGCAGCTGAGTGGTATTTGCAACTATTAAAATGACCCAGAGAAATAATCAAAAATTCACAAGGGACCAGTTCCTGATATTTAAACTGAAAGGACTGTCAACATATCTGAACAGATTAAAGAACTGTTATTAAATCAATGGTATCCACCCAGTAACCTACATTAGCAGATTGCAACCCTTTACAAGCCATTGCTCATTTATAATAGCATCTTTATTGCTGCTTCATGAACCCTGGAATTGGTTCGTGGCCCCCTCATGTTCCTCTCTCCCCCTCACATTGTACCCAACCTTAATTAAAAAAAGGAGGAAAAAAAAAAAGTAGGGAAAAGTATTTGACACAACCATCTTCACATCACAACTGCAAGCAACAAAAAGAGAAGTCCAGCTAGGCTGTGATTTTTAGCCATGGTCAGCCAAAAGTCAGGCAGGTGGTCTGCATTGGTGTTCCCATCATGAAATTCCCCCAGGAAGTTCACAGGTTCATAAGAAGCACTGGAGGAATGAGATAACCCCAAGCATAGGCTTGGGCTCAGAACAGCAGAGCAAGCAGTTGTTTGTATACATTACTTTAATGGGTAACTAACCCAATTTGGGCAGCATGCACAGATCTATAGCGGAAAGGGCAATTCAGGAGCAAAATGAGCTGCAGCGTGAGCAAAGACAGTTTATTAGCTGTGACCATGGAACTAGCCAGACAAGCAAGCAGGATTTCTGGCAGCACCACTTACTCTGGGGTCAAGGTATTATTTCAGCTATTGACAGATTAGTCAGTGAGGCATCCAAACAAAAGTCTGTTTCAAATTAAAAAAAGTCTGACATTATAGAAGGACACATGCTGCCAGGCACTCCAAGGTGGAATTGCAATTACAGGCATTGCCTCCTTCACAGCTGGCACTCACAATCTATAATCATAATAAAAAGTAGGACGTTAAAAGAACAAGCATCCTGTATAGATCTGAAGGAAATGAATACAATAAAAATAGCTGTAAACTAGTTCCAGTGACTTGTGGACCACAAAACCCTCCAGCAGAAAGACCTGCACCTTCCTCCATAGCGAAATAAACCTGTGTCAGGCTGGTACCTTCAGTTAAAGGGGCATAACTTTGAAAATCAACCCCTCAGCCAGTTTGTCCAAGGCTTGTGCAGCTGGTCTGTCAGCAACACATTGACTTGGTTCATCCCTTCAGTACCTGTTAAACCTGCAGTAAATATATTAGTATCTTGACCATAGAATACTAATCTGACCTTTCCCAAGATGACAGTTGATGCCACCTCCCAGAGAGAGTACCATAAAAGCATTAAACAGGAAAAACACTTTTAGCAAGTTAGTTCCTCCACCACTGATAACAATCCCTACTTTTTGCCTTAGGGCTGAGAAGCTCAGTGAAACTTTCACACAGGTATCGAACTAGAATGCAGGACTGTTCTTACGAGAGCGGGATCTTTGTGCCAGAACATTCTCCATGACTGCTCCTGCCATGCTCTCCTGGGCGAGGGAGGGAAGGCAGACAGATGGAGCAGGAGGGGTTGGGTGAGATGAGCTGCCCCTTGTGCAGATGCCCACAGCTGCCTAGGGCAGCAGCTGAGGCCCAGGACTGCCTTCAATCCCTGTTCACCAATATAGAAGCAAATGCTGGAGAATTCAGAGGAAACCAAAGTTTATGTTCAACACAGTAGTGAAACATCATCTGAACAATTTGTACAAATCATAAAATTACTCTAAGAGGAAGAAAAGGAAGTGAGTTTCCACAACAGAATTAGACACTAATGTGAAACTCCAAGACACACTGCCGAGCACAGGCAAAAGCCTTGTTGCTCTTGACACAATCTAGTTCTTGTCAAGCTTTGCCTTCCCAGAATTTGAATGTGTGAGGAAGAGGTTGAGGATGACCCAATGAGGAGCTGCTCTCCAGAACATTCCGTGGTGCTGCACTTAGGCACAGTTTCTCCAAACTTAAAATGTGCCCAGGATTTTGAGAAATCCTGCGTCTCCAGTGTACCTCAGGCAACACAAAACATTTTCAGCACCAGACCTTTTCTTTTCTCTCCTGCTGCAGTTGAGCAGGACATAAGCAGGGCACTAGCCCTTAGCAGTCACCTGCTGCTGGGCTTGGCACATCCCCGCTCTGCCCCACAGACCCTCTCACCCCAAGAGCTGCTCCTGTTGCCATCTCTGCTGCCAACTCTCGGATAGCAGTCCAGTTTACAGTATTTTCTGTGTGAAGTTTTGGAGGACATGCAAGAAGGCAATTAACTATCAGAAAACAAACATTCAAAATTCTGATTCTATCTAAGCCTCCCCCCTCCTCCCCCCCAAATAATATCAAATAGTTTAAGGATTCCCTAAATGGAAATGCAACTAACACAAGGCTTAAAGGTCATCCGAAAGGAAAACTGTGCAACAAAAAAATGGCCTGTCAATTCCACACACGTTATTCCAGACTGCCTTGACTCCATATTCCTTGGGGTTTTTTTCTGTGCCCTGAATGGAGTAGCTGGTTAAAGGGAATTATTTAAGGAGGTCCTTAACAATTCTTTCCAATATCAGGTAAGGGGATTTAAAAACACCTCAGCTGTGGCTACCAAGCCAGCAGTGCTAGATTTCTTCATCCTCTGAACACATCTCTGATGGCAGGCTTGCCTCACCTCATCCTGGGCAAAGCCCCACAAGATATTCCCCTCGGGCTGTACCACTGCTCAGCGGAGTCCACACGACTATGTGGCACCTCTCAGAGTTTTTCCACAAGACGACACACAGAAGTTGTAGGCTGCAGCCTCTCAAAGCACTTTGGATAACATGAAAACAGAACCATACCTCACCCATGTCTTATTCCGGCATGCACTGACACTTACAATGTTATTGCTACAGCTGAGGACCTCAAGCTTGAAACTGTTTCCTTGTTAAAATCACTACTTTGTTGCCAAATGATAGTATCTTACATAATATGGCCTCTATCCAAACTAACAAGAGCTTTCTGAAGAAATCAACATGCCTTAAATTAGAGTTGCTTTAAGATTTTAAGTAAACTTAATAAACTCTTTAAGTCATACCAATCTCTCAGCTGTTGCAGATGTGTGTTATGCCTTCAGACCTTACTAAAAAAAAACAAGTAAAAGCATCTGCCAGCTGATTCTTTGTACTAGGAACTACAACCACCATATGCAGCCACAAAATGTGACTTTGAAAATTATGTTCAGATGGGCCTATACTTTTAGTATTTAAGCTCCCTTGATAGCCTGCGTTTACTATAGATAAAAAGCAAACCAGTCTTTTCACAAATATCCTTCCCCTGAGTTACTCAAAAAAGTACCTTAGGGTCAACATCAATTCACCACAAAACTAGTGACGAGCTTAAGTACACACAAGCCAAAAGGAAATCAAACTACTAAGGAAAATGAAATTACATCCTGCCAGACTAAGAACTCGTCTGTATGCAGAAAGATTGACTGTATAACACATATGCTTTTTTTTTTTTTTTACAAGGAAAACACTTTCTCTAACACATGGTCTTCAGTGGTTGTGCAGTTCCCTGCCTGCTGACTACATTTACTTTCAGTACAGCGTTGGTAGGAAAACAACATACAGGTTACCACTTCTGCTAATTAAAGAAAGGACTAAGGACACAGGACAACACCACAACCAAAAGCAATGCTGTCACTGTGCCTGCTGGTTGCATACACTTTGGATCTCGGGCAACAACATCATACAAACATCCAACAGCCATTTTTAGTCCTCCTACCTAACCATTACAATCTGAGAGAGGGAGGCTGAAAGTTTTCTAGCACATTTAAAATTTAGGTTCAGGTAAGTGCTTTCTGCTCCAAACAGAGTCTCAGTAAAATAAACTTCCATGAAATTTATGGATATACCAACAAGAGCCTTTGTTGGCCAACAAGGAGAGATCAAAAAAGAAAGATGACAGCAGCCTGCTCCTGAAGTCACAACTAAATTCCTGTTCAAAATAAAATACAGCAGTAAAACTGCTGAGAATTTGGAGCTTTTGAATAAAAAATAATTCGTATCTTGAAAGTTGCTGAAATTATCCGTCAGTTCTCCTTTACCACTCACTTCTCAAGGATCTTTTAAATGTGGGTTACTATCTCACCACATCTAAAAAGCTCCAATCTTAATCCAGGACACTATTAAAGAAAGCTCTCAGATGAACCTTTTCACCTTCTTTTTCACCTTCAGAAAAATTATTACAAGAATATTCAAAAAATTCAGTCTGGCAGGCTGATATATCACTTTATCTAATCAGTCTCACAGAAGATAGTCAGCATTATTTGCAATGCCAGTTCATATGTCTTGAAAAGGCAAACTTTAGAATAAAGCTATAGCTGTCATCATGTCAATTCAGGAGGATGTTTCATTCCTCATCCATAAGTATGTGCACTGCGTTCTCCGAAGCAAGCAGCAATGGTACTTCTGATGTTTAGTGGGGGTCTGAAAAAATGCCATTCCACATTCTCACACGGATGGCAAACATGTTAGAAAGGTATAGATAAAAAGGAGATTTCAGTACTGTTCTCTTGCTCCAGTTAAAGTTTGAGACAGGAGACAGCATGAGAAAGTGTTACGGCAGATAAAATGTGATTCTTCAGAGTAACACTCCACTACATGGCAGCAATGACTTTCTCAGTCTCCACCTGCCAAAATAAATTTACTGCCATTTAGGGTTGTTAAAATTTTTCCCCGATTAATCATTGCTTCACTGCAACATCTGTCCAAGATGACTGTTTTGCTAAAGCTGGTTAGCCCACTGCAAGTTATGTTATGCAACCACAGGCTATGCCAACGCTCTGGCGTAACGTTTGTCTGTGCCAGCCACGAAGGGAAAAGCAGCAAAAGGAGTGGGAGCTTTCAAGGGTGGAGTATATCTAATAATCATGGAGCTGAAAAGCACCATCCCTCCCCGTGACACAACCAACGCGAATCCAGTGAAGCTGGACCACCACTGAGCAGGCAGGGTCCTGCTAAAAACCTTTCCCAATCCAAAGAGTCATCTCCATTTTGACTGAAGGAATTTAAATTGAGAAGAATAAACCCATTTAGGTTTCCTACAGGTCACCATGTCATTGGAGCCCTGAGGGAGCACTAAAGCATTGATAACAATCTCCTTTTAGGAAGTAATATCTGTAAATATTAGGAAGTAATTCTGTAAATTATAGAGCCCCCAAAGAAGCATCCTGACAAGGTTAATTTCACCCTGGAAATACATAGCTCACACTTTTATTTAGATTCTAGTGTTTAGCTTCAGTCATTTAATTCATAAGTGGAGACAATTGCCTCCCATTTAACCTTCTCATTAATTTCAAAGGCAATTCTTTCAACACCTGTCTGATACACATACAGCAAAGACCACTGCTCCTGGCTCCAAACAAACAATTTACAAAGGACAGGCCAGAGGACAAAGATGTTACCAAAAAAATGCCTGGGAACAGAAAAGAATGAGAAAGAGTGACTTAAGCAGACAAAAGAATTGCAACTACAAATCTTTTTAACGTCTATTCCATTTGTGTGTTCATCACACCAGTATTTCAGAACTGCCACAAAAGACCCAACTGCAGCTGCTATCGGCGATGAACTTTCTGGCAGGAAGTTCTTGCCTTGGATGAGGCATTAGGAATTTTTACCTTCCTTCTGGATGTTTCTGTAGAAGAGATCACAACGCTAGTAGCTGAGGTACTATTTTCTGTACCTGACCAGACCAGTTCTTGCTCTCTGGGGAACTTGCACAGCAGAGTTTCCAGATTAAAAGTGTTTTCCCCCTAGTTCTCTCACATCCTATCCCATCAGCTCTGAGATCTGCACAGCCCCCAAGGAATGCAACCACAGGTCAGTTCACCAATACAAAACCAGGCCCTTGCTGCAGCTGTAGTTGTGCAACAGCGAAACTATGATTGAAATGGAGATTACCCAGGAACTATCTAGGAAATTAAAAAACGGGACTGGTGTGGCTCAAACTAATTAACCACCAACACTCCCACAGGCTGATGCAGGCAGGAGTCTGAGGTCTACAGAAACCAGCCAAGAGGCAGAGTCAATGGCAGGAATAACACATTATTGCTTTCTGAAAGATGACCTTGGGCAATTGCCACTCCCAGTTATAAAATCAAGGCAGACAGGAGGGCAGGGTAGCAGCAAAAACATTAATGAAGACACACTCCAGCTTCAGCTGGGGGTTTGGTTTGTCTTTAGGTGGACAAATGGGGGAAGAAAAAGCAAGCACACAGATAAAGGCTACCAGTTAAAGTTCAGTGACTACTGCATAAAATATTAAGTAGCCTAAATAATACACATTGTAATTGCATGGCCTATTTTTGCTATACACGGATCTGGCAAATATGAGTCATCTTTGGAGGAACTCCCAAATTGCTCTCCTAGCACAGTCATAACTGTACACAGAAAAGAAGGAAATGTCCACAACAAAAAAAAAAAGCCACCTTCATGTTAATGCTAGTGTTGGTCAAATCTGTCAGGGAAGAGTCATCTGGACAATTTTAAAGCAAATGTTGATTAAGATCACAGGATGGTTATATTTGGAATATGAGGAACTATCTCATATGCTATCTTCACAGGTATGATCTAATAAATAAGTTTTCATGAGATCCCAGAATACATTTGGTAAGAAAGCATGTCAAACCAAGACAAGTAGATGCTACCTGCTTAAGAAGGTGATTTATTATTACTATTTCAACTTCTTCTCTATGATGTAATTTAAGGCAAATCTAGCAAGAAAAATCCAAGCCACACAAAGAATGGATAGTTACACTCTGCAAATGTGAAATCCAAAAGCGAAAGACTGACAAATACTGCAGTGGGATCCAGAAGCACCAGAAAATGATTAATAGCGTGCATAATTACAGAACGCAACAGCAAACAGTCGCACCAGGGTAACACAAGCAATACTTCCGTATCTTCCAGAGGGACAAGTGCTGGCTCAACAGTAAGGCCCTTAAGAACATTTCTGAGTGGTGACATGTAAGATAACTACGCTAGAAAGAAAAAAATTAACACAAATATGCTCAGAAAAGAGGGTTTCCATTGACACCTTCTACGAGCTCACTGATGGGACAGGCAGAGCAGGTGGGGTCAGCCAGCAGACGGTGGGAATCGAGTGCTGAGGAAGGGGTAAGGGAGGAAGGAGGTCTGTCACCCAGAGTGAGCAGAAGTCCCAGGACCCCCAGCATCACCTTGTGCCATCGGTTCCCATCCTAGAAGGCTCTTGGGGATCCTGACAGAGAGGCAACAGATCCTTTTTCCAGCCAAATCAGTTCTCAGGCATTCCCAGACATCAGCAACTGAAAGCGCCTAAGGGTAGGGACATCCCTTGTGAAAACCCCGGGTTCTTGCATCACATTAAAGTCCTGTCAAAGTGAATTCTGACATTACCTGCTCCACAAAAGCTTTCTTTTGTTGGTGCCTTCTCTGTGTTAACACAAAATTTCTGTGAGACTAAAAACAACTCCACTCTTCCACTCTGAGTGAAAGATGTGACTTCAAAGGCAAAATCCTTGGTGCGCAAACTCTATGGCAGGAGAAGTTAATGCCGGACAACCCAAGAGGTCAGTGGCATCGACAGAAGCACTGAGCAGGGAAGTAAACCCAAGGCAAGATTACAGACTGAGAAATAATATTCACCACTGGCATTCAGGATTTATTCCATGGGTCTCATGATAACTATCGTTTTTCTTAAAAATACATCTTCCTAGAGTAGAATGAATACAACCATCTTCAGCTTTATTAAGAGAGGTTTTTAACTTTCATCACTGTAAAGAAAAGTTTGAAAGCAACCACAGCATATCCCAAAGGCTTAAACATCAGAAAGCAGAAAATAAAATCAGTGAATGGTTGAATTTGTCAGTGCTGCTCACTCACCGCTTAGATCCAGTGAGTGTCCTTACTGACAGATGGACAGTTTGTACATGGTACGGGATAGGATGTTTTTTCATGTTATTTCCTCCCCACATTAAAAAAAAAGGGGAGTATTTGGCATTAATCACACACACCGGAGAGTACAAAGAATACCAAACCCAGGTCAAAACTACAACGAAATTGCTGTCTTCAGTGATAGGAATTTTTAGTTTGCAAAATATCCATTACACTCCATTACTCACAGAATGATAAAATGAAAGTCTCAAAGGTTCCTACTACCCATGTGGACACCCAGTGATGACCAGATGGGTGGGCACAATTGTGCAATTTTCCTGTTTTCCTAGTTCCTTGGGATCTGGCCATTAGTGCTATCAGCTTCTACATCAAATGCCTCATTAAGATAAACAGAGGCTGCTGCTCATTTATCTTAAACTGTTCTGGGCTAAGACAAGCCAGTACATCTGCATATAAAGGGTTAAGAGGGTTGGGGCTTTTTTCCCCTGAAAGCTTTCCCAGATTGGTTATGGGGCTTACCATACTCATCAAGACAGCCCAGAATTTGGCACTTGAGGTGAAAAATGCTTTGGCACTGCACAAAGGATGTGAAAGTGCTGTGGGAATTCCTACTAGCACAAGATTTCTGACACATAACCGACATACAGGAACAGACGAGCCTTCAAAAAGGCAGAAAAGTGTCTTGATAAAAATAACCCACAAAGCTGATCCTGACTACTTGAATGTCTGAGCTCTCCAAAGTCTTCTCACATCCCTAGTACAACATAAACCAGACCTACTGAACAAGCCAGCCTTTCTGTAAGAACCTGTTAATTTGTTCCATCCTGCAATTTATTTTAGCTTAATAGCATACATTAGTAAATGTAATCCTAGCAAATTTTTCCTTTAGTCAAGGCACTACAAAATGTCTTAAGAACTCACTAAATTTACTGTATTTAACTTACGTTAAATTTTTCTAGATACAAGGACAATACAGGAAAGCCAGAAGGTTAAAACATATCAGATTGAGTTTAACATTTTAAAAGATTATGACCCAATTCAACATCTTCCACGATTCCACTACAATGTTTGCTACACAATACATTTTTACCGCTCCCAAGCTAGTCTATACAATAAGACAAGTGAAATTAATCTGTCTGTCTGTGCAGGGTCTACTCACTCACCTCAGTTAACAGCCTTGTAGCAAAGCAGCTGAATTGCCAGTTACAAATCAACTACGGAAAAAAATTCCCAGGAGGAGACCAAAATCAACTAAAGAGTTTTCTCCCCAAATTCAGTAGCAACAAATCTGGGCTGGCCTCTGAAGTTTGACATGACCTACAGTGCATGACCAGAGCCCCAGAACATCATCACCTCAGACAAGTCATGAAAACAGCAAAGATTTATCTGCTCTAAGCCAACTGCTTCAATTGTTCCTTCACAGAGCAAGCAGCAGGTGCTGCCTTGGCTCCAATGGGAGGATCAAAGATCCAGAAACCCAACCGAAAAGCAGGAAAAAAATAATCAGGCATTCTTTAAGTAAATGAAAATGTTGAGATTTACATTGCTACTTGTTTCCTGCACAACAGGGGATGATACACATAGCACCTTCTAAAAGGTAAGTGTCCACCATCATGCTTTCCTGGCTTTCATACTTCACCTACCAGCTGGAAGTCTAGCAATCCTCTGCTCCTCAGGGCAGGAGCACTCAACATCCAAACCCCACAACATCCATCGCTCCAGGCAGGTGGGGTGACTGACTGGCACTGGCCAGTAAAGACTAGAAGAGATGAGGAGGCACCCACAGCAGATGAAGTGGCTCTCCAACTCCAGCAATACAAAGAAAATCTCTCTTCCTCCCTACGAACTTGTGTCTCACCTGTGGCAAAACTGTTGGAAAACTGGGAAAAACTGTTTCAAAAGTTCCAGCAACAAAAAGAGGATAGGTCCTACTTCCCACCTGTATGGACCAGTACCTCAGCTATTACAGTAAGCATCCTTTTGCTCAGAAGAGAGGATATAGAGGGTACACACCATGGGGTACCCTGTGGTTTTACCTGCATGACCACAGCAAGGACATAAGGAAAGGGGATAAAAAATCCACCTTGACCCTAGAGGCACAGGTATGTGAACTGCAAGGAAAAACAATCACAAATGGGGGTTCTTCCAGTCCTCCTGCTCCAGTCTCCAGTGGGCAGTTCCCCAGACAGTGTGGAAGAGCTGATCTTACTCCTGATCCTATGGAAAGGAATTCTAAACTGTTTTTACAAGCAGTGAGAGGAGAATCCTATGGCCAGGACTAGAGGGACCCTGCCTCCGGCCAGGTGGAGGAGAGGGACAACTGGGTTTTCTGGTCTCTGTGGATCCGATGGCCTGGCACATCAGACCACAGGAGTATAAAGCTCTAGCAGATACAGGTGCACAACGTACCCTAATGCCATCAAGCTACACTGGGGTGACCAGTACACGCGGAATCAACTGCCCCGGGACTGGAAACACAGGCCTAACGTTTGCCATAGACTGATCCAGACTGCACTGGAACAGGGTGAAACTCTGGAACACCTGCAATACATCAATTGCCCCTCCACTACCCACAGGAATGGAGTGACAGTACCTAAAAAGAAAGAAAGCAGCCAAAATGTTTTGGTTAAAAACAAGACTCACTTTGACAGTAAGCAGCCTCCTGCCTTTAAGTCTCCAAAAACATAAGCCTTTAATGGAAAACATGTTTTCTCCCAACTGACTGGAAAAATTAAGCAAAATATTCCCAATTATTTCAAAATTGTTCAACCTGCCTTCAGTTTCCTATCAATCTCAGCTTGTATAGTTTTATACCAGGTTTAAAAAGGTTTACATGTATCTACTTTTTCTTGGCGTTTCCTCAAAGGGGTTTAAGTTCAGTATAACTAACAAAGATTCAGAGAATTAGCTGCCAGAGACTGGAGATGTCTAGCTTAGGAATGTCTGCATCCTTGAAAGCCAGGATGCAGTACAGCCCAAAAACCAAGTTAAGAACAAACAAAGACAAGATTTCTATTGTTTATTTTGTTAGAGACATAAATGCTACATTTAACAGGAAAAAAAGGGAAACAAATATACTCCCTTTTATATACTGATTCCTGCAGGCATACACAAACGTCATTAGTGTTCTCTTCAACTAAAAGAGGTCAGTACATAAACCACATAAAGCAAAGTCACTTTCTTACTGTGACACAGGCGAAACTCAAAAAAGGAAACACTATATTATCAGGAAGCATTGTCCACAAAGTTATACATCTAACCCTTGGTCTTATTTTAGAAAGTCTCCCTGGTAATTTGCCTGTGCTTTTGAAAAGCAAGTAATATGTTTTGAATTATAAGAGGTTACAGGGACATTTTTGTGGTAAATTTGGACTTTCATTTGCAAAAGAAACCCACAACCCTCAGTGCTACAGAAATCCCTTCGGAAATAACATTTTTTTGTCATTGCTAAGCACTTTTCAACAAAGTTTAATAGCTACTGTTCCAAGGAGCTGTTTACATCCAGCTTTAAAAGAATACTGGGGTACTTATGTCTCTGCAAGCAAAAGGAAAAGCAGCATGGTGTCTTTCTGATATTTTGAAAAGCAAATGAAAGAGAGTATATTCTCCGCAGTACGCAAGGGCAACAATTTTTCTAAGCAAGTTCACTTAAAGACTCCAAGTGCTCAGGGTCTGGTATTCTGGGATTTTTCTGGAGGCCTAAATTGTACTTACAGCTCTTTCAATCTTCTTTCATTCATTCCCCTGATCTTTACACCCATGATCAAGAAGGGACAAAATGCCAAATAAGCTGGTATTAAGAAGTGGAAGGCGCTATTTCTAGCCTCACAAGCTTATAAACTTTATATACATAAACTTATAAACAGTGCACAGGAAGAGAGGCCTTCAACCAACAGTAGCTGGATTTTTCCTTTGAAGGCGAAACTTACTTTATAATTCATTCTTGTAAACAAAATAACCTATTTAGTTGAAGTTTAGCAATACGACTAAAAGCAGAAGTTTTACTGTAAACATCTAAAAGATGTCTAGCCACATGAAAGCTTCATTGTGCTCTTGATAACCGTGATGTACAGGCTTTTACAACCACCAGAGTTTTTGCAGGCCGACACACCAGATTTACCACCTCAATACACCACAGAAGAGCTCTCCCGAAAGCAAGCCATCTGTACAGCGGGAAAAGAGAATTTTTTTGTTTTAGTTTGTTTTTCCTCACTATTCATTGTGAGACAGCCTTTGCTGCCATCCAGTAAGCTGTTAAAATACGGGTTCTCATTACTCCTTGGCTGTTTTTCTTCCTGGACAGAACAATGTAGTAAATTGCTCGAGCCCTCTTTGGTTTCCCTACTGTGAGTTTGTCCTGGGCACCATAAATAAAACCCAGCACAATGACAAAGGCACTGACCACTCTGATGCTTCCAATGGAAGCCAGATATTAAAACGGGACCTTTTCAGAAAGTTTCAGGTGGTGCCCCAAAGTATAATTCATTTGAGGAGTAACAATGTACACCTGCTCTACATCAGAACGAGACTGAAAACCTTTTCATCAGGAGCCCCATAATACGCAGGCTTATTCAAAGGTCATCAGAAGTTCCAGTGTGACACTGCTTAAGCTGCCTTGAGCTAAACAAAGCATGCAGGATTGCATGAGTGCAGGGGCAAGCACAAAAACACAAACTTAAAACATTCTGTTTGGGGACAAGTTAGACACACTACCCTAAACTAAACATTCACCTCTTGCAGCACATCACATACCACACAATGCACAAAGTTCTGCCACAGATCTCCAATTTTTATGTCCAGGAGGATGTAGTGAGCCCTCAGGCTTCCCACATTAAGTTACATTAACCTTAAATGGGAACCGATCACGATACTATAAGCAAATTATTCTCTACCTGAACAACCTCAGGCAGGATAGCATCAGGCCAGGCTCTGTCCAGACCCAAGAAATGAACTCCAATGGGCACAGATCCAGTATAGAATCAGGAAACTACTTGAACAGATCAACACGATAATCAGCGGTTGCAGCATACCAAACCTCCTACCATGACAAAGTTTGTGTAGGTTTCGTAAATTAAGACATATAAGGAGGACGCAGTGTCTTTGTTGACATTTATATGGAGTTTTTCTTCCATGCCAAAAGAAGCAACTGAGGGAAAAGTACATGAATCCTTGTCAGAAAGTTCTCAGACAGACATGTTAACAGATCAGTGCTGTAGGAGAAACTGATAAACACTGGAAGGAGATAAGCTGTATTTCTGAGGTTGAACAGGGAAGAGGCAAAGAGATAGGTGAAACAGATAAAACCGAAAGCAAAAACAATCTGTAGATAACGTTGAACATGCATATGTAGGAAAGGGGGGGTTGCCAAGGCGTAAGACAAGGAGCGAGCACAAAAATCTGTGCGAAGGTGGCTCTAAGCAAGAGATTGAGCTCTGCGTTATAGCTCAGACTCAGGTCTGATATACTATAGGAGAAATAATAAGTCTTGACTTCGAAGCAAAGGCCTAGAAAGGACCAAGTCAGATGGTGCAGGCAGAACAAGTGAATTGCTGTCCCGAAAAGCTTGCTTGCTCCAGCCCAAGGGAACTCCGGCTCACTCACTGAGCAAGGCTGAAAAGATCAACACCAAGATCAGAGAAGCCACCTCTGCCACTGGGAGAGCTGAAGGCACGTGAACAGACACTTCAGCAAGGGGGTAAGTTGGGCAGAGGTGTCTACCTGTACAAAGAAGGTGCTGAAAACAAGAGGAGTCACCAAGGATGACCAAGAGGAAGCTGCAATTATAAAAATATAAGAAGTCAGAAGAGATGAAAGGAAGGGTCAGGTGGGACAACACTTCTTGGAGGGACAGCGAGAGCCCCTGACAACAGCTGACACTCTGGAGTACAGCAAGAAACATCCAAGGATGAGAAATGAAATCATGGCAGGTAAGCAGCTGTCTAGGGACCACATAACTGGTTTAATGCCATATTTTCACCCAGTGGTACATTTTTCTGTAAAGAATGCTTTGGATCAGACCAGCCCAACCGTTGCACACTAACTGTTCTCTAAAGTTTCACCTATCTCAAGACTGGCAGGTCAGAGCAGGCAAATGGCAACAAGAGGGCAGGCCACTGCCAACTCCTAAATCAAGAAGGGGTGGCTAGCAATGTCACAGCAACCAGGAAATACATGCAGCAAAATGCTTCAGCAGACAGGTGAATCGGACAGAACGCAATACTGGTGAGACACAAATATTCCAATGCTGTTCAGAGAGAACATTAAAAGTCTGCAAAGAAAAATGCTCTGAAATTAGGAGGGGCAGAATGGAAAGTACTATCACTATCAAGAATTAAAGCAAGAACAGACTTGCTATGGCCCAGCACCCATCACGCTTCTACTGACCAGCCTAAGAAGCAGCGCACTGCAAGACCATCTGTGACGACGGGGCTGTGTCCTCTGGCTTATTATTAACAACTGTTTTATTAAAAAGGTCTTTACATGATATCCCCCTCCTCCTACCTCAGCTTCTCACTGCTGGGCTCTGACAGCATGTAATCTGTCATCTGTCTAAACCACTACTCACAAACAGAACCGGTCCGCTATGCGACGTCAGCTTGTGGCTGGCAGGCACCACGCAGAATCAGGTGAGAAGAACACTAGCTGTAACAAATTCCAGGAACAAGAAAAACCTCATTCCTAGCAAAAGACAGAGGTTATCTGAGAAATAGGTTTAGATTTGAAGAAAAAAAGTATTTTCAACAGGTTAAATTTATCTGACACCGCTTTTTCACTCCCAAACACAGAGCAGCTTCATACCCAAACTGTTCTTTTAGCATTTGAAAGCACCACAATGGAAACTTACTTCTCCTGGTCTGTTTAACAGAGACAGAAACAGCAGTACCTGACAGCAGTAGTGTGAGCAGAGATCTCATCGGGTCTCACTGAAAAGCCCTGAATGGAACAGAAATCTTCTTTTAGAAATTGTTTTTCCGCTTCTGAGAACCGGAAGTGAGCATTTGCTACAATGGGGGACACAGCTCCCTGATTTAAGACTTAAAGGCAAACCTATGTTTGGACATGTCTTTCCTTCTCCCTCCGCCTCAGAATGCCTTCATTCCATAAGAAGATGCAATCATGACCCAGGGACTGAGAAAGGAGAGTGATGATGTAACAACCAAATATCTAGTAAGATCTGCAACCCTGAAAGGAATTTGAGTAAATATGACTAAAGGGGAAATGTTCAGGTAGTGTAAAAGCTTGCTTGGCCTGAAAGAAATGCAAGGGGTTGGTGGAGCAGTATTATCAGTAAAACCATCTAAAGAGGTAGATTTTGGAACAGAAGTCAATGCAGAGGACTCTTGACTAAAGGAGACCACGAGACTCATTGGAAATATTAGCTAATATTTACTGTAAAAATTTGGCAGATCTTAAAGTCAACCTTTAACTAGGGAAATTCAGAAAGTGAAGATAAATTACTTCAGTTAAGACAATGCAGGTTATACGAGCCATCTCAAACGTGTGGTAGTCAAAAACAAGAACAGCATTCTACTTTACAGTATCACAAACAGATGCACTGCCCACTCTGAGGATCTTCATGACCCATATTACTTCATCAGTATCTACAAAATAATCGCAGAGAAGAGGCAAGAATGAAAGCAAAAAGGCTGCCGAGGAATTGCTAAATTACCAGCTGACTTTTTGTTGATATACTCTGTGTAAAACAGCAGAAAAAAATAATATATTAAAAGAGAGATTCAATAAGGAGCATCTCCTATTGAGCTAATTTGCAGCAGTTCTGGTTACAAAACTGATTCTGTAGTGCTTATTCTTCGTACCTGATGCCATGTGACACAAATGACCCTCTCCAGCTTGCTGCTAGCTACCTACAGTTAGATTTTGTTAACTGTGCTCTGACAAGTACCATAAATGCAGCTCGGCACCAGCTGGCAAGCCAGGGCCAGCAGATCTGGTGCACAGCATTAGTTTTAAATTCTTACGCTGGTAAGCTACCTTGAAAGACTAATCTCATTCATAAATCTGGCCTCATATATTATTCAACACCCATGTGTTAAAATTATTAAACACTACCTCACCCACACTGCTATAGAAAGACTACTGTAATATTTCACTCTGAGAAAAGAAGGTATTCATAAGTCAGGGGAGGACAGATGTGCAAAAGAAGATTCAGTGGAACTACATAAATTCAGCACACATGGAGGCAAAACAAATTCCACACTGGACACCATCTCATTCAATGCTTCTTTCACACGAACGCCGTCAGGAAACACTGAGCCCACCTGCAGCAGCTATCAGTTTCCATAAGCTGAACATGAAGCCCCTGGAGAAATTAGAAAATGTGCCTTGATCCTCCCTTTTGCTACTTGTCTAGTTAGGATTTGCTTTTTAAGTGAGATCAATGGCCTTTTCCATCTATGAAGATCAAGCTGGACCCTGTCCCAGCTCTAAAGACAATTTTTGATGGACTAAGGGGAACTTTCATTCCATTCATTCCAAATTCTGACACAAGACAGCTCTCTGCAAACTGAGCAATTCTGAAGAAGCCAAGACCTGATGAGACTTAACTGCTGACCGTCCAAACAGCAGTGAGGAGTGTCCTGCAGCATCTGCAGTGGCAGGCACCCCTCTCCAAGAAGAAAGCAGACTCTTCCCAGCAGCATTTTAATTCAACACCACATGAACAATTCAAATATTCTATTTAAAATGAGGAAATTAAAATGGCTTAAAGGCATGAAAAGCTTGTTTATTAAGCATGAATATTTCATTACCAAAAGCACGAATGAAACTAAGCATTCACATAATATTTCTTCTGTAAGGATTAAAGATACTTTACTACCTAGTGTGAAGCCAAACCTCTCCCACCACAACTCCAACCAAAAATATGAATGTTTAAGACGGTGCTCGAAAGATAAGAAAGCCACTGTCGAAACATCAATACAATATAGACAGCACCCCTTCACTTACTTTAAGTAAGATTAAGTCACCAGAAGAGCAGAAAGGGTGCTATACAGATGAAGAAGTAAGTGCCATCAACGATCCACATCCCTGCTGAGAAAGATTTGTTTCTAATGTATTAATGGGGACACTGATCATCCGAAAACGGGAACAAATTGAAGTGTTTGGTCAACACCAGAACTTGTGTGTGTTTTGCCAGACCTGTTGAGGAGAGCTCCCAGGAACATGAAAATGAAGGAAAAATCACCCAGTCTCCAGATCTAGAGGATACTAAAAAGCAGAACAAGAGTTTGGCCTTTCGGAACCACAAGATGAGTGACCATCTGTGCATTTACACAAAAAAAAAATGCCCTTTGATATCACCTACTGAAAGGGGCTGTGACCAACTAACTGCACTATAGCTTCTCTTCAGGTCACCCCGGCAGTTACGAAGTCTGTACATTTGTGGCACCGTCTTCAGCCTCTTATATCCAAAACTGCCTGCACAGGAGTGTGCTGTAAATCCAAGAGACCAACAGCTACTCATACCAGTTATCCAAAACACAAACCAGACCAATTTTTAAGGCCAACAGATACTATGAACTCAACCTACCACACCATCCAGAAGCAAAAAAATTTTTTTTGAGAGATGTCCAAAAGGTATAGCCTACACACAACTGTCTCAAGACAATCCCTTCAAGATATCCCTCTGCAGCATCTGAAGCCCAGATCCCTGTTTTGGTTTGCTACAGGCTTTTTATAGGACTACAGCCTATGCTTCACCCTTGCCTGCACAGCAAACATTTGCCTCAGCAGCAAACACTTACAGAAAATTCTCAGAGGAAACCCACATTTTCTTCATACATTTTTGATACCAAAAATATTATTAATCCTAATAAATATTAGCTCTCTTTCAAAAGTATCTGCAATAAATACGAATTTAGAACTGTTGCCTTAATTTAGGATAGCTTTGAAAATGTTAGGGTTTGCACTGTAAGAAACAGTTGAGCAATGGTAGAAAGACCCCTTGAGCATATTTTTAACTAAAGTCAGACTGTGGTTTTATCCAGCGTTGCTTTAAGAAGTCTGAAATCACAACGTGTGCAGGGAAACAACTGTGAGGACTATTAAGCTGTAGTTCTTTGCACCACATCCTCAGGTACAAGTGGGACGGGATGACCAGGAACTGTCTGAGCAGCAAGTACAGCCTTCCACACTGGGTTTCATGCTGGAATTAGTAAAAAAAAAAAAAAAAAAAAAAAAAAAAAAAAAAAAAAAAACTAAAAAAACACAAAATTCATTTCACAATCATTACATCTTACCAGGTGCTTTCACCAGCTTCCTTTTATGCATCTTTGAATTCTTTAATAACCACAACTAAGATCTACAAAGTTCCCCAGAGGGGATTTGCACAATGCCTATGAAAAATGAGCAACTCGCTAGAAATCAGGAAAAGATGAGACAAGTAGCACCTGCTTGCAAATTAGATGAGAGAACAGAAAGACCTTGAGCACACAGCTCATATGGGACTACCCCGAACACTACACTGCTGCTGCGATATATAATTGTCTACTGCATTTTTTTCCTGCATTTCAGCGTGGCTTTCCACTTACAGTCCCCAGCTGTGATTCAGAGGTGTTGGGTTTATCCACAGCTGGACCCTCACACCATCTCACTGCCTGGCACAGAGAGGATCACATCTCACTCTCCTGCAAATCATTTGAGACCTTGTGAGGAGAAGCTAGTCTGAAGTTATTCCTGAAATTATCACTAAGGCTGCAGAACAGATAATTCAAGAAATCAAGCTAACTCTTTGCATGCCATACATACGATTTTTAAAGCTCTGTGTTTTGATTTGTTTAGCAAGATGTTAGTTGTACAGGACAGTACAACAAGTGGTCTTTGCAGGATAATATGAGAAATCACATATAAACCAGAATATTTCACACTTGTGAAAAATAACCTTGCCCTCTTCCTTACAAGGAAGTAAATTAAAAATGAAAACTTTCATCACTTGAAATTTTCATTATGGTGTGATGAAAAATGAAGTGATGTACAGTTTTGTGTCTCTCTTACTCAAAAGTTCACACTGCAGGTTTCATCTACGCCACAATTTCTGCAAAACGTTAGCAACTCCTGTGAGACCACTGCTCCCTTCCCACAAGCACCATCTCACTCCACCTGCTATGGAATAGTCAGGTTCCACATTAAGCCACGACCTCCTGCTGAAAGTGTTTTAACAAGTCCAGAGCAGGACGCTCTCCCTTAGATTACAGGTGGGTACTGCTCTAAGTACAGCTAAATACTGGCCCTTGACTGTCAGCGAGAGGACCTGAGAGCTGTTTGACATTAAAAAGATTCCCTGTTTTAAGGAGTCTTTCAATTAATCTTACGCCCTCTGACAGGAACTGAAATGCCAACTACCACTGCAGTAATCAACCTGTCCACAAAGGTCAACAGGGAACCGATTAAAGGGAATGCCAGATTATCTGCTGAAGCACAAACTGCTCAAATATGGCTGTTTGTAATAATTCACACTTAGCAGCACTTAAAGAACAATTATCTGTTAAAGCTATAGAGGTTTGCTATAAAGAAACAAAGCTAGCTACTGAGTCCACACTAACTGTTCCAGTAGTCCTGCTTGTTTGTTTTGTTTTTGGGGTTTTTTTTTAATTATTCTGATGACTAAGAATCACAACCAGACACTGGTACGAAGCCCACGCAGAACTAAGGAACTCAAGGACCAGATGACTTTTATTTACAATTAAGACATAACACACAGTGACTGCTTGAGTATCCATGTGAAATGGCCAGTTTATTAACCAGTTGCAAGACGTGGCCATGAAAAAATACTAACGCTGTGATATCCTTGCTGAATCGCTACATGAACCCACCAATAACAAGGCTTGAAGCACAGGGATTGGAAATGAGGTAGTGAATTGACATTGCATCCATCCCCCTATCCGGGCAGGTACTCACACTGACAAACACATCAGCCACACTAATCCAGCCCATGTCAACACCACTAAATTCTAATATTAAAGTAATGAAAAGTGCAACTTCACCATTTCTCTTTTTTCCACTAGAGACATCCTTGGGGAAATATCCTTGCATGCACCAAAACTGGTATGATTTCAATTCCACCCACATCTGGGCTCACTTGGGAACTAAATCCAGCACAACCCGTCTTGGGTCAGCCAGTGACCCTGAACAAAAATAGCTCTGGCAGAAAGCTGGATTTATGGAATAGGGTGGAGCCCATCCAAGTGCAAACTGAACAAACCCGCCACTTGAAGTTAATGATGGAGAAGCAATAATCTCTCCATTCTGTTCAGCGCATGATGAACACAAAGACGACTCGTGCCATCTACGTAACGTGACACAATCAAACCTTGAGCGGGTCAGAATCTTGGGTGTAATTCGGGTATGACGCAGTTTAAAATGTATCAGCAGCAAGAGTTAATTACTGTCTCCAAAGCAGTAAAAATAAGCGAAGCAAATGTTTCTTGAGAATTGTAATAACACCAGCAGCAAAGCTGGGTCAGCAGGCCAGGGCCACAGCTCTATCAGCACTATCAAATGGGGCTTAGCAGAGTTTAGCAATTTTACTGAAAAGCCTCACTTCTGGTAAATTCAGATTAGCTTTCCTAAATGTCCTGGTGCAGACAAGCCTTAAGCCAGGGGATGACAGCACCAAGGCTAGAAAAATTAACAGTATTCATTTTTTTTTTCTAACAGAAGATTATTCTGCCCACAGCACAGACACAAGACAACCTTGAGCCAGACCTCTGCTTGCAAACTGCAGATTACAGCCAAAGTAACACACGCATTCTCGTGCAAAAGAAACCTGAGTTTGAATTGGCGTCACAAGGAAAAGCCTGGTTTTGAGTACCAGTGATCAAGATATTGGAGTTAAAGGGACACTTGATGGCATATTAGACACAGCAGGGATGTCCAGACATCCTTCAGCACAATCAGCATGCAACAGGACAGGAAAAATATAAAATAAAATCAAACCGCATATCAATTGTAAGAATCAAGAATTGCTAGCTTGTTCTGCTCATCCTCTTTCGTACAAAATTAGCAAAGTCTACCAGCAGCATCTCTCAATTAATTAATCTGATTCCTAAACGCAACCAACATGCTAAGTTGATTTTTTTTATTTATCTAATAATCCGTTTACAATACTTCACTTAGTTTCTAATACACATTAACCACAGAATAAAAGCCCCAAGAACAAACTGTTACAGGCAAGTTTCCTGCTAATTACAATGACTTTGTTTGCAAGCCCTTTGTAATACAATTTGTGTTGTGGCATGCACAAATGAGAAACAAATTTAAGCTTTTAGAGGCACTGCAAAATTAATTTAAATCTGACATTTCCTCATGTTCAAAGCTCAACTGTTCACGTTATGTTTTTCTTAGTATTCAAACACAACTGCCCTCCCTACTCAAATAGAAATCCAAAATATAAAAGAAAAAATAGTATCCAATACACCTGTTGTTATTGTACCTCACACCACCAGGCTCTGAGCCCTGACCTTGCAGCAGCACAGAAGACAGGTACACCCCAGTAGCCAGGTGTGTAGCACAAAGTATTCCCGAGCACTCAGCGGCTGATGCAGCCAGACCTCAAAACCTAGATTTCACCCAGAGGAGACACCACAATTGCCTGAAAGAGCTGATTTTTCTCCTTCCTCAGCAGTTTTATGCCAGCTGAGGAAGCTTAGCCCACTGCTCTTCCCTTGGCTATTGCCAGAGCCGCTTTCAGGTGCGCCCAACAACTGCACAGGCCTGGAACATGATGGATTTCAACCATCTCCAGAACACAAGTGACAGGGGAGGAACAGTCAGTAAAGCACAAGCAAAACTGGGGAGGGTGGAGGGGGGCAGCCAATAATCCACGTTTTCATCCCAAAGGCTTCCCTTTGGTAATTATCAAATCCTTGCACAAGCAGGGGCATAAGAGTTTATCAGGAAAATCTCCCATGAATCTTTTATAATGGAAAGTGAAAGGCAACCACGGACTTAGGGTCCCCACCAGCTGTCCTCTCTATCAGTGCTGCTCGGGATTTACTTGTATTTCACAGAGGAAACAGGGAGAAAAACGCAGATCTTCCTGAAGCCCGTCTAGTAGGGAAATAAAACCATAAAGATCACAAAACGTTAACACAGCAAGGCTGCCCCAGTGAACTGCTGTAACGTTCCTACACGGCTGGAGCAACCTTCGACTTGGTGACTTTTATTGCCCTTTTTTTTTCCATTTTAACTTCGCACACATGTCAGCACAGGCGAGATACCTGTCAGAGGGGAGGCGTATGAGGTGGAGGCTGAAGCAGATGAGGTCTGATGAGAGGAGGGGGGTTTTGCAGGGGGGTGACTGAACACACACACACACCCTGAGCCAAAGCGGGGCTCGGTGCCCCCTGCCTGCACCCCGGGCACCCTCCTACTCACTGGGCCCTCCTGATTTACTCCCATTTCACAGAGAATTCCCTCTTTTGTGCTGGGTTTGCCCCTCGATCGGGCTCAGGCGGGGCCGGTTCAGCTCACTAAACCGGCACAGCCCACCCCTCTCCCCACAGCCGGCAACCAACCGGGGGTGCAAGGGGGGAACAACCGGGAAGCCAGGGCCTCACAACCCCCTCACAAACCCCTTCCCCCCGAGGTGAGGAGAACGGGGGCTACCACCTCCCCGCCCTTTCCCCCCCTCACCGGCACTCACCGTAGGCGGAGGTTTGCCATGAATTCAGGCATCGTAACGGCGTCCATCAGCACGAAATCCGCTTTACCGAACTCCAGGCTCTCCTGTTCCGCCATGGCGGCGACGGCTGGGTTCGCGCTG